>CM071847.1:16444735-16881548 GCA_036507275.1 Sicyos edulis
GTGAGTTGCTCCCGAGCCGAGCCCTGTTTATTTTAGAGTATTTAGGGCTATTTTATGATTATTGATGTGTTTTGCTTGGTTCGTTATAGGTAGCTCGGAGTTCGATCGCAACTTAGGTTTCTTGTGTTTAGAGGTCTTAGGCCGTAAGGATTTCTTACGAGTTGTGTGGACTCGCGATATATTATGTGATTCTTTGATTGTATGCTTGTTTGTGTTTATTGACATGTTTGGTGATAAGTGCTCTATTCTCGAATTCCCGACCGCATGTTTTCTGTGTTGTTTCTCATGTTAGTCCATGCTAGGTTGTTCCTTTTCTCGCATGCTCGTGATCTGTCCTTGCTTAGTAGAATCATGCTAGGTTCGTTGTATTCTTATTGAGCACGTATTGGATGATATTGCTTGTTTGTCGATTGCTAAGGCGAGTTAGAGTTGCGGTAGATAGCATCATCCGGGCCGGGTGCATAACGTACCTTGCACCCTCGACAGGACGTATGAGATGGAGCTCATACCGATCCCGTTAGGGGAATAGCTAACCCTAACTACCGCCCCGCAATCTTGGGTGAGGGTGGCGATCGTTAAATGCCCCAACGGTCGGGATGATGACTTGGCATTGCCTCCCCCGGCGGTGGCATGTCCTCGGCATGTTTGGCAAGAGCCACGATTGCCACTGTTAAGGTAAGGACGACTTCTGGTGTAAGCCTACCACGACGTTCCTTAGCCCCAGTGCGGTGGTTCAGCCGACATAGTTTACGTGTCGTGTCTCACACCCCTATGTCGGTGACACCGATCCAAAGAATTAGTTAGGCGTGGTGGACTGGACATGGGCGGCTTGCCTCTAGACGGCGCACCCCATGATCTGCAGAGCACGCGGTGCATGTTTACGCTCATTCTGGCAGCGACCAGGAGAGCTCCTCGGGATCTTGATCTAGTGTACCTTTCGTCGTCAGTAGACTGGCTGAGGCCGAGACTTGTTTCTCGTATAGGGCGACTTGTGTGATGTGTTGTGTGGTGATTTATTTCCGGACTAAGACCCTGAGTTGGCATCCGAGGCCCAAGTGTGGGCTAAGCTATGTTCTCTATTCTGTGTTTACATTCATAGCTTGCATATCTTTCTGCTAGATGACCATGTATATCGTATTGTACCCCGGTTGGGGATTCTTACTGAGTAATTCGTTACTCACCCTTACTTATCTTTCAGGAAACCATGGCGCGAGGCAGGATGGCTGGAGGAGGAGCTGTGATCATGGAAAACCCGTTGTTCAACTCTGAGTCTTGTATTTTTGTTTTTAAATGTCCTCTGAATGCATGTAGTTGGGCACGGAGCCCTAGGTTGTTTTATGAATGTATTTCCGAATTCTAGCATTGTTGTAAATGTTGTAAAGTTGTATGTTTTTAATAAATCTCTTATCAGAGTAAGTTTTGGAAATGTATTTGTCTTGGAGCAGTGCTTGGAAACAGGGATGAGTTTCAAGAATTTTGTATTGACTTTTAAATGAACTCTTGCGCTTTTTTTTGGTTTTACTTAGAATCTGAAACAACCATCTTGCAAATTCTAGTGTTGATTTGTATGCATGTATTGAGGTAAGGGCCCATTTAGAGCCCCATTCGGGTCGGGTCTTTATAGTGGAGGTGTTTTGCCCTGGAGTACCACTCCAGGAGAGGAGTTAGCTTTGGCTTTGCTCATGTTGATGCTTGTGGAGCAGGTCCTAGAGTGGACTAGCCTGGGTAGTTCAGGTGTGGATCTTGAACCTTAGCAGATTGTTCGATTGCCCAGTGAGTAGCTGCAGAGTTGGTAGCCTTCGAGGAGGTTGCTGAGACATCTTTGTTCTCTAGTAAAGTGTTGTTGTTTTGCAGCCAGTAAGTCGGAACCCTGTGGTTAAGGGACCCATCGGACATGATCCATTGGTGGTTTCCCTAGTTTTCTAGTAGAGTTGAGCACTCTTCTTATGGTGAGCTCCTAGAGTAGAGCTAGCTGCTGCATGTTGAGAGATCTGGCCAGAGTTTTGTTGAGCATCATGTGAAGATGCAAGAGTAGGTCGTGAGACTTCAGTTAGATGAGATGCCATAGGCAGGGTTGTTTGAGTTTGAGCCTTGTATGCCTAGCCAATGTTTTTGTCACTTGAGGTTGTGACCTTGCTGGCCCCATTTGTAGTAGGATGTGGATTTGTTAGTAGCGGAACTTGAGGTGCATTGGTTGGTGTGCCGCTTTGGCTCTAAGTCTTGTTCCGGCCTGAGTTTGGCATGGGTATAGTAGATGGTTCTATGACCCGTCCGGAGTTCAGCACACTCCTTTAGCCTTTGGATCCGTTTGTGGCAGTTGCACCTATTTAGGTCATGCAAGGAGCTAGTTTAGTGGTAGTCATAGGGCTACAAGCGAGAGGATGTTCGAGAGGAGCCAGAGTCTCTTCCTGGTGTTAGTAGGGGATGAGGTTGCCAGCAGGTTGAAGGTTGATCAGTGTTAGTGCGCCTGAGTCTCACGCTAGTGTTAAGGCCAAGAGATCTTTGTGGTTGGTAGTGCGGTCAACTACCTTGGAGTGCCTAAATCTGAGGAGTGTTGAGCATCGTAGATGTGAGTTGGCCCAGCTGAGGGGCCGTGAGTTGATGCTTATGAGATGAGTTGGATGCCTATGAGACGCAGTTGGATGCCTATGAGATGATTTGGATGCCTTATGAGATGAGTTGGACGCCTTATGTGTAAGCATCTTGGTTGAGACCTTGGTATTAAGTAAGTTCGGTTTGGCATTGTTATGCTTTAGTAGAGCAAGGTTGTCGTGTGACTTGAGTATCGTGTGGAGATGGAACTTTTGGTGTTTCTTTGGTTGATTGTATCTCCGCGGAAGCTAGTGTTGCCTTTTGGAAAGCACTGTTTGTCTTGGATCTCTCGAAGGAAGGTTCAGAGTTGTGCACACAAGTGTGTTTTGTGTAGTTCATTACCGTGGCGAGAGTTTGGAACCATGTAGGGTTTGCATTGAGAAGCGGTGCTCGGTTCTTGGAGAAGTTGGACTCAGATGGATGTTGTAAGGCTTTAGCGGAGGTTGTAAGGATACCGTGCTCGTAGTTGGGTTGTTGCTTAGGCAAGTTTGGTTTGGTTGGATCTAATCTTGGTTGGTGGAACCTCTTGTGGTTCATGGTTGGAGTTCAGATGGTACTGAACAAATGGTGGTTGTAGTGAAGCCGCGTAGTTCCTGACCGTAGTTGCTAAGGATGTTGCTCGGAATCCTTACCCTGGGTGGAAGCTACGATGTGGCTGATGCTTTGAGTACGAGGATGACACATTCTGAAGCGTTTCTGGTCTTTCTGGTTTCGAGGTTCGGAGCAGGCCAGCATGGTTGTGATGCTGGAAAAAGGAGTTGTTTGTTCAGGCGGTTGGCTGTTAGACCGTTATACGACAGTGTGCGTCGAGGGTTGCCGAAGAACCCTAGTTATGGAGAGCCTCACCAGAGCTCAGTCAGGCCCAGGTAGTGAGTTTCAATTGGCAAGCCGGAGTCGTGTAGGTTGTAGCCTCGAGTGAGTTGCTGGCAGTCTTGGTAGGCTGGCAAGCTAGTGTTTGTTTGGAGTAGAGTCCGGATTGGTTCCGGTGTGGTGGCAAGTTGGTGCTTGGTGTTGACCAAGGTGTGGTTTTTGAGTTGCTAGAAGTTAGCTTTGCTCGTGGGGCGAGTGGTTTGTGCCCTGTTGGTTGTTTTCCTGTTTCCAGGATGTTGAGAGTTTCCCCCTTTGGTGTTTGGAGGTGTGTCTTGGCTAGTGTGTGGTTGGAGGTTCAGTCTGTGGTGGACCCCCTATTGTTGCCCCGTGAGACTTAGGTGTTGTGCTTAGCTGAGCAAGACAGCGAGCGGTTGTGGAGCTCTCTGTCCTTCGGATGTCCGCTTGTAAGGATCTGTTTCTCCTTGGGAGTTGTCAGGTTATTCCTTGGTCTTGGAATTGGTGGTAGTGGTGCTAGTAGGAGGAAAAGTTTGTTGGTTGCTTGGAAGAAGTTGTTTGTCCAAGTTAAGCGGACCCTTGAGTGGTGTTTTGGAAGTTGTTGTTAGGGTTGTTCTGCTCCTATGAGTGTTTGGCCTGGTTGGTTAAGGGTCTTTGTGTGTTTGGCCTGGGAGCTGTTGCACCTTTGTAGTTGAAGAACTCCTTTGTATCAGTTGTGGGTTGAGGTTGCACCATTGTGGTTGGATTAGGGTCTTGATCTTTTGAGGGATCCTTGCTGGTTAGTGTGGCTTGTGCTCTGCCAGCCATTTTTGGTAATCTGGTTCTTGGTAGGTGGTGTTAACCGAGTAGTGGAGTTCCGTTTATGAAGTTTCGGTGGGAAGGTGCAATAAGCCTAGCTAGAGGGTTAAGCTTGTATGTGTTATCGTTTGGACTTGTGAGATGTGTTTCATATTTGAGGCAAGCTTTGTTCCGTTGCTTGCATGGAGGTAAGTTTGGTGGAGGGAGCCCTCTGGGGCCCGGTTGTTGGCAGGCTGACTTGTCCAGCCAGTGATTTGAGTCAAGCTAGAGTTGTGTGGATTGGCATAGCTATGCAGTTTGTAGTTATGTGAGCTTCTGGGTGCGTAGCACTCAAGTTGTTGGTTGTAGGAGTCCGTGTGGAAGCTGGCAGTTGGTCGAGGTTGTTGTGTGAGTTCAGATTTGGAGGATTGGTTTCAGTAGCTAGAGCTCGCACCTCGTTTCGTGTGCAGAGGCCATTTCTTTGGAGTAGAGGCATGTCGGGCCAGTGGAGTTGTTGGCACCAGGGTGTGGCAACAAAGGTTTTTCTAGGCAGTGCGTTGATGAACGGTGGTTCTGGAGAGCGTTGTTAAGTGGCTTATAAGCCGAGTGCAGTTCTATAGTGTTTTCACCCTCTGACCGATGGTCTTTTGGGAGGAGTGAGATAGATCCTTCAGAACTTGTTGCGAGTTGGTGTTTCCGTGATGAGGCAGCGGGAGACCAGTGTTGGTTTTATGAGTTTGCTTTGGGTAGCGATTCCCGGTGTTAGTTCATATAGTTCCGTTGAGGCGTTGTATTGTAAGTGTTGCAGGATTCCAGTGTTCTGGGAAAAGGTTGGTGGTCGTCAGTTTTGTTTTGGGTCCAGAGTTGCTGCGGTTGGCAGACCATGATGCAAAAGTGTAGTGCTCGTTTGTTGGTAGCTCTGAGCAGGCAGAAGAGGTAAGCCGATGTACGGCGTCGAGTTTTAGAGTTTGAGGTTGGACAGTGCATGTTTTTAAGGTTGCAGCGATGTGAGGTGTGTTGAGGTTTGGTAAGCGTGGGAAGTTGAGTCTCCGTTTTGTTGGTCCATTTGAGATGCTTGAGAGGATTGGCAGAGTTGCATATTGGTTAGCCTTTCCTCCGTTGATGTCACCGTGTGCCACGATGTTTTCTTGTATCGATGTTGAGGCAAGATGTGCCGGACCCATCGCTCATTGTGGACTTTGAGGCTTTGCGATTAAGTGAGGATTTGAGCTTCGAGGGAAGCTTTGTGAGTATTCTCGTCTTTGAGTCGAAGGCGTTGCGTAATCGTGAGATCCGTTTGGTAAAAGTTCGGTGGAGGAGTTGGAGTTTCGAGGAAGCCGCTAGTGAGCGGGAGGTCGGGTTGAGTTTGCGATATCGAGTCAGTGTATTTTGAGTCTTAAGGACATTCGAGGACGAAAGTCATAAAAAGGAGGGAATATTGTAATGGCCCAGGTTTTCATCCCGGTCTTCGAGGTATTCCCTAGGGGTATTTTGGTAATTTGGTCGAGCCGTCAGGGCCGTTTATGTCTTTTTCCAGTTGCTAAAATTATTGGATGGGTTTATGTAGGTTTTTGAGGCTTTGTGGATGGGTTTGAGCAAGGATAGATGCAAAAGTAAAAATAAAGGAAAATTGTGTTGCAGCTGGGTTTCAAACCTGGGGTACTAGGAAGTAAGGTGGGTGGTGTGGCTAGTTGAGCCACAGGAGGATCTTGTTTTTCTTTCCGCAGCATATCTTGGTTAGCCTTACTTTCTTTGAGTTTTGGTGCATTTGATTAAATGAAAGGAAATTAGGTTTTTGTTCCTTCTTCTCCAAAACTCTCTTTGCCGCCCAAGCCAAGCTCTCCCAAGCCCCAAGCCGAATTTCTTCTCCTTTGCAGCCCCAAGATTCGATCGTCATTCCGGGTAAGTCTTCATCCTCTTCATCTTCTCGTTTTGGTGTCCTTGCTGGCCGAGTGTAAAGAAAGAGGTGGTGTGTGTGTGTGTTTTGTTGCAGGCTGCCCAACTCGCCCAGATCTTCCCAAAGAAGACGCCCGAGACAGCCTGTCGCGGCCGAGCCGCCCAAAGAAGACGCCCAGACAGCCTCTGTCGCGCCCATGGCCCAAAGAAGCAAGCGAGCCGCCCAGATCGCCGGCCGCCCAGATCTCGCCCCAAGAGCATTGCGTCCTGCGCGCGCTCGCGCAGCGGTATGTCGCCGCCAGTGTCGTGTCGCGCGCGCCAGACGCCATCACCCAGCCGAGCTTGCGCCCGCAAGCCCGCGTTCGTCCGTCTGCGTCTGCGCCCCGCGAGCGTGTCCGTCCGTGCCAGCACGCCCATCCGCGCCTCCGGCGCGTGCCAGTCGGGCCCGGCACGGCGGCCCCCGCCGCCCATCAGCCAGACCACACTGCAACTTTGTCCTCGCGCGTCGTGCCGTGCCGCGTGAGTTGCTCCCGAGCCGAGTCCTATTTATTTTATTATATTTAGGCCTATGGGTTGTGATTATTATTGTGTTTGTTAGGTTCTCGTTAGCTAGCTCGGGTTCGATCGCAGCTTAGGATTTTGTGTGTAGTTGCCTCCCGGCCACGTAAGGATTTCTTACCGGAGTTGTGTGGGCCCTGCAATATATCATGTGATGCTGATTGTATGCTTGTTGTGTTTATTAGCATGTTTAGTGATAGGTGCTCCGTTCTGAATTCCCGACTGGCATGATTCCTTATGTTCTTCTCATGTTAGTCCATGCTAGGTTGTTCCTTTCTGGCATGCTCAGATACATTCTTGCTCGCAAAGATCATGCTAGGTTCGTTGTTTCTAATTGAGCACGTATTGGATTGTATTGGATTGTTTGCTGATTGATATGATAGGTTAGAATTTAGGTAGGTAGCATCATCCGGGCGCGAATGCATAAAGTATCTTGCATCCATGGCAGGGACGTACGAGGTAGTACTCCGTCCCTGGACCCCGTTAGGGTTTAGCTAACCCGACCGGTAGGCCCTGCAATCTTGGGTGAGCGTGGCAGACTGTTAAATGCCCCAACGGTCGGGATGATGACTTGGCATTGCCTTGTCCACAACAGTCGGCACGTCCTCAGCGTGTTCTGCAGTAGCCCTTGATTGCCACCTGATAGGGCAAGGACGGCTTCCTGGTGTAAGCCTACCACGACCGGTTCCTTAGCCTCAGGTGCGGTGGTTCAGGCTGACATAGTTCACGTGTCCAGGTCTAACACCCCTATGTCAGTGACACCGATCCAGAGATTTAGTTAGGCATGGTGACTGGACCTGGGCAGCTTGCCACTAGACCCGGCACCCCCCAGAGTCTGCAGTAGCATGCGGTGCGCGCTTACGCTCATTACAACGCCGACCGGAGAGCTCCTCGGGATCTTGACCTAGTGCACCTTTCGTCTCGATAGTAGATAGGCTGAGGCCGAGACTTGTTTCTCGTATAGGGCGTATTGTGTGGTGGATTATTCCGGACTAATACCCTGAGTTGGCATCCGAGGTCCAAGTGTGGACTTAAGCTATGTGCTCTATTCTGTGTTTATATTCATAGCTTGCATATCTTTCGGCTAGATGACCATGTATATCGTATTGTACCCCGGTTCGAGATTCTTACTGAGTAATTGGTTACTCACCCTTATTTTGTGGTTTTCCACAGGTAACCAAGGTGCGAGACAGGATGGCTGAAGGAGGAGCTGTGATCATGTGAACCTGCTGTCACCCCTGACCTTTTTATATTATGACTCTTGTCTTTTTACTTCCCCTGAATGCATGTAGTCGGGCACGGAGCCCTAGGATGTTTTCCCAATGTTTTGTGGATTCCAGCATTGTTGTATCTGAGAAGGTTTTGAATGATTTTAATAAATCTCTGATCATAGTAAACTTTTGGAAATGTATTTGTTTTGAAACAGGTGCTTGGAGACAAGGACAGGTTTCAGTAAACTGTATTGATTTCTATTTGAATGCTGAATGTTTTAATTTTAATTGGAATCCGAAATCATATTTGTATATTGTCCTTACTTTGAATGCATGCATTGGGGTAGAGGCCCATTAGAGCCCCTTTTGGGTCGGGTCTTTACACAACCGAACAACCGAATCTTGAACCGAAGGCACCTGGAAAACCGGAATAGAAAACTAGGCTGTTACACAACTACAGCGTGGAGTAGTGGGCACAGTTGTTTTTGGAGAAAATCGTTCGGTACCATGGGGTACCAGCGAAGATCATCTCAGACTGCGATTCTCGATTCACTTATCGCTTCTAGAGAGTGCTCTAGATGGGTTTGGGAACCGAGTGCAGTTTTAGCACAGCTTTTCACCCTCAAACAGATGGTCAGACTGAGAGGGTGAACCACATCTTTTAGGACATGCTGAGAGCGTGTGTGTTAGACATTCCAGGTAGTTGGGATCAGTATCTGTACTTCAGTTATCAGGCTAGGATTCAGATGGCCCCGTTCGAGGCGTGGTATGGCAAACATTGTAGGTCTCTAGTGTTCTGGGAAGAGGTTGGTGACAGGCAAGTTTTGGGACCTAAGTTACTTCAGATGACAGGATGGCTCAGAGTAGGCAGTAAAGCTACGCCGATGTGCAGCGTTGAGACTTGGAGTTTGAGGTTGGACAACACGTGTTTTTGAAAGTCACGTCGATGCGCGTGGGGTTGTGGTTTGGTAAACGGGGTAAGTTGAGCCCTAGGTTTGTTGCACCGTTCAAGATGTTGGAGCGAGTTGGAGCGGTAGCTTATCGATTGGCATTGCCTCCGTCCCTTTCTTCGGTGCATAATGTTTTCCATGTATTGATGTTAAGTCAGTACGTGGCGGATTCTACTCATGTTTTGGACCCATAATCGTTAGAGCTGAATGTGGATTTGAGCTTTGATGAGTAGCCAGTTTAGATTCTAGCTCGGGATCGCAAGACGTTGCGAAACCGCAAAATCAGTTTAGTTAAAGTTCTGTGGAGGAATCAGAGAGCAGAGAAAGCTATCTGGGAGTTAGAAGATGAGATGAGGGCGCACTATCCAGAGTCTTTTTAGTCTTAGGCTTTCCGGGGATGAAAGTCTTAGAAGGAGGGAGTATTGTATTGGCCCAGATTTATGTTTCGGTTCCTCAGGTAAGTTCAGTTAGTTTTTGGTTGTTCGGTCGGGTCGATAGGGCTGTTTATGTCTTTTGTTAAGCCTAGAGGTTTGTCTCGATTGCAGGTTCCTTGCTCCGAAGTTGTTTAGAGAGGTTCGGTGGCCTTGGATTTAAAAGAGTAATTAAAAAGGAAAAGGGTGTTCGAGCTAGGGCTCGAACCCGGGTTGGTTTGGTGGAAGTAGTTGGCAAAAAGGAAATAGTTTCGGCTGAGTCGAAAGAGTAAGTTTTGCCCTTGTTCGATTGTTAATCTTCTTGTCCCTTGAGTGTTTGGAGTTAAGAGTTAAAGAAAAAAAAATTCTTTTCTCTTGGCCTTGTTTCCTTCTTACAGATCAGTTTAGAGAGAGAGAGAATTTGCGATCTCCTCCTTGCGTCCCCCAAATGTAAAGACCCAACCCGAAAAAGGTCCTAACCTAGGCCTTTACCTCAATGCATACTTTTAAAATTCAAATATAATATGCAAGATTGTTATCCAGATTCAATACGAGGCAACGGGTACTTATTTGTAAAGACCCGACCCGAAAGAGGTCCTAAACTAGGCCTTTACCTCAATGCTTGTTTTAAAAACTTAAAAACAATGTGCAAGATCATTTTCCAGATTCTGAATGAAAACTAAAAACTTGAAAACATCCATTCATAAATCAAATGTAAAATGTCCTGAAACCTGTCCCTGTTTCCAAGCACCTGTTCCAAGCTAAAAGCAATTTAAAACATACTCTGATCAGAGATTTATTCAAATCATTCAAAAATCCCAAACAGTTTACAACAGTGTCAGAATCCAGAAAACAATCAGAAAATAACCTAAGGGCTCCGTGCCCAACTACATGCATTCAGAGGACAACAAAAACATAAACATAAACTCAGAGTTTTAAAACAGCTGGTTTCCATGATCAACAGCTCCTCCTTCAGCCATCCTGTCTCGAGCCCTGATTACCTGTGGAAAAGCACAAAATAAGGGTGAGTAACAAATTACTCAATAAGAATCCCCAACCGGGGTACAATACGATATAACTGGTAATCTAGTAGAAAGTATGCAAGCTATGAATATAAACACAGAAGAAAGCACATCACTTTAATCCATATATAAAATACCACAGATGCCATCTTACGGTCTTACTCCAGAAAACTACAACGCATCTCGATACTCTACGAGAAACTAATTGTAAGGACCCGACCTGAAATACGGTCCTAAACCTAGGTCCTCACTCAGCATGCAAGTTAAATATTTCAACAAGCGGTTTAGTGCTCATATTTAAAACTTTTTAAAACATTAGGGAAACGGGGAACACTTAAAACATAACCAAAAATTTTGATTAAAGCAAATCCAACAAGGTAAAACAAGCCTGGCCAGTATTTATAAAAGAACATTCAAAACAGTTTAAACAACTTTAACATTATTCCCCTAGGACTCATGTCCATCTACATGGTGAATAAATAAATGCAACCAATAAACGACAGAGTGCCGGCAGTTCCCATGATCAATCCGCTCCCTCCGCTAACCATCCTGGTGCTGTCCCAAGTTACCTGGTGGAAAAACCACAGAAATAAAGGTGAGTATAAACATACTCAGTAGGAATCCCCAACTGGGGTACAATACGATACATCAGTCATCTAGCACCCTAGTATACATACAAACAAATACGAGCTCAGAAAACCTCAGGTTGGCTCAGACTAACTGCCGAACTAGAAATTGCCTATTCAAGGCTTACATCTACAGCCTATCCTAGGTTCTACACCTGGATGCCCTTCGGGGTCTTACACAACATAGGACTCAGTGATGCCCATCGGGGACTTACACACCTAGGATGCCCATCAGGGTCTTACACCTCTAGACTCAGTGATGCCCATCGGGGACTTACACACCTAGGATACCCATCAGGGTCTTACACCGCCAAATCAGTGATGCCCATCGGGGACTTACACACCTAGGATGCCCATCGGGGTCTTACACCTCCAACTCAGTGATGCCCATAAGAGACTTACTCACCTAGGATGCCCATCGGGGTCTTACACCTCCAACTCAGTGATGCCCATCGGGGACTTACACACCTAGGATGCCCATCGGGGTCTTACACCTCCAAACTCAGTGATGCCCATTGGGGACTTACACACCTAGGATGCCCATGTAACGACCCAGTTTTCTATTCCAGTTTTTCAGGTGCTTTTGGTTCAAGATTCGGTTGTTCGGTTGAGCCGTTAGAGCTATTTTAACCCTTAGGGGTATTTTGGTCTATTGCTCCCCGGGCAGGATTTGTGGATTTTCAGGATTTCGGGGTCCTTCCTACCTTCGTCGAGGCTTGATTGTTGTTGGTTGCAAGACCCAATATGTTTGGGCTAGTCGGTTGGAAGTTTGGAGGTGGTTTGGGTTTTGGCAAAGTTATTGTTAAGTTTAGTGCTTCCTTTGGGGATTTGAGCCCTTGCCCTTAATGTTGATTTGGGAATTTGAATTGAGTGAGTTTTATTTAGGAGGAAAGTTGTTTTAGCCGGGTCTCGAATGAGGAAGCTTTGGGGTGGGATTTTAGACCCATTTAAATTAGGAAAAGAAAAGAAAATCAAGAAAATCCCATTCCCCTTGTTTTGCAAGACTCTCTCTCTCTCTCTCTCTCTCTCCCCCCAAACCCTAGCCGCACCAAGCCTTGGAACCGAGCCAAGGAGCCCAGCCGAGCCACCTCACTCCAGTCGCACCAAACCGCCCAGGCTGCCCAGCCGCTCCGCACTGAACCACCGGACCGCCCCAGCCGCCCATGGCGCCGCCGCACCGCTCCGCCGCACGCTGCGCTTGGCGTCGCCGCGGCGTAGACTTCGGCTACCCGAAGCGTCCCACGTGCGTCGCCCAACCGTCGCACGCCCTACATCGCCCGATGACGCTCACCTGCACCGCTCGTCGTCCCCGTCGCAGACCAGACGCCTCGCCGTGCCGCTCATCCGCATCAGCTCCCAGTTCGCCATGTCTCTGTCGCCGTTTGCGCCTCAGCCGCTCGTCTGCCCGCCTGTTCCACCGCAATCGCCGCTGCGCGCCAGCCGCCCATGCGCACGCCGCGCGCCCGTGCACGTACCGCGCCAAGCCGTGCTCGCCGCCCAGCACCAGCGCACGCCCCGGCACCCTTCTTTGCCGACAACCTGCCTTGCTGTGTTGGTGTGGCCCGAGCCTTGTGGCTTCTCGGATGGTATTTCCTGAGTCTTTTCTTCCTTGGGTCCTAGGCTGTTGGCTGCTGTTTATTTAATTTGGTTGTTTTTATTAAATGCTTAGGTTGCTCGGGTTCTCTTAGAAGCTCGACGGTCGCTTGGTTGATTTATGATAGCTTTTTCTGCTTGTTTTTAGGTAAGGATTCCTTACCGTGGTTGTGTGGACCCTGCGATATTATCATGATGTACCTTGTATGTATGTTTGCTGTTATGAGCATGATAGTGATAGGGCAGCTATGATTGATCTCTTGCTAGCATGTTTGTCTGATTGTACATGTTAGTGCCATGCTAGGTTTGTTCTTCCAGCATGCTTATGATTCCTGTTTTAAGTTCGTAGTATCATGCTAGGTTAAGTGTGATTGATGTTGATATGTATGTATAGCCAGAAATCAGTGATTTCATACTCTTAGCTAGTGTAGTAGGGTTTGTCATCATCCAGAGGCTGAGAGCGAACATAACGTCTTTTGTCCCCACGGCCCTGGCAGTTCAGTTGCCAGGTGGAGGGGGTAGTGGCTAGCACGCCTCAGAGTGTGACTCCTTGAGCAGAGTGTGCTCCAGCCATGAGAGATTTGATGGCAGGTCTTTTAGCTATCAGAGACCGGAGACCCAGGCGCAGTTGTAGCGCGTAGTCTCAGATAGCACAACTGACAGAGTTTTTCAAGAGGCACCCCCAGTAGCTCTTGTAGCCCCGGAGGTTCCCGGAAGGGCAGGATCAGCAGGTTTATGCTGATGAGTTTGTTGGCATTGATGGAGCCGCCAAGTTTGGCAAGTGGAAGCCTGTAGAGTTTGGTGTATTAGAAAGGTCTTCTGCTAGCAGCGAAGTGGTTGGCCAGGATCGAGTTTTTCATCCGTGTGATCGGATGTCCTGATGTTCAAAGGCCGAGGTGTGCTGCTCCTGTGCTGTTTGATACAGTAGCTTGGTGGTGGAAGTCCCTTGTGAGAGGTGGACCAGCAGAGTCTCCACCAGTTGCCCGATCGTTTTGCAAGTTGTCGTGTTAGTCGCTTGAGGAAGATGTAGGGACATCTTTGATTCCTTACAAGCCTGCTGTCGTTTGGCAGCCAGTTCTTTAAGTACCCCGTAGCCAGAGAGTAGTGTGGAGTTTGCTTGTCAGGGCTTAATCCGTCCGTGGATTTAAGTAGGCTAGTAGGGTGGAGCACTCTTTTGTTAGCATGTTCCAAATGTGGAACTACTTGTTGCCACCCGAGGAGTTGGCCTGAGCTTTGTTGAGCATCGAGTGGGATGCAGGAGTAGGCCGTGGCATGTTCGTTAGGCGAGATGCCAAAGATTTGATTGCTCGAGTGTTGGGCTTCTTGTTTTGAGTGCCATTGCCCCGTCACTTGGAGTGTGACCTTCCCTACCCTCAGAGGGGCATGAAGCTCGTTTAGGGCTGATTTGTGTTGTAAAGGATGTAGTGCCTGTTGGCACCAACTTTGAGAGGAGGCCTAGATTCAGGCCAGTAGGCACTTTTGTGCAGGTGGTTCCATGACCCGCCCGGAGTATAGCATCCCCATTAGTCTTGTACCCGTTCCTGAGGTTGCACCTGTTTGGGTTGCATAAGAGATCTAGCTCGGTGGTAGTCAGAGATCTACAGGTATGAGGTCATTCGAGGGAAAATAGGAGCATTTCAGGGTCACCGAGAGTTGGATACAAAGGATGTTGTAGGTTGTTAAGAGCTAGCGCGTTCGAGTTCTCGCGCCTGTGTTGTGAGCTTGTGAGCCAGTTTGTTGGTAGCATGATTCGACTACCCTTTGAGTTACCCTATGTAACGACCCAGGTTTTCATCCCGGTCTTCCAGGTATGCCCTAGGGGTATTTTAGTAATTTGGTCGGGCCGTCAGGACCGTTTATGTCTTTTTCTAGTTGCTAAAATTATTGGATGGATTTATGTGAGTTTTTGAGGCTTTGTGGATGTGTTTGGGCATGGGGAGATGCAAAAGGAAAATTGTGTGTTAAAAGTGTGTTTGGTGGGTTTGAACCAGGTGGTCCGAGAAGTCGAGTGGGTGGTGTGGCGGTTGAGCTATGGAGAGCTCTTGTTGCTCCTTCCGGTCATTTTATGGTTAGCCTTGGGTTTTGGAGTTTTGTTGTATTTGGTTAAAAGAGAAAGGAAGCTAGGTTTGCATTTCTTCTCCAACACCTCACTTTGCCGCACAAGCCAGCCTCCCGGCCAGCCAGATTCGCCCGGCGCCAGCGAGATCCACCGTCGCCCAGATCCGGCTGTCGTCGCACGCTTTGCCTTGCGCGCATGACGCCCTCGACCAGCGTGCACACGATCCGCCGAGGATCGCAGATCGCTTGTCGCGAGCCAGTCGCGGCCGAGGAAGCCATCGCCCGATCGCACGATGAGCCGTCGACACCAGCGGCCGCCCAGATCCGTCCGCCATCGACGCCCGATCCTCGCGCGAGCCGCCGTCGCACCGATTCGCAAGCAGCAGCGACAGATCGCCCATGTCGCGCGCCGCCGCCGCCGCCGCCTTCGCTCAAGACGCCCGAGCGCTTCGCTCGTGCTCGGCCGCTCGCCCAGCGCTGCGCGCTTGCGCGCGCCTCGCCGTGCCGTGCTCAGCGGCGTGTCACGCCTGGCCGCGCCAGCGCGCCAGCGCCGCCCACCCGCACCGCACTGCTAAAGCCGGATTTCTCGGCCCGTGTCGTCGTGTGCGTGTGAGTGCCCCGAGCCGAGCCTCGCTTGTTTTATTATATTTTAGGGCTATGATTGTGATTTCTATTGTGTTTGTTAGGTTCTCGTTAGCTAGCTCGGGATCGATCGCAGCGTAGGATTTTGTGTGTAGTTGCCTCCCGGCCAAGGTAAGGATTTCTTCACCGGAGTTGTGTGAACCTGCGGTATATTTGTGATTGTTGTTTTGTATGCTGTGTATGATTATTAGCATGTTTAGCCCTAGGTGCTCTGTTTTGAATTCTCGATGGCATGAACTCTTGTATTGTTCCTCATGTTAGCCCATGCTAGGTTGTTCCATTCGGCATGTTCGATATCTGTTTCTTGCTTCGTAGTATCATGCTAGGTTCCTTGTATCCATTGAGTACGTATTGGGTGCATTGATTGAATTATTATTATTGCTATGGTTTAGAGTTCGTAGGTAGCATCATCCGGGCCGGATGCATAACGTAACTTGCATCCCCGAGCGGGGGCGTCACGAGATGGTACTCCGTCCTCGATCCCGTTAGGGTTTAGCTAACCCTAACGGTGGCCCCGCAATCTTGGGTGAGGGTGGCGGTGTTAAATGCCCCAAAGGTCGGGATGATGACTTGGCATTGCCTCGCCCCCGGCGATCGGCACGTCCTCGCGTGTTCGGCCGTAGCCCTTGATTGCCACTGTTAGGGCAAGGACCGCTTCTGGTGTAAGCCTACCACGGCCGGTTCCTTAGCCTCAAAAGTGCGGTGGTACAGGTGACATAGTTCACGTGTCGAGTCTCACACCCTATGTCGGTGACACCGATCCGAGAGATTTAGTTAGGCATGGTGGATCGAACACGGGCGGCTTGCCACTAGACCGGCACCCCGAGTTTGCAGTTATGCATGCGGTGCGGCGCTTACGCTCATTACTGGCGCCGATCGAGAGCTCCTCGGGATCTTGAGCGAGTGCACCTTTCGTGTCGGAGAGATGAAGCGGAGGCCGGGACTTGTTCCCGTATATAGCGTATTGTGTGGTGGATTTATTTTCCAGACTAAGACCCTGAGTTGGCATCCGAGGTCCAAGTGTGGACTTAAGCTATGTGCTCTATTCTGTGTTTATATTCATAGCTTGCATACATTCTTCTAGATGATCATGTACATCGTATTGTACCCCGGTTTGGGGATTCTTACCGAGTAATTCGTTACTCACCCTTATTCTCGTGGTTTTCCACAGTAACCAAGGCGCGAGACAGGATGGTCAAGGAGGAGCGTGATCATGGAATCTGCTGTCATCTCGACCATTTTATTATATCATGACTCTTGACTCTTGTTATTTCCCCTGAATGCATGTAGACGGGCACGGAGCCCTAGGATGTTTTCTTACGTTTTATGGATCCCAGCATATTTGTACTTGTGGATTGTTTAAATGGTTTAAATAAATCTCTGATCAGAGTATGCTTTTAGAAATGTATGTTTTGGTTGTTGAATGTTTCTGTTTTTACTTGGGATCCGAAATATATTTTTCATAATGTCTTTTATTTCCAATACATGCATCGGGGTAAAGGTCCATTTAGAGCCCCTTTTGGGTCGGGTCTTTACACCCTAGTATGGATAGGGTTGGTATCGATGGATGCGTGGTTGATTCAGTGTTAGAGTCATAAGTTGGATGGTTGAGCGGAGCTCATTTAGTGGGCACATTGCTTGAGGTATGTCATCTTGGTGTGGTTATGCTCTTGCAAGTTGTGTTGACCCCGAGTGGGTTTGAACTCTTATTGCTCCCTTGCTAGTTGTGGCTCTATTGGGAGGCAAAAGCTGCCTTGTGTGAGAGTTCTTGTTGGCATTGGATCTTAAGGAATCAAGTTGGAGCTGTGCACGCCGGTGTACTTTTGTGTAGCTCGTTCCGTGGTGTTTGCTTTGGGATCCACGAGAGGTTTATGTTAAGCAACCAGTGCTCAGTCCTTGAGGTGTCAAGGCTTTAGTTCTTGGCAAGTGCCCTGACTTTGGTTGTAAAGATACCGTGCTCGTAGCCGGTTTGTTGTTAAGCTAGCTTTGCCAGTTGGACCTTGACCTGGTCAGAGGAACGTCTTTTTGGTCGATGGTTAGAGTTCAGTTGGAACTGAACAAGAGCGGTGGTAGCGAAGCCACGCAGTTTTTGATCGTCATGGTTAAGAGTGTTGTTCGGATCCTTACCTTGGATAGAAGCTAGGTTGTGGCTGATGCTTGTGTAGGAGGATGGCTCATTCTGTAGCGTTTCTGGTCCTCTTCGTTTCCAAGTAGTTGGTGCTGGCCAGCACAGTTGAAATGCTGGAGAGAGTCGTGCCTGTGTAGCCAGTTGTCTGTTAGACCGTTTGACGACCGTGTGTGTCGGAGGGTGATCGGAGGAACCCTAGGTTGTAGACCTCGGGTGAGTTACTGGCAGATTTGGTAGTCTAGCAAGCTAGTGTGTGTGAGGTTCGCTGTCCTGCGGAGGCTCAATTGTTGGGGAAATCATTTCCGTTTAGAAGAAGTCTGCTTAGCTCCTGAGTTGTGTAGTTGATAAGAGTAGCACAGCGGTCACCCCAACGTGAGGGTCCCTACATTGTGTTTTAGCAAGCAAAACGTTTTTTGTCCCCGCAAGGGCGGAGGCCAGCCAGTTTAAGAGTTGAGTTGTTGATGGAAAGTTGTTGGATCTTTGGGGTTTGAAGAGCCTTTAGTTTCTATGGTGGTTGAGTTGCACCGTGGATGCCAGCTTCGAGTATTTACTTTTGAGGTAGCCTTGTCAGTTCGTGTTTCTTGCGATTCGCCAGCATCATGGTTGTCGTTATTTGTATTCCTTGCGATGTTCCGGATGTGGAGTTTCTGGTTGGAAGATGAGTTAGGTCCAAGCTAAAAGGAGGAAGTCCTTTGATTAGCCAGTTGGACTTGAGAGTTGCATGTCCTTGGAGGCGAGTTTCATCCGTTATAAGCTTAGGTTGAGTTTCTGCAGAGCAAGCCCTTCTCGGGCTTTGTTCCTAGTTGTTGTGCGTTCGCAGTTGGCTTTATAGCTGAGCCACAGTTGAGTGAGTTGGCAAAGAGGTGCCGTGGCATTTGTTGGTAAAACCTTTGAGTTTTTATCCTCTAGCTGTTGAGTTGCAGGTAGCCCGGTGCTGTTTTGTTCCTTGATACCAGAGATTTTCGTGAGAGGAATGTTGGATGTTTCCTTGTCTGGCGATGTTCTCTTAGGCCAGTTGCTGGTAGGTTTGCATTGGAAAGTTTGTGTTCGGCCGTTGAGGGGCTCTAGTTTGTTGGTTTGGCCGAGTGGAGCCTGTGCCTGGACCTTGTCTTTTAGAGATGGCTGTAGCTGAAGTTTCAGCTGATGCGAGTGGTGTTAGCCGTCTGGCGAACCAAGATTGTGCCCCTTGTCTTTGGTACGACGTTTTCTCTTTAAGATGGTTGCTTAAGGGTTATGGACGCGTTCTAGTTGGAGAAGTTTTTCTTTAGGATCAGTCGCCAGTTGGTGGTTTGATTGTATTTCGTTAAGGCTTTAGGCAAGCTTTGTGGTTCGCTGGTCTCTTGTGAAGTAAGAGTAGGCCGTTTAGTTTCTGAAACCTGGGAGGTTCAGTTGTTTGGACAACATGGTGTAAGGTTGAGGTTGTTTGTTAACAGCTGTGAGCATTCAAAGGAGTTATGCCAGTGCGTGGCGCAGAGTTTTGGAGCTTGTGGCCGGTCCTCGAGTTTGCTGAGAGTAGAGCCGTAGAGAGGCGTTCCGAGTTGGGTTAGCAGGGTTAAGTGAGCCCTAAGATTTTAAGATCGTTTGAGAGTTGTGCGAGTTGAGGATGGGGTTTTTCGTTGAGCTCTAACGCATCTATTTCTTCGGAGTTCAGTGTATGCCTAGTCATGGTTGAGATAGTTTGTGGCAGACTGGATGGCTTTGTGGCTTTGAGCCTTTGGGAACCCAAGAGGGTTTAGTTTTCGAAGAAGGGCTAGTGTTGTCTTAACCGAGAAGTTCAGTTGGGTTGGAATCAGTGGAGTTTTCCTGGAGCTATTTCGTCTTAGGACTTTCGAGGACGAAAGTCTTAAAAGGAGGGAGTATTGTAACGGCCATGTTTTCTATTCCGGTTTTTCAAGTGTTTTTGGTTCAAGATTCGGTTGTTCGGTTGGGCCGTTAGAGCTATTTTAACCCTTAGGGGTATTTTGGTCTTTTGCTCCCCGGGCAGGATTTGTGGATTTTTAGGACTTCGGGGTCCTTCTTGCCTTCGTCGAGGCTTGATTGTTGTTGGTTGCAACACCCAAGATGTTTGGGCTAGTCGGTTGGAAGTTTGGAGGTGGTTTGGGTTTTGGCAAAGTTATTGTTAAGTTTAGTGCTTCCTTTGGGGATTTGAGCCCTTGCCCTTAATGTTGATTTGGGAATTTGAATTGAGTAAGTTTTATTTAGGAGGAAAGTTGTTTTAGCTAGGTCTCGAATGAGGAAGCTTTGGGGTGGGATTTTAGACCCATTTAAATTAGGAAAAGGAAAGAAAATCCCATTCCCCTTGTTTTGCAAGACTCTCTCTCTCTCTCTCTCTCTCTCTCTCTCTCCCCAAACCCTAGCCGCACCAAGCCTTGGAACCGAGCCAAGGAGCCCAGCCGGGCCACCTCACTCAAAGAAGACTGCATCGGCCGCCCCATTGCGCGGCACTGCACCAACCAACGAGCCGCCCGATCACTCCGACAGAGCAGCCCACCGCGCGCGCCACCTGCCGCTCGCGCGCGCGCCGCTGCTGCCCAGCGTCGCCCGTGCGACGACCCAGCCGCCCCGATGCATCCCCTGTGCGTCGCCCACCGCCGCCGACATACGTGATCGCGACGATGACGCTTGCTCGCACCGCGACGTCTTCCCCCGCACAGACGAGACGCCTCGGCTGTATGCGCTCGTTGGGTCCGCTCGGTAGACCGTGTCTCTGTCGCCGTCCGCGGTCCCGTTCGGTCGCGATCGCTCGCTGCGCCAGCCATGTCTCGCGCGACGCCGTCGCCGCACCGCACTGCGCCAAGCCGTTCTCGCTCGCCCGTAAACCAGCGCTGCGCCCAAAGACCAGCGCGCCGCCGCTTCTTCTTGCTGCCGACAACCTGCCCTGCTGTGTTGGTGTGGCTCGAACCTTGTGGCTTCTCGGATGGTATTTCCCGAGTCTTTTCTCCCTTGGGTCCTAGGTTGTTGGCTGCTGTTTATTTAATTAGGTTGTTTTTATTAAATTCTTAGGTTGCTCGAGTTCTCTTAGAAGCTTGACTGTCGCTTGGTTGATTTATGATAGCTTTTTCTTCTTGTTTCCAGGTAAGGATTCCTTACCGTGGTTGTGTGGACCCTGCGATATTATCATGATGTGCCTTGTATGTATGTTTGCTGTTATGAGCATGATAGTGATAGGGTAGCTATGATTGATCTCTTGCTAGCATGTTTGTCTGATTGTACATGTTAGTGCCATGCTAGGTTTGTTTATCCAGCATGCTTATGATTCCTGTTTTAAGTTCGTAGTATCAACCTAGGTTAAGTGTGATTGATGTTGTATGTATGTATAGCCAGGAATCAGTGATTTCATACTCTTAGCTAGTGTAGTAGGGTTTGTCATCATCCAGAGGCTGAGAGCGGACATAACGTACTTTGTCCCCACGGGTCGGGTGTGTGAGCGAAGCATAACGTACATTGCTTCCCCCCGGTCGCCGATGTGGATGTAGCTACGACATCGGCATAAGCCTAGTTTGTAGCCTGCTAGAGCGGAACCCTGCCAACGGTGCAAGCCTGCCTTGGCCGGTTCTTAGCTTCAGGTCAGTGGTACAGGCTGCACAGATGAGTGCCGAGGGCCTCGCACTCTCGTGTTCGGTGACACCGCTCCGAGTCTTTAGGCATGCGTACACGCCCGCGTAGTTTGTACTTAGGCCCCCACATTTACGCCGGTTGCAGCAGCATGCGGTGTGCGCGCACACGCGTTAGTCGCCGGTTCGGAGAGCTCCCCCGGGCTAATGTTCGTGAGTACACCAGTTCCTTCTAGTTTAGAGCCAGACTTCGGGTACTCTCCCGTTAGTCCAGATTTATTAGCGAGGGCAAGAAGCCCTTGAGGACACCCGTTGGGATTGGTTTTTGAACTAATCATTGTGGTCGAGGGAGAAAGAACCTCGAGGGTGTCGGACATCTTGGGATCGGTTTTTGAGCTGATCAATTGGCCTAGGGAGAAAGACCCTAGGAGATGTCTCGGGATTGGTTATGAGAACCAATCATAAGGCCGGAAGTAGGAGACTTCCGAGGATTCCAGATTTTGCCTTGTAAGCTCGTTGAGCTATGATCTGTGTTGGTAACTGTTTGCATGTATACTAGGGTGCTTACTGAGTATGTTTATACTCACCCTTATTTATGTGGTTTTTCCACCAGGTAACTTGGGACAGCACCGGGACGGCTAGCGGAGGGAGCTGATTAATCATGGGAGCCGCCGGAACTCTATCATTTATTGTTTGCATAATTTGTTCAGCATGTAGACGGACAGGAGTCCTCGGGGGACGTTTTTTAAAAGCTGTTTAAACTGTTTTGTATGTTTTTATAAACACTGGCCTGGCTTGTTTTACTTTGTTGGTTTTGCTTAAATGTGGATTGTTGTTTATGTTTTAAAGTATTTCCCGTTCTCAAATGTTTGAAAGGTTTTAAATATGAGCACTAAACCGCTTGTTAACGTATTTAACTTGCATGCTGAGTGAGAACCTAGGTTTAGGACCGTATTTTGGGTCGGATTCTTACAGCCCATCGGGGTCTTACACCTCTAACTCAGTGATGCCCATCGGGGACTTACACACCTAGGATGCCCATCGGGGTCTTACACCTCCAAACTCAGTGATGACTGTCGGGGACTTACAACCAGTGCTCAGTCCTTGAGGTGTCAAGGCTTTGGGATCCACGAGAGGTTTATGTTGAGCAACCAGTGCTCAGTCCTTGAGGTGTCAAGGCTTTAGTTCTTGGCAAGTGCCCTGACTTTGGTTGTAAAGATACCGTGCTCGTAGCCGGTTTGTTGTTAAGCTAGTTTTACAAGTTGGACCTTGACCTAGTCAGAGGAACTTCTTTTTGGTCGATGGTTAGAGTTCAGTTGGAACTAAACAAGAGCGGTGGTAGCGAAGCCGCGCAGTTTCTGATCGTGATCGTTAAGAGTGTTGTTCGGATCCTTACCTTGGATAGAAGCTATGTTGTGGTTGATTGTAAGAACCCGACCCAAAATACGGTCCTAAACCTAGGTTCTCACTCAGCATGCAAGTTAAATATTTCACCGAGCGGTTTAGTGCTCATATTTAAAACCTTCCAAAACATTTAGAACGGGGAATGCTTAAAACATAATCAACAATTTTGTTTAAGAAAAACCGACGAAGTAAAACAAGCCTGGCCAGTATCTAAAAACATTCAAAACAGTTCAAACAACTTTAATAATGTTTCCCCTAGGACTCCTGTCCATCTACATCTTTGAACAAATATGCAAACAATAAAGACAACAGTGCTGGCGGCTCCCAAGATCAATCGCTCCTCCGCTAGCCATCCGATGTGCCGTCCCGAGTTACCCGTGGAAAACCACAGAAATAAGGGTGAGTATAAACATACTCAAGAAAATCCCCAACCGGGTACAATACGATACTTCAATCATCCGGCACCCTAGTATACATGCAAGCGATTACCAACACAGATCATAGCTCAACGAGCTTACAAGGCAGAATCTGGAATCCTCGGAAGTCTTTCTCCCTCGACCATATGATTAGCTCAAAAACCAATCCCAATGGGTGTCCTCAAGGGCCTCTTACCCTCGCTAACAAATCCGGACTATCGGAGAGTACCCGAAGTATGGCTCTAAAGCGGAAGGGCGGTGTACTCACGAACATTAGCCCGGGAGCTCTCCGAACTGGCGACTAACGCGTGCGCGCACACACCGCATCTTCGCCGCAACCACCGGCGTAAATGTGGGGCCTAAGTACAAACTACGCGGGCAGTACGCATGCCTAAAGACTCGGAAATGGTGTCACCGAACACGGTGAGTGCGAGGCCCTCGGCACTCATGCGTGCGACTGTACCACCAACTCGAAGCTAAGAACGGCCAAGGCGAGCTTGCACCATTGGCGTGGTTCCGCTCTAGCGAGCTACAAACTAGGCTTATGCCGATGTGGTAGCTAAATCCACATCAGCTGCCGGGGGGAAGCAATGTACGTTATGCTTCGCTCTACACCCGACCGGTGGGGACAAAGTACGTTATGCTCGCTCTCAGCCTCTGGATGATGACAAACTCTACTATACTAGCTTAGAGTACAAAATAACTGATTCCTGGCTAGACATACATATCATCATCGATCACACATAACCTAGCATGATACTACGAACTTAAAGCAAAAATCTCAAGCATGCTGGAAGAACAATCCTAGCATGGCACTAACATGTACAAACAGGCAAACATGCTAGCAAGAATGCAATCACAAGCTGTCCTATCCACTAATCATGTTCATAGAAGTAAACATGCATATAAGGCACAATCAAGAAAGCATCGCGAGGTCCACACAACCACGGTAAGAAATCCTTACACCGGAAACAGCGAAATAACTTTCACAATCAAATAATGACCCTCGAGCTTTAAAGTTTAAACCGAGCAACCTAAGCATTTTAGTAAAAACAACCTTATTAAATAATAAGCGACCAATGACCTAGTGCCCAAAGGAGAAAAGACTCGGGAATTACCGACCGAGAAAACACAAGGTCACGCCCCTACTCGCCGCGCGGAGCAAGCCGTGTCTGTCTGCAAGGATGACAAGCGGGCGTCTTTGGAGCCGGGCGCCGCACTGGGGTGTTGGCACTTGGCGCTGCACTGGCGCTGGCGTGGCGCGCTTAGCGAGCGAGGGGGTTGTGTGACGCTGGCTATCATGGCAGCGAGCGAACACGCCAGGTCGGGCGCGGGAGAGACATCGGTCGCGAGGGCGGTAGCGGCGGCGACGCGTCGGGCGGCGGCGAGCGGAGCGGTGCGGCGCGTTGGACGGCTGGTCGTGCGAGCGCGCGGCTCGTCTACGGGCGCACTGGCTTTGGAGCGGCACGGAGCGACGCGGCGACGCGGCAGCGTCGCGGTAACGAAGCGGCGCGGTGCATAGCGGCCTGGTGCGAGGCGGCGCGGCACGTCTTGGCGACCTGGTGCGGGGCGGTGCGGCGCGATCGGGCGGAGTGGTCGGATCTGCGCGCGCTGGTGTGCAGAGCGGCCGGGCATGGGCTGAGGCTCGGGTTGGTGCTGCTAGGGCTGGTGCGGCTAGGGTTGGGTTTTCTTGGTGAGGTCGGCAAGGAGAGAGAGAGAGAGAGAGAGAGAGAGAGAGAGATTGCAAAACAAGGGGAAAGGGACTTTCTTGATTTTCTTCCCTTTTCCTAATTTAAATGGGTCTAAAATCCCTTCCCAAAGCTTCCTCTTTCAAAACCCGGCCCAAACAAACTTTTCTTTCTAATAAAACTCTTTTTCCTTCAAACTCCCAAAACCATTTAGGGCAAGGGTTCAAATCCCAAAGGGAGCACTCAAAAACCCATTAATTTTGCCAATAACTAAAATACCTCCAAACTCCCACACAACTTGCCCAAACCTCTTGGGTCTTGCAACCAACAACCACCAAACCTCGACGAAGGCAGGAAAGGCCCTGAAATCTTGAAAATCCTCAAAACCCTGACCGGGGGCAAAAGACCAAAATGCCCCTAAGGGTTAAAATAACTCTAACGGCCCATCCGAACTTCGAATAATGACCCGAAATCACCTGGGTAACCGAAATAGAAAACTGGGCCGTTACAATACTCCCTCCTTTTAAGATTTTTGTCCTCGAAAGTCCTAAGACGAAAACAACTCTAGGAAACTCCACTAATTCTTAACCAACCAAGCTCCCGATTAAGACAGCACAAATCCTTCTTTGAAACCGAACCCTCTTGGGTTCCCAAAGTCTCCAAGCCCAACAGACACCGAGTTTGCCACGAACTATCTCAACCAAGACTGGGCATACACCGAACTCCGAAGAAATAGATGTGATAGTGCTAATGATAATACACATCCTCAAACTCGCACTAGCTCTCAAACGGTCTTAACATCTTAGGGCTCACTTAACCCTGCTAGCCCAACTCGGAACGCCTCTCTACGACGCTACTCTCAGCAAACTCGTGGACGGGTCACAAGCTCTAAAACTCTACGCCACGCTCCGGCGTAACTTTTCTGAATGCTCATAGCTGTTATCAAACAGCCTCGACCCTTCACCATGCTGACCAAACAACTGAACCTCCTGAGGTTTTGAAACTAAACGGCCTACTCTTACTTCGTAAGAGATCTGCGAGCCCCAATGGTTGCCTACAATCCTTAACAAAATCCAAATCGAACCACCAACTGGTGACTGATCCCAAGGCAAACTCCTCCAACTAGCATGCGTCCACAACACTTAAGCAACCATCTTACGAGAAATCGAAGCACCAAAGCCAAAGGGCACTTTTCTGGTTCACCAAACGGCTACCACCAACACACCAGCTGAAACTTCAGCTACGGCCACCTTTAGAAGACAAGGTCCAGGCACAGGCTCCACTCGGCCAAACTAACAAACTGGAGCCCCTCAACGCCCGACAACAAACTTTCCAATGCAATCCGATCAGCCACTAGCCTAAGAGAACATCGCCAGACAGAAAAACAACAAACATTCCTCTTACGGAAATCTCGAGCAGCAAGGAATAAAACATTACGCGGCTACTAGCAACACAATAGCTGGAGGATACAACTCAAAGGTTTCCAACCAATGCCACGACATCTCTGTGCCAACCCACTCAACTATGGCTCAGCTATAACTGCAACTGCGAACGCACATCAACTAGGAACAAAGCCCGAGAAGGCTTGCTCTGCAGAAACTCAACCAAAGCTTATAACGAGCAAGGCTCACCTCCAAGCTGCCACTCAACACTTAAGCCCATCTAGCTGCTCCAAGGACTTCCTCCTTATAGCTTAGACCTAACTCTTCTTCCAATCCAGAAACTCCACCCACGAAACATCGCGAGGAATAAGGATAGCGACGACCACAAGCTTGCGGAGCCTGAACAACACGAGTCGGCAAGACTACCTCAAAAGTTAAAACTTGAGGCCGACATCCACGGTGCAACTCAACTACCAAAGAAATAAGAGGTTCTACAAACTCCAAAGATCCAACAACCTTCCAGCAACAACTCAAGTCCTTGAACTGGCAGGCCTGCGCCCTTGCGAGAACAAACAACTTTCCGCTTGCTAACAAACAATCGCAGTGACACTCTCGCTGGGCTGACGCTGCGCTACTCTGATCAACTACACAACTCAGGAGCTAAGTTGACTCCTCCTCATCAGGAACGATTTCCCAGCAAGCGAACTTACAAAGGACAGCGAACTTCACACACGCTCGCTGCCTTGCTCAAACCCAAGGGCAACAACAACCAACTCTCTCGGAAGCAACATCCGAGGATCCTCAATCGCTTGAACCCCCAACTTGGAACTAGCAGAACTTACTCAACCACCGAGGGAGGGGTTAACTCCCGAAACCTCCTGACTAGGAACAAGTCCTCAGGGTAACGCCAGCTTGCTCTAACCAAGCTAGCTCTAGAAACAATAGGGGAACCAAACCTTGGTCAACACCAAGCACCACCTCGCTAAGAATTCCGAAAATCAACGTGGAGGTTACCAAGAACAACTCTAGCTTGTTAACCGACAACAAGCATCCAGCAACTCAACCGAGGAACACCGCTGAGTCTGGTGAGCTCGTGAGGCTCTCCACAACTTAGGGTTCCTCCGACGCCCCGACACACACACACTTGTCGTCAAACGGTCTAATGGACAAGCGGCTACACGAGCACATCTCCTCCAAAGATCTCAATCGTGTCTTTGGCCTAAAAGCTCTTCCTTGCTGCACATCTCGTAGCAAGCACGGGCGATGCTCCACACAATCCGAAAAGCTCCTTACCACACTTGATGCAATGAGCGGTTTGCTGGCCCCGCCTATTGACAATTACGTGTTCTAACTGCGGTCGGGCGCCGATCCGACCCTAGATCGCCCTGTCGGCAAGTCTGCTATCCACCTTAGAAGGAACCACCAGAAGACCCAAACTTCCTCTTGCTCAAAGCATCAGCCACATCGTAGCTTCTACCCAGGGTAAGGATCCGAACAACACTCTTAGCCATGGCGGCCAGAAACTCTGCGATTTTGCTACCATCGCCCTGGATCAGTTCCAATTGAACTCCAACCATCGATCAACAAGAAATGCCTCTACCCAAGTCAAGGGCCAACTAGCATAACTTGCCTACGCAACAACCCTGCTACCAGCACGGTAACCTCTCAACCAAAGTTAGGGCACTTGCCAAGAACTAAAGTCCTAACTCCTCGGGAATCGAAGCCTTTGGTTTCACAACCCGAAACCCCTCGTGGTTCTTGAAAAATACACCACGGAACGAGCTACACAAAAGTACACCTGCGTGTACAGCTCCAACTTGGTTCCTTAAGATCCAAACCAACAAGTATTCTCACACAAGGCAACTTTTGCCTCCCAATAGAGCCACATCTAGCAAAGGAGCAACAAGAGTTCAACCCACTCGGGGTCAACTCACCATGGAATGCCACATTGGCCAACTCACTCTTACAAGAGCATAGCTACACCAAGCTAACTTACCTCATACCAATGGTCCACTAAACGTGCTCGATCAACCATCTAACTCATGGCTCTAACACTGGATCAACCACGTATCATCGATGCCAACCCTACTCATATTAGGGTAACTCCAGGGTAGTCGAATCACACTACCATCCAACTGGCTCACAAGCCCACAACACAGGCGCGAGAACTCGGACGCGCTAGCCCTTAACAACCAACAACATCCTTTGTACCCAACTCTCGGTGACCCTGAAAGGCTCCTACATATCCCTCAAACGACCTCAAACTTGTAGTTCTCTGGCTACCACCGAGCTAGATCTCTTATGCAGCCCAAATAGGTGCAATCTCAGGAATGGGTACAAGACTTGTGGGGATGCTAAACTCGGGCGGGTCTCTGGAACCACACGCACGAAAAGTGCCAACCTGGCCCGAATCTAGGCCTCTTCTCAAAGCTTGGTGCCAACAGGCACTACTTCCTTTACAACACAAACTTCCCTTTACGGGCTTTAAGCCCCTCTGAGGGTAGGGAAGGTCACACTCGTGTGACAGGCAATGGCACTCACACACAAGAGTCTCAACAATCGAGTAGACTACTCTCGACATCACGTCTAATGCAGACAAGCCAAGGCCCACTCCTGCATCCCACTCGATGCTCAACGAATACTTAGGCCAACCCTCGGGTGGCAACACCTAGCTCCACACGGAACATGCTAATGAAGGTGCTTCTCTCTAATAGCCGGTGAAAACCACGGACGGATTAAGTCGACAAGAAAACTCCACACTACCCCCAGCTACAAGGGTACTAAAAGAACCGGGCCGCAAACGATCAGAGGCTTGCGGGAGGACAAGATGTCTCTACATCTTCCTCAAAAGCTACTAACTTGGCAGCTTTCCAATCGACCGGGTGGCTGGTGGAGACTCTGCTGGTCCGCCCCTCACAGGGGACTTCCACCACCACCGCTCTTTGCATCAAACAACACCAGAGCGGCGCCTCGACCTCTAAACATCTGGTCATCGGCCTCTGAACACCAGGTCATCCCAACACTTGGATAATAAACTCGAACCTGGCCAACCACCTCGCTGCTAGCAGTAGGTCTAAAAAATATCTAGCTCTACAGGCTTCCACTTGCCAAACTCGGCGGCTCGATCAACGCCAACTATCCTATTAGCACAAACCTGCTGATCAAGCCCTCCCGAGAACCTCCGGGGCTACTGGAGCTACAAGGAGGGGTGTCTCCTAAATAAGCTCTGCCAGAGAGGCTATCTGTGCCCAAGACTCCTCACCACGCGCTACAAACTGCACCTGGGTCTCCGCTCTCTGTTAGCTAAAAGACTTGCCATCAACTCCCTCATGATTGGAGCACACTCTACTCAAGGAGTCTCACTCTGAGGCGTGCTAGCCTCAACCCCCCTACTCTTGGCAACTCATCTGCCAGGGCCAAAGGTGGCCTACGGGTCTAGACAACCCTGGACGCGGTCTCATCATCAACATGAACAGTCCAACTCCTCGGTTGGAAATACCAAACGTCCCTGCTCCTCTAAGTGCAATCAACCTACTAGAAATCCACACAAAGCATAAAAGCTAGCCCACGCTGGGGCTCTCACTGCCAAACAAGGGTAACACATGTATACTAGATGCAGTATTGTAAAATAAAACCCTTAGCTTAATGAACTCAGACAAACTCGACGCCGCGAAGTCGTCGATGATCATGTGGGCAACAACCTACAAAGCAAAGTTAGTCTACGAGAATCTATGACTCGTGCTCGATACAAGCTGTAAGAACCCGACCCAAAATACGGTCCTAAACCTAGGTTCTCACTCAGCATGCAAGTTAAATATTTCACCGAGCGGTTTAGTGCTCATATTTAAAACCTTCCAAAACATTTAGAACGGGGAATGCTTAAAACATAATCAACAATTTTGTTTATGAAAAACCAACGAAGTAAAACAAGCCTGGCCAGTATCTAAAAACATTTAAAACAGTTCAAACAACTTTTAATAATGTTTCCCCTAGGACTCCTGTCCATCTACATGCTGAACAAATATGCAAACAATAAAGACAGAGTGCCGGCAGCTCCCATGATCAATCAGCTCCCTCCGCTTCGCCGTCCGGTCTTTGTTCCGAAGTTACCGTGGAAAACCACAGAAATAAGGGTGAGTATAAACATACTCAGTAAAAATACCCAACCGGGGTACAATACGATACTTCAATCATCTGGCACCCTAGTATACATGCAAACAGTTACCAACACAGATCATAGCTCAACGAGCTTACAAGGCAGAATCTGGAATCCTCAGAAGTCTCCTACTTCCGGCCTAATGATTGGCTCTCATAACCAATCCCGGGATATCTCCGAGGGTCTTTCTCCCTCGGCCAATTGATCAGCTCAAAAACCGATCCCAAAGATGTCCGACACCCTCGAGGGTCTTTCTCCCTCGACCATATGATTAGCTCAAAAACCAATCCCAATGGGTGTCCTCAAGGGCCTCTTACCCACGCTAACAAATCTGGACTATCGGGAGAGTACCCGAAGTCTGGCTCTAAACTAGAAGGAACTGGTGTACTCACGAACATTAGCCCGGGGGAGCTCTCCGAACAAGCGACTAACGCGTGTGCACGCACACCGCATGTTGCTGCAACCGGCGTAAATGTGGGGGCCTAAGTACAAACTACGCGGGCCAGGTACGCATGCCTAAAGAATCGGAAACGGTGTCACTGAACACAGTAGTGCGAGGCCCTCGGCACTCATCTGTGCAGCCTATACCACCAACCTGAAGCTAAGAACCGGCCAAGGCAGGCTTGCACCATTGGTAGGGTTCCGCTCTAGTAGGCTACAAACTAGGTTTATGCCGATGTGGTGGCTAAATCCACAAAGGCTGCCGGGGGGAAGCAATGTACGTTATGCTTCGCTCTACACCCGACCGGTGGGGACAAAGTACGTTATACCCACTCTCAACCTCTGGATGATGACAAACTCTACTATACTAGCTAAGAGTACAAAATAACTGATTCCTGGCTAGACATACATATCAACATCGATCACACATAACCTAGCATGATACTACGAACTTAAAGCAGGAATCTCAAGCATGCTGGAAGAACAATCCTAGCATGGCACTAACATGTACAAACAGGCAAACATGCTAGCAAGAATGCAATCACAAGCTGTCCTATCCACTAATCATGTTCATAGAAGTAAACATGCATATAAGGCACAATCAAGAAAGCATCGCAGGGTCCACACAACCACGGTAAGAAATCCTTACACCGAAACGAGCGTAAATAACTTTCACAATCAAATAATGACCCTCGAGCTTTAAAGCGAAACCGAGCAACCTAAGCATTTTAGTAAAAACAACCTAATTAAATAAAGAGCAGCCAACAGCCTAGTGCCCAAAGGAGAAAAGACTCGGGAATTACCGACCGAGAAGACACAAGGTCACGCCCCTACTCGCAACGCAGGGCAGGCTGTCCGTTTGCAAGGACAAGCAGGGCGTGCTGGCGCTGGGCGCTGGCGCTAGCGAGGCAGGGGATGTGCAGACGCAGGCTGTCGCAAGCGAGCGAACACTCTAGGTCGGGCGCGCGGGCGAGACATCGGGTCTGCGAGGACAGCGCGCGGGCGACGCGTCTGGGCGGCAGCGAGCGGAGCGGCGCGACGCGTCTGGATGGCCTGGTGCGGAACGGCGTGGCGCGTCTGGGCGCACTGGCCGAGCAAGACGGAGCGGCGCTGGCGGCGCGCGCGGCGACGACAACGAAATGGCGCAGATGTGGCGGCTCGGTGAGGCGGCGCTTGTGCGTGTGACTGGTGCGTAGCGAGCGCGCAAGACACGTCTTGGCGACCAGTGCGAGTGGCGGTGCGGCGCGCGATCGGGCGGAGTGGTTTCGCGTGGCGTGGCCTGGTGGAGAGCGGCTAGGCATGGGTTGAGGCTCGGGTTGGTGTTGCTAGGGCTGGTGCGGCTAGGGTTGGGTTTTCTTGGTGAGGTCGGCAAGGAGAGAGAGAGAGAGAGAGAGAGATTGCAAAACAAGGGGAAAGGGACTTTCTTGATTTTCTTCCCTTTTCCTAATTTAAATGGGTCTAAAATCCTCTCCCAAAGCTTCCTCTTTCAAAACCCGGCCCAAACAAACTTTTCTTTCTAATAAAACTCTTTTTCCTTCAAACTCCCAAAACCATTTAGGGCAAGGGTTCAAATCCCAAAGGGAGCACTCAAAAACCCATTAATTTTGCCAATAACTAAAATACCTCCAAACTCCCACACAACTTGCCCAAACCTCTTAGGTCTTGCAACCAACAACCACCAAACCTCAATGAAGGCAGGAAAGGCCCTGAAATCTTGAAAATCCTCAAAACCCTAACTGGGGGCAAAAGACCAAAATGCCCCTAAGGGTTAAAACAGCTCTAACGGCCCATCCGAACATCCGAATAATGACCCGAAATCACCTGGGTAACCGAAATTGAAAACTGGGGCGTTACATTGATACTTGTGTAGGAGGATGGCTCATTCTGTAGCGTTTCTGGTCCTCTTGGTTTCCAAGGTGTTGGTGCTGGCCAGCATAGTTGAAATGCTGGAGAGAGTTGTGCCCGTGTAGCCAGTTGTCTGTTAGACCGTTTGACGACCGTGTGTGTCGGAGGGTGATCGGAGGAACCCTAGGTTGTAGACCTCGGGTGAGTTACTGGCAGATTTGGTAGACTAGCAAGCTAGTGTTTGTTTGGAGTAGAGTCCGGATTGGTTCAGGTGTGGTTTTGAGTTGCTAGCAGTTAGTTTTGCTCGAGGGGCGAGTGGTTCGTTACCTATCGGTTGACAAGCTAGCGTTGTTTTATGTGCCTCCAGTTGGTTTTTGGGATTCTTAGCAAGGTGGTGCTTTGTGTTAACCAAGTATGGTTCCCTTGTTGTCCGAGAGCTTGCTCGGTTCGAGCAAGCAAGCGTTGCCCTGAGGACTTGTTCCTAGTCAGGTTGTTTTGGGAGTTGACCCCTCCCTCGACGGATTGCGTAAGTACTGCTAGTTCTAGATTGGTGGTCCAATCGGTTGTGGGATTCCTCGGTTGATGCTTCCTAGGGATTTGGTTGTTGTTGCCTTTGATGAGCAAGACAGCTAGTGTGTGTGAGGTTCGCTGTTTTGTTGAGGCTCGCTTGCTGGGGAAATCATTTCCGTTTAGAAGAAGTCTGCTTAGCTCCTGAGTTGTGTAGTTGATCAGAGTAGCGCAGCGGTCAGCCCATCGAGAGGGTCCGTGCATTGTGTTTTAGCAAGAAAAAAGTTGTTTGTCCCCGCAAAGGCGGAGGCTAGGCAGTTTTAGAGTTGAGTTATTGCTGGAAAGTTGTTGGATCTTTGGGGTTTGAAGAGCCCTTAGTTCTATGGTGGTTGAGTTGCACCGTGGATGCTAGCTTCGAGTACTGACTTTTGAGGTAGCCTTGTCAGTTCGTGTTTCTTGCGATTCGCCAGCATCATGGTTGTCGTTATTTGTATTCCTTGCGATGTTCCGGGTGTGGAGTTTCTGGTTGGAAGATGAGTTAGGTCCAAGCTAAAAGGAGGAAGTCCTTTGATTAGCCAGTTGGACTTGAGAGTTGCATGTCCTTGAAGGCGAGTTTCGCCCGTTATAAGCTTAGGTTGAGTTTCTGCAGAGCAAGCCCTTCTTGGGCTTTGTTCCTAGTTGTTGTGCGTTCGCAGTGGGCTTTATAGCTGAGCCACAGTTGAGTGAGTTGGCAAATAGGTGCCGTGGCATTGGTTGGTAAAACCTTTGAGTTGTTATCCTCAAGCTGTTGAGTTGCAGGTAGCCCGGTGCTGTTTTGTTCCTTGATACCCGAGATTTCCGTGAGAGGAATGTTGGATGTTTCCTTGTCTGGCGGTGTTCTCTTAGGCCAGTTGCTGGTAGGTTTGCATTGGAAAGTTTGCATTCGGCCGTTGAGGGGCTATAGTTTGTTGGTTTGGCCGAGTGGAGCCTGTGTCTGGACCTTGTCTTTTAGAGATGGTCGTAGCTGAAGTTTCAGCTGATGCGAGTGGTGTTAGCCATCTGGCGAACTAGGATTGTGCCCCTTGTCTTTGGTACGACGTTTTCTCTTTAAGATGGTTGCTTAAGGGTTATGGACGCGTTCTAGTTGGAGAAGTTTTCCTTTAGGATCAATCGCCAGTTGGTGGTTCGATTGCATTTCGTTAAGGCTTTAGGCAAGCTTTGTGGTTCGCTGGTCTCTTGTGAAGTAAGAGTAGGTCGTTTAGTTTCTGAAACCTGGGAGGTTCAGTTGTTTGGACAACATGGTGTAGGGTTGAGGCTGTTTGTTAACAGCTGTGAGCATTCAGAGGAGTTATGCCAGTGCGTGGCGTAGAGTTTTGAAGCTTGTGGCCAGTCCTCGAGTTTGCTGAGAGTAGAGCCGTAGAGAGGTGTTCCGAGTTGGGTTAGCAGGGTTAAGTGAGCCCTAAGATTTTAAGACCGTTTGAGAGTTGTGCGAGTTGAGGATGGGGTTTTTCGTTTAGCTCTATCGCATCTATTTCTTCGGAGTTGTGTATGCCCAGGCATGGTTGAGATAGTTTGTGGCAGACTGGATGGCTTTGTGGCTTTGAGCCTTTGGGAACCCAAGAGGGTTTAGTTTTCGAAGAAGGGCTAGTGTTGTCTTAACCCAGAAGTTCTGTTGGGTTGGAATCAGTGGAGTTTTCCTGGAGCTGTTTCGTCTTAGGACTTTCGAGGATGAAAGTCTTAAAAGGAGGGAGTATTGTAACGGCCCAGTTTTCTATTCCACTTTTTCAGGTGCTTTTGGTTCAAGATTCGATTGTTCGGTTGGGCCGTTAGAGCTATTTTAACCCTTAGGGGTATTTTGGTCTTTTGCTCCCCGGGCAGAATTTGTGGATTTTCAGGACTTCGGGGTCCTTTCTGCCTTCGTCGAGGCTTGATTGTTGTTGGTTGCAAGACCCAAGATGTTTGGGCTAGTCGGTTGGAAGTTTGGAGGTGGTTTGGGTTTTGGCAAAGTTATTGTTAAGTTTAGTGCTTCCTTTGGGGATTTGAGCCCTTGCCCTTAATGTTGATTTGGGAATTTGATTTGAGTGAGTTTTATTTAGGAGGAAAGTTGTTTCAGCCGGGTCTCGAATGAGGATGCTTTGGGGTGGGATTTTAGACCCAGTTAAATTAGAAAAAGGAAAGAAAATCAAGAAAATCCCATTCCCCTTGTTTTGCAAGACTCTCTCTCTCTCTCTCTCCAAACCCTAGCCGCACCAAGCCTTGGAATTGAGCCAAGGAGCCCAGCCGAGCCACCTCAATCCCGGCCGCACGGGCACGGCCGAGTTGCCCCCCATCCGCACAAGACCACCCAAACCACCGAGCCGCCGGCCGCCAAAGCCGCTGCGCGTCGAGTCGCCCGTTCGTCGACCTAACCGCCCAGATGCGTCCCCTATGCGTCGCCCAGCCGTCGCACGCCCTGCATCGCCCGATGACGCTCGCCTGCACCGCACGTCGTCCGCGTCTGCTCCTAGCGCACCGTGTCTCTGTCGCCGTCCGCGCCTCAGCCGCTCCTCCGCGCGACCATTCCAGCGCAATTGCTCGCTTGCGGCAGCCCATGTCTGCACGTGTCGCCCTGTGCCTTACCCGCGCCAAGCCGTGCCTGCTCGCCTAGCACCCAGCGCCTGCGCCCCAGCGATCTGTCTGCCTCCTTGCTGCCGACAGCCTGCCCTACTGTGTTGGTGTGGCCCGAGCCTTGTGGCTTCTCGGATGGTATTTCCTGAGTCTTTTCTCCCTTGGGTCCTAGGCTGTTGGCTGCTATTTATTTAATTAGGTTGTTTTTATTAAATGCTTAGGTTGCTCGGGTTCTCTTAGAAGCTCGAGGGTCGCTTGGTTGATTTATGATAGCTTTTTCTGCTTGCTTCCAGGTAAGGATTCCTTACCGTGGTTGTGTGGACCCTGCGATATTATCATGATGTGCCTTGTATGTATGTTTGCTGTTATGAGCATGATAGTGATAGGGCAGCTATGATTGATCATGGGAGCCGCCGGCACTCTGTCATTTATTGTTTGCATAATTTGTTCAGCATGTAGACGGACAGGAGTCCTTGGGGGACGTTTTTTTAAAAAGTTGTTTAAACTGTTTTGTGTGTTTTTGTAAACACTGGCCAGGCTTGTTTTACTTTGTTGGTTTTGCTTAAATGTGGATTGTTGTTTATGTTTTAAAGTGTTCCCCGTTCTCAAATGTTTGAAAGGTTTTAAATATGACCACTAAACCGCTGATTAACGTATTTAACTTGCAGGCTGAGTGAGAACCTAGGTTTAGGACCGTATTTTGGGTCGGGTTCTTACACTGAGTCTAGCAGGAGTAAGACCCAGATGGGCTTCATCGCGTCCTAGGTTGTGTAAGACCCCGATGGGTATCAAGGTGTAGAACCTAGTGTAGGTTGTGGTAGTAAGTCCTTGAATAGGCAATTTCTAGATCGGCGGTTAGCCTGAGCCAGATTGTTGCTTCTGAGCTCGTATTTGTTTGCATGTATACTAGGGTGCTAGATGACTGATGTATCATATTGTACCCCGGTTGGGGATTATTGATGAGTATGTTTATACTCACCCTTATTTTTGTGGTGTTTTCCACCAGGTAACTTGGGACTGCACCGGGACGGCTAGCGGAGGGAGCTGTTTGATCATGGGAGCTGCCGGCACTCAGTCGTTTATTGTTTGCACTATTGTTTCAGCATGTAGATGGACAAGAGTCCTAGGGGAACGTTGTTAAAAGATGTCTAAACTTTTTTGAGTGTTTTTATAAATACTAGCCAGGCTTGTTTTTACTTTGTTGGTTTTGCTTAATGAAAATTGTTAGTTATGTTTTAACTGTTCCCCATTCTCTATGTTTTGAAAAGTATTAAACATGAGCACTAAACCTAGGTTTAAGACTGTATTTCGGTCGGGTTTTTTCAGTTGGTATCAGAGCACAGAGTCATAGATTATGTAGACTAACCTGCTTTGTAGGTTGTTGTCCCCATGATCATCAGCACTCCACGGCCGTCAGGTTTGTCTGAGTTCATTAAGCTAAGGGTTTTATTTTACAATACTGCATCTAGTATACATGTGTTACCCTTGTTGGGTGGTGAGAGTCCCAGCGTGGACTAGCTTTGTGTTTAGTGTAGATAGCTTATGCTGATTACACATAGAGGAGTAGGGACGTTTGGTATTTCCAACCGAGGAGTTGGACTGCGCATGTTGATGATGAGACCACGTCCAAGGTTGTCTAGACCCGTAGGCCACCTTTGGCCCTGGCAGTTGAGTTGTCAAGACAAGGGGGTAGAGGCTAGCTTGCCTCAGAGTGAGATTCCTTAAGCAGAGTGTGCTCCAGCCATGAGAGAGTCGAGGGCAGGTCTTTTTAGCTAACAGAGAGCGGAGACCAGTGCACGCTTTTGTAGAAGCGGTGAGGGGTCGAAAGCACGATAGCCAAAGAACAAAGTTTATTAGGAGACACCCCCAATAGCTCCAGTAGCCCCTGAGGTTCCCCGGAAGGGCAGGATCAGCAGGTTTAGGCTGATGAGTTAGATGGCGTTGATGGAGCCGCGCTAGTTTGGCAAGTGATAGCCTGTAGAGCTTTTCATTCGAGGGTTGGGATGACCTGATGTTCAGAGGCTGAGATGTGCTGCTCGTGAGCTGTTGACACAGCAGGTTGGTAGTGGAAGTCCACCGGGAGGGGCAGACCAGTAGAGTCTCCACCAGCCACTTGGTCGTATGGCAAGTTGTCAAGTTAGTAGCTTCTGAGGAAGATGTAGAGACATCTTGACCCCTTGCAAGCCTGTCATTGTTTTGCAGCTTGTCCTGTTAGTACCCCATGGCCAGGGTGTAGTGTGAAGCTTGCTTGTCAGGACTCAATCCGTTCGTGGATTTCAGTTGGCTAGTAAAGTGGAACTGTCAAGACCCAACCCGAAATACGTTCGTAAACCTAGGTCTTTACTCAGCATGCAAATGAAAAGCATAAATGATACGAACTAGTAGTTGAATTTAGAAACTTTTCAAACATAAAGGTTGGACAATATTTAAATCAAAACAAATATTCGTTAAGTAAATCCATGCAACTCAAAAATAGTGACTGATCAGTACCTTTCGTAAAAACATCAAAATAGTTCGTGCAATAATAAATAATTTTCCCTATGGACTCATGTCCAACTACATGCTGAAATCAAAAGTAAATAACGACACGACAGAGTGTCAGCCGCATCCATGATCCCCCAACTCACTCCGCTAGCCGCCCCGGTGTTGTCCCAAGTTACCTGGTGGAAAACCACAGTAAAGGTGAGTATAAACATACTCAGTAAGAAACCCCGACTGGGGTACGATACGATGCATTCAATCATCTAGCAACCTAGTACACATGCACACAGATATCAACACAGATCTTAGCTCAACGAGCTTACAAGGCAAATTCGGAGTCCTCGGAAGTCTCCTACTTCCGGCCTAATGATTAGTTCTCAAAACCAATCCCGGGACATCTCCAAGGGTCTTTCTCCCTCGGCCAATTGATCAGCTAAAAAAAAAAAATGATCCCAAAAGATGTCCGACACCCTCGAGGGTCTTTCTCCCTCGACCACATGATTGGTTAAAAAACCTATCCCAATGGGTGTCCTCAAGGGCCTCTTACCCTCGCTAACAAATCTGGACTGTCGGGAGAGTACCCGAAGTCTGGCTGTAAGAACCCGACCCAAAACATGGTCCTAAACCTGGGTTCTTGTAACGGCCCAGTTTTCTATTTCGCTTTCCCAGGAGTTTTCGGGACATTATGCGGATGTTCGGATGGGCCGTTAGAGCTTTTTAACCTTTAAGGGTATTTTGGTATTTTGCTCCCCGGTCAGAGGTTGAGGATTTTCAGGGCTTCAGGGTCATTTCGGCCTTCGTTGAGACTTGATTAATGTTGGTTGCAAGACCCAAGGAGTTTGGGTTAGTTGATTAGAAGTTCGGAGACATTCCGGTTGATAGCAAGATTAATTGGAATTTAATTGGTCCCATTGAGATTTGAACCCTTGCCCTAATGGTGAAATTGGAGTTTTTAGAAAAAGAAAATTTAATTAAAAGAAAAGAATTTCTTTAGTAGGACCCGCAAGAGAAAGCCTTGGGAAGGATTTTAGACCCATTTAAATTAGGAAAAGGAAAAGAAATCCCATTCCCTTGTTTTGGAAAAATCTCTCTCTCTCTCTCTCTCTCTCTCTCTCCTTGCCGAGCCCCTCACCAAGAAACCAAACCCTAGCCGCTCAGCCCATCCCCACATCGATCGCGCCCGGCCACCGCCCGGCCACGCCGCACTGCATCGCAAAGATGGCCCATGCCCAGCGCGCCCAGGCGCCTGCATCGCCCATGCCAGCGCGCCCGGCCAGACGCGTCGCGCCGTTCCGCACCGAGCCGCCCGAGCGCGCGCGCGCGCTCGCTCCGCTTGCCGCCCCGACGCGCGTCGCCGCGCATTCATCCTCGCGAACCGACGTCCCGCTTGCGCAAGACTGAGCAGCGCGCCATGCGCTAGCCTCGCCAGCGCCCGGCCCCAGCGCCAGCGCCGGCGCGCCAGCGCCAGTCGCCGGGTGGGTGGTGGAACTCTCTTTGGTCCGCCTCTCACATGGGACTTCCACCACCACACCTTCTTGCATCAAGCGGCACGAGCGGCACGCCTCTACCTCACGAACATAAGGTCATCGGTCTCACGAACACCGAGTCATCCCAACACTTGGATGATAAACTCGAACTGGTCAACCACCTTGCCGCTACCAAAGCCAAGTTCTCTAAAGCATCAAGCTCCTCGGGCTTCCACTTGCCAAACTCGGCGGCTCCATCAATGCTAACTAACTCATCAACATAAACCTGCTGATCAAGCCCTTAGGAAACCTCAGGGGCTCACAGGAGCTACTAGGGGGTGTCTCCTAAACAAACTCTGTCATTTGGGCTATCTGTGCCGGGACTCCTCACTACGCGCTACAACCGGGCACAGGTCTCCGCTCTCTAATAGCTAAAAGACACGCCATCAATTCTCTCATGGTGGAGCACACCTGCACAAGGAGTCTCACTCTAAGGCATGCTAGCCTCTAACCTCTTCTCTTGGCACTCAATCTGCGGGGCCAAAGGTGGCTGCATGGTCTAGACAACCCTGGACGTGGTCTCATCATCAACATGCGCGATCCAACTTCTCGGTTGGAAATACCAAACGTCCTGCTCCTCTAAGTGCAATCAACCTACTAGCGATCCACACAAAGCATAAAAGCTAGCCCACGCTGGGCTCTCACCGCCAAACAAGGGTAACACATGTATACTAGATGCGTATTGTAAAATAAAACCCTTAGCTTAATGAACTCGAGACAAACTGTGTGCATGAGTCTTTGATGATCATGGGGACAACAACCTACAAAGCGAGGTTAGTCTACAGAATCTATGACTCGAGCTCGATACCAAGCTGAAGGACAGGCACGGAATACGGTCCTAAACTAGGTCCTCACTCAAAGCATGCAAGTTAAATATTTCAACAAGCGGTTTAGTGCTCATATTTAAAACTTTTTCAAAACATTTGGAAAGCGGGAACACTTAAAACATAACCAACAATTTTCATAAGCAAATCCAATCAAGGTAAAATAAGCTGGCAGTGATTTATAAAAGAACATTCAAAAGCAGTTTAAACAACTTTAACATCATTCCCCTAGGACTCATGTCCATCTACATCTTTGAATAAATAAATGCAAACAATAAACGCCAGTCTTTGGTGGCCCCCATGATCAAACGGCTCCCTCCGCTAGCCATCCCTGGTGTTGTCCCAAGTTACCCGGTGGAAAAACCACGAAATAAGGGTGAGTATAAACATACTCAGTAAGAACCCCCAACCAGGGGTACAATACGATACATCAGTCATCTAGCACCCTAGTATACATGCAAATAAAACAATGACTTAGAGCAAAACGGTTGAATTAGGCTATGAGCTACTTCTAGAGCGAGCCTATTCAATGGCTTTCATCTACCGCCTATCCAAGGTTCTACACTTGGATGCCCTTCGGCCTTACACAACCTAGGACTCGGTGATGCCCGGTGGGGTCTTACACACCTAGGATGCCCATCGGGTCTTACACCTCCAACTCGGTGATGCCCATGGGGACTTACACACCTAGGATGCCCATCGGGTCTTACACCTCCAACTCGGTGATGCCCATCGGGGACTTACACACCTAGGATGCCCATCGGGGTCTTACACCTCCAACTCAGTGATGCCCATCAGGGACTTACACACCTAGGATGCCCATCGGGGTCTTACACCTCCAACTCAGTGATGCCCATCGGGGACTTACACACCTAGGATGCCCATCAGGGTCTTACACCTCCAACTCAGTGATGCCCATCGGGGACTTACACACCTAGGATGCCCATCGTGGTCTTACACCTCCAACTCGGTGATGCCCATCGGGACTTACACACCTAGGATGCCCATCCGGTCTTACACCTCCAACTCGGTGATGCCCATCGGGACTTACGCACCTAGGATTCCCATCAGGGTCTTACACCTCCGGATGTCCATCGGGGTCTTACCCGAGCGGGACCTAAACTAGTTACCCCTACAGTCTTCTACACTATACATCACCTGCCTATGCCTGGCGCGGAACTAACAGGATAAAATAGAACAAGGTATGCCAAGATAATTAAACCCCTTGCATGGAACTAAATGAATATATCGGGGACACAAGAGCAACACGATATGGAAGCAAGAGAAAACATGTAACCTACCCTTTGGAAATTTCATACAATCACAAGACATGGCATCTTTGGAAGAACAAACCTAGCATGGCACTAACATGAACAACAAGCAACATGCTAGCAAGATTTCAAACACAAGTCGTTCAATAGCTAACATACTCATAACAACATCCAAGCATACAATGCACAATCATGATAGCATCGCAGGTCCACACAACCACGGTAAGAAATCCTTACAGAAACGAGTAGGAATAACTTTCACAATCAAATAGTGACCCTCGAGCTTTAAAGCGAAAACCGAGCAACCTAAGCATTTTAAAAGCATCCTAAATAAATATACAGTGAATGCCAGACTTAAAAATCTAAAAGGGATAGGTTCGGGAATTACCAACCGAGAAGGCACGGGTCTCGGCAAAGAAGGGGGCGATTTTGGTCGCTGCGAGGGCACGCCGGCGCGTAGAGGGGACGGCGTGCCGCGCTGGGCTTCGCGAGGATCGCGGCGACGAGGCGCAGCGCTGGCCGCGCGCGCGACGCGACTAGCGGCACGCATGACGCGCTGCGGCAGTCTTTGAAGCGCGAGTGTGTCTGGCGGCGCAGCGCGTGTGAGGCGGCTGGTGCGAGGCAAGGCAGCGGCGCGTCTGGGCGACCGATCTGGTCGGTCTGGCGCGTCTGGGCGGCGACCGATCTGGTCGGTCTGCGGCGCGATCTGGGCGACTGGTGCGAGCTGGTGAAATTTGTCTGTCGTGCGCTGGCTGGGACGGCTGGCCGCTCGTGTGCGCTGGTGAGGTACTGAAATTTGCTGGTGCGCTTAAATTTGAGCAGGCGAGTTTGAGCGGGGGTGCGGCTAGGCGGCTAGGGTTTCTTGGTGAGGTCGGCTAGAGAGAGAGAGAGAGAGATTGCAAAACAAGGGGAAAAGGGATTTTCTTGATTTTCTTTCCTTTTCCCTAATTAAATAGGTCTAAAATCCCTTCCCAAAGCTTCCTCTTTCCAAACCCTACCGAAGCAAACTTATTTTAAAAATAAAACTCTCTTTTCCTACTGAACTCCCCAAGACCATTTAGGGCAAGGGCTCAAAACCCAATGGAAGCACCAAAATTACAATTAATTTTGCCATTTTCTAAAACACCTCCAAACTTCCAAACAACTTGCCCAAACCTCTCGGGTCTTGCAACCAACAACCATTAAGCTTCGACAAAGCGCAGGAATGGCCTGAAATCTTGAAAATCCTCAAAACCACGGCCCAGGGGGCAAAAGACCAAAATACCCCTAAGGGTTAAAATAGCTCTAACGGCCCATCCGAACATCCGAATAATGACCCGAAATCACCTGGGTAACCGAAATAGAAAACTGGGCCGTTACATGTTCGACACCCTCGAGGGTCTTTCTCCCTCGACCACAATGATTAGTTTAAAACCAATCCCAACGGGTGTCCTCAAGGGCTTCTTGCCCTCGCTAATAAATCTGGACTAACGGGAGAGTACCCGAAGTCTGGCTCTAAACTGGAAGGAACTGGTGTGCTCACGAACATTAGCCCGAGGGAGCTCTCCGAACCAGCGACTAACGCGTGTGCGTGCACACCGCATGTTGCTGGAACCGGCGTAAATGTGGGGGCCTATATACAAACTACGCAGGCCAGGTACGCATGCCTAAAGACTCGGAAGCGGTGTCACTGAACACGAGTGCGAGGCCCTCGGCACTCATCATGCGGCACTGTACCACCGACACGAAGCTAAGAACCCGCCAAGGCAGCTTGCACCGTTGGCGTGGTTCCGCTCTAGCAGGCTACAAACTAGGCTTATGCCGATGTGGTAGCTACATCCACATCGGCGGCCGGGGGGAAGCAATGTACGTTATGCTTCGCTCTCACACCCGACCCGTGGGGACAAAGTACATTATGTCCGCTCTCAGCCACTGGATGATGACAAACCCTACTACACTAGCTAAGAGTATGAAATCACTGATTCCTGGCTATTCATACATATCAACATCAATCACACTTAACCTAGCATGATACTACGAACTTAAAACAGGAATCATAAGCATGCTGGAAGAACAAACCTAGCATTGCACTAACATGTACAACAGACAAACATGCTAGCAAGAGATCAATCATAGCTGCCCTATCACTATCATGCTCATAACAGCAAACATACATACAAGGCACATCATGATAATATCGCAGGGTCCACACAACCACGGTAAGGAATCCTTACCTGGAAACAAGCAGGAATAGCTATCATAAATCAACCAAGCGACCCTCGAGCTTCTAAGAGAACCCGAGCAACCTAAGCATTTAATAAAAACAAACTAATTAGATAAACAGCAGCCAACAGCTTAGGACCCAAGGGAGAAAAGACTCGGGAAATACCATCTGAGAAGCCACAAGGCTCGGGCCACACCAACACAGCATGGCAGGCTGTCAGCAGCAAGGAGGCAGGCATGGCGCTGGGTGCTGGGCGAGCGATCGCGCTGGAACGGGCGCGCAGACGAGCGGCTGAGGCGCGGACGGCGACAGAGACAAGGCGCGCTGGGAGCGGACGCGGACGAGAGGCACGGCGAGGCATCTGGTCTGCGACGGGGATGACGTGCGGTGCAGGCGAGCGTCATCGGACGATGCAGGGCGTGCGACGGCTAGGCGACGTGTGACGAACCTGACCCAAAACATGGTCCTAAACCGGGGTTCTCACTCAGCATGTAAGTTAAATATGATAACAAGCGGTTTAGTGCTCATATTTAAAAACCATTCAAAACATATGAGAAGGGGGAACCCTTAAAACATGAACCACAATTTTCATTTAAACCATCCAACGAAGTAAAACCACCTGGCCAGTATTTATAAAATCATACAATACAATTTAAACAACTTTTTAAACAATGTTCCCTAGGACTCTGTCCATCTACATCTTTGAATAAACAATGCAACAATAAAAGGCAGTCTTGGCTCCCCATGATCAATCAGCTCCCTCCGCTAGCCCTCCTGGTGTTGTCCCAAGCTACCTGAAAGATAAATGAGGGTGAATATAAAGATACTCAGTAAGAATCCCCAACCGGGGTACAATACGATACATCCGTCATCTAGCACCTCAACATGCAAGCAAGCGACCATCAACATGCATTATAGCTCAACGAGCTCATAAGGAAAGATCTGGAATCATCGAAAGTCTCCTACTTACGGAATCATCGGAAGTCTGCTACTTCCGGCCTAATGATTGGTTCTTATAACCAATCCCGGGACATCCCCGAGGGTCTTTCTCCCTCGGACATTTGATCAGCTCAAAAACCGATCCCAAGATGTCCGACACCCTCGAGGGTATTTCTCCCTCGACCAATTGATTAGCTCAAGGGCCTCTTACCCTCGCTATACATCTGGACTATCGGGAGAGTACCCGAAGTCTGGCTCTAAATTGGAAGGAATGGTGTGTAACGACCCAGGTTTTTCTTCCCGGTCTTCCAGGTATGCCCTAGGGGTAATTTAGTAATTTGGTCGGGCCGTCAGGGTCGTTTGTGTCTTTTCCAGTTACTAAAATTATTGGATGGTTTTTGTAGGTTTTTGGAGGGGTTTGTGGTTTGGTTTGAGCAAGGAGTGTTGCAAAAGTAAAAATAAAGGAAATTGTCAGAGTGGTGGGGTTTGAACCCCGGTCTCTGGGAAGCTTGTAGAGAGGTGTGCCATTTGAGCCATTAGGTGCTCTTGTTGCTCTTTTCGCATCACATCTTAGTTAACCTTGGATTTTGGAGTTTTGGTGCATTTGGTTAAATGAAATAGAATTAGGTTATTTCATCTTCTTCTCCAAAACATCTCTTGGCCGCCCAAGCTCTCCATCTCCATAGCCTTGCCGATTCCTCATCCTTGCATCTCCTTGGGTTCGATCATCATCTTTCCGGGTAGGTATTGATCTTCTTCTTCTTCTTCTTCTTCTTCTCATCCGTTTGGTGTGCGTTTGGCCAAGTGAAAAGAGGTGTGTTGTGTGTGTTGTGTTGATTGCAACCCACCGAGTGTAGCCGAGCCAAGAAAGACAGATCGCCCATCGCCGATCGCCGCGACGCACGCCCGGCCGATCGCTCAGACGCCAGATCGTGTCAGGCCGGCCTTGTTGTCGCCAAAGAAGACAGATCGCCCATCGCCGACCGCTCCAGACGTCCGGCCGATCGCCGCGACGCCAGATCCGTCAGCGGCCTTGTTGTCGCCCAAAGGCCACAGATCGCCCGATCGCTCGCGCCAGAGGTCTCGCCAGCGCTTCGCGCGCCCTCGCCGTGTCCGCTTGCCGAGCTGCTCGCCGCCCGCGCCGCCGCCCGACGTTCGCGCGCGCGCTCGTCCTGCTGAAGCCGCCGCGCGCCGCCGCGAGACGTTCGCCGCGCGCTGCGTTCGCGCGAGCCGCTTGCCGTGTCCGCATCGCACGCCAGCGCCCGCGCGCCTTCGCCCAGACGCTCGCCCGCGCGCGCGCGTCCTCGCTGCCCTGCGCCGTGCCGTGCTGCGCAGCAGTAGCGCGTCCTTGCGCGTGCCGGCTCGCGCGCGTGACCCCAAGCTCGTGTCGTCGCGCGCGCGTGAGTTCCCCGAGCCGAGCTTGCTGTTCTATTGTTGTTTAGATATTTTAGATGCCGATTATTGTTGGTTGCTAGGTTCCCGCTTTCGCTAGCTCGGGATTGTTCCGACTTAGGATTTGTGTGTAGAAGTCTCTTCGACCAAGGTAAGGATTTCTTACAGGGGTTGTGGTGGACCTGCGGTATATTTGTGATTGTTGTTTTGTATGCTGTGTATGATTACTAGCATGTTTATCTCTAGGTGCTCTGTTTCAATTCTGGTGGCATGAACTCTTGTATTGTTTCTCATGTTAGCCCATGCTAGGTTGTTCTATTCTAGCATGTTCGATATCTCATTCTTGCTTCGTAGTATCATGCTAGGTTCTTTGTATCCGATGAGCACGTATTGGGTGCATTGATTGAATCGTTATTATTGTTAAGGTTTAGAATTGAGGTAGATAGAATCATCCGGCCCGATGCATAAAGTATCTTGCATCTATGGCAAGGACGTTCGAGACGATTCTCCGTCCTTGGACCCCGTGAGGATTAGCTATCCCAACCGGTAGGCCCCGCAATCTTGGGTGAGGGTGGCGATCGTTAAATGCCCCAACGGTCGGGATGATGACTTGGCATTGCCTCGTCCCGGCGATCGGCACGTCCTCGGCGTGTTCGGCCGTAGCCCTTGATTGCCACTGTTAGGGCAAGGACCGCTTCTGGTGTAAGCCTACCACGGCCGGTTCCTTAGCCTCAGTGCGGTGGTACAGTGACATAGTTCACGTGTCCGAGTCTCACACCCCTATGTCGGTGACACCGATCCGGAGATTTAGTTAGGCATGGTGGATGAACACGGGCGGCTTGCCACTAGACCCGGCACCCCGAGTTTGCGGTAGCATGCGGTGCGCGCTTACGCTCATTACTGGCGCCGATCGAGAGCTCCTCGGGATCTTGAGCGGTGCACCTTTCGTATCGGCGATGAGACAGGTGAGGTCGGGACTTGTTCCCGTATAGCGCGCGTTTAGTGTGTTGTAGTAATTCCGGACTAAGACCACGAGATGGCATCCGAGGTCCAAGTGTGGACTTAGCTATGTGCTCCGCTCTGTGTTTGTACTCATAGCTTGCATACATTCTTCTAGATGATCATGTATATCGTATTGTACCCGGTTGGGGATTCTTACTGGGTAATTCGTTACTCACCCTTATTACGTGGTTTTCCACGGGTAATCAAGCGGGAGACAGGATGGGTGATGGAGGAGCTGTGATCATGGAATCCTGTTGTCATCTCCGATTATTCTATTTTATTTATCATGACTCTTGACTTTTGTTATTTCCCCGAATGCATGTAGACGGGCACAGAGCCCAGGATGTTTTCTTACGTTTTATGGATTCCAAAGCATATTTATACTTGTGGATTGTTTTAATGGTTTAAATAAATCTCTACGATCGAGTATGCTTTTAGAAATGTATGTTTTGGTTGTTGAATGTTTCTGTTTTTACTTGGGATCCAAATGTATTTTTCTTAATATCTTTTATGTTCACTACATGCATTGGGGTAAAGGCCCATTTAGAGCCCCTTTTTGGGTCGGGTCTTTACTGATTGGTATCGAGCTCGAGTCATAGATTCTCAGAGATCGACCTTTTGTTGTAGGTCGTTTTCCATGATCATCAAGACTCAAGCGGTCATCAGTACGCCTAGATTTATTGTTTTAGAAAGGAAAAGGGTTAAGAATTTACAATACCTATCATCTAGTGTATGCCTTGTTTGGTGTTGTGGAATGGTGTGTGAGCGTGTTTTGATTCGTTGTTGGTTTGGATGTAGATCGCCAAACATGCGACCACCCGCATCGAGAGGAGGTTCGAGAGCGAGTCGAGGTATCGGGATCGGATCGACATCTGCAGGACATCGTCCCAAGCCGACACCGATGGCATTCCACCAGCAGCTCCTCTGTTACGCCTAGAGCGGGCGTTGAGGCGATCGAAGCGCCGTGAGATCGCTCCCGGAGCAGAGTTTCTTTGAGTCTATGAGGGCTTTTATGATCAGCATGTTGAGTGACCAGAGGGCGAGACCTGTGCCTTGTTGGCGTGCGCAGCGGAAGAGTCCCGAGCCCAGATCGAGCGGTGACTCGATTGGTTCAAAGCAGAGCTCAGTAGCTCCTCCGGCTCCTCAGAGCAAGTAGCCCAGAGGCGGATATGGCAGAGGGTGCCGAGGAATTGGGTAGGTGGTGAAGGATTTTGTGAAGTGGAAGCCCGAGAAGTTTGATGCCACCGGTGATGCGTTATCGGCGGCTGTGTGGATTGCCCATTTGGAGTACACCTTCCCGATCATGGTGTGCCCCGATATTCAGAGGCCGAGATGTGCGGCTCATGTGCTAGGAGGCACTGCGAGAGATGGTGGGGAGTCCACCTTGAGCGAGAGACCAGTGGGTCTCCACCCGCTACTTGGGAGTTCTTCAAGGTGAGTTCAAGGTAAAGTTCATCGGTGATGAGGCTCAGGAGAAGATGGTGGAGCTCTTCCGAACACAAGCGAGGTTCGATTCCATTGAGGAATATGAGCGCAAGTTCTCAGAGTATGGATATTTTGCTCCTCGGTTGATTGCCACCCCAGAGTGAAGATTCGGAAGTTCATATCCGGATTGAGGCGTGGTGTTTCCCGAGGATGTCGGGGCTCGGCCCCCGACACTTATGCTAGGGTACATCCCGATTAGCCACGATCTATAATGGGAAGTATCTATTTGAGCGGGTTGTTGCCGCTCTGTTCAATCTGTCCGTCCCAAAGAAATTGTGGGGCGTAAGAGAAAGTTTGACTTTCGGGAGGCGCGCCGCGCCGCCAAAGGCGATTCGAAGCGAGATCACGAGAGCTCAAATCCGTTTCACCCGGCAGCGAGGAGGACCCGAGCGAGTTCCCGCTTGTGCCACTTGCCACTTGGGAAAGTCCACGCCGAACTGTCACTGGACCTAGATTGTGCTTCCGTTGTGGTAGAGAGGGTCACATGGCCCGTTTTTGTGATCACCGGCTATGGCGGCTCGGCCAGCAGCGGCAGCAGGTCGAGTGTTTGCTACGACCGTCGGGGAGGCCGAGCGCACGGATGCCGCTGTGGCGTGCACGCTTCTTGTTTTAGATCAACTGCGCATTTGTCTTGTTTGATTCTGGTTCTACGCATTCATTTGTATCTCGTGTGTTGTTTCTTGAGCATGCTAAGTTGAGGCTAGAGCCTCTAGGTTTTGAGTTATCTGTTGCAACTCCTTCGGGAGTTGATATGTTAGCTAGAGATAAAATTAAGGATGGCCGGATCGAGATATCAGGAGAGTTGCTTGTAGCCACACTCATAGTTACGCCTATGAGTGGTTTTGATGTGATTCTTGGTATGGAGTGGTTAGTCGCTAACCACGCGTTGATTGATCGCCACCGGAAAGAAGTAGTGTTCAAAGGCGCCAGTCGGCTTGACTTTAAGTTTCGTGGAGTCGTGGTGGAGTTTGCCCGCCGATGGTGTCACCGTGAAAGCTCGTCGTTTGCTAGCTCATGGAGCTTGGGGCTATCTAGCCAAGTTGTGCTGGGAAGAGCCGCCCCTCGCTGTCTATTGATCAGTGTCGGTCGTGCAGGAGTTCGCGGATGTGTTTCCGAGGAGTTTCGGGGTTGCCCCCAAAGAGAGAGGTTGACTTCATTATTGAGCTCGAGCCAGGACCCTCCCTATCTCGAAGGCTCCGTATCGCATGGCGCGCCGTGAGTTAAAGGCGAAGATTCGATTCTGCGGGAGATGTTAGACCGAGGGTTCATCCGTCCAAGTGTGTCCCGTGGGGAGCACCCGATTGCATTTGTGAAAAAGAAGGATGGTTCTATGCGCTTATGTATTGATTACCGCGAGCTTAATAAGGTGATGATGAAGAATAAGTATCCGTTGCCCGTATCGATGATTTGTTCGATCGGCTTCAGGAGCTTGGTGTTCTCCAAGATAGATCCGAGATCCGGTTACCATCGATTGCGGATCGGGGATGCCGACATTCCTAAGATGACTTTTCGTGTCTAGATATGGTCACTATGAGTTTGTGGTCATGTCGTTTGGATTGACCAATGCCCCACCGCGTTCATGGACATGATGGATAGGGTGTTCAAATCATTTTTGGACAACCGTCATCGTGTTCATTGGCGATATTCTCGATTTATTCGAGGTGCAAGAAGACCATGCGAGCATTTGAGGCGAGTATTGGCGGCTTTGAGGGAAAACCGGCTTTATGCGAAGTTTTCCAAATGTGATTTGGTTGGAGCGGTGGCCTTCCTAGGCCACGTAGTTTCGAGAGATGGTATAGCCGTGGACCCCGCGAAGATTGAGGCCGTGAGTTCATGGGCCAAGCCGACTTCGATTGCCGAGATTCGCAGCTTTCAGGTTTGGCGAGTTACTACCGTCGGTTCGTCAAGGACTTTTCGCTATAGCCTCGCCCCTCACTCGTCCGACGAGGAAGGGTGTCGAGTTTGTTTGGGACAAAGAGTGTGATGAGAGCTTTGCGTGCTCAAGCGCGATTTGACTTCGGCACGATGTTGGCGATCCGGAGGGGACAGTGGTTTCGTGGTCTGATGATGCTTCCAAGTTTGGATTGGGTTGTGTGTTGATGCAAAGACGGGAAGGTCATTGCCTATGCTTCCGTCATTTGAAGCCGTATGAGCGAGAACTACCCGACTCATGATATGGAGTTAGCGGCGAGTGGTGTTTGTAATCAAGATTTGGAGGCATTTACATGCGGTGAGCGGATTCGAGATGTTTACCGATCACCGAGCCTCAAGTATCTGTTTACTCGAAGGAGAGCGAATATGAGGCGAGAGGAGATGGTTAGAGCTGGTAAAGGATTATGATCTGCGAGATTTTGTACCATCCGGTAAAGCCAATGTAGTGGCCGATGCTTTGAGCAGTAAAGACGTCGCACTCTGCGGCGTTGTTGAGTTCTCAGCCAGTTTGCGAGAGAGAGTTCGAGCGGCCGAGGTTGCGATGTTGTTGGGAGAGGTTACCGCCTGTGGTAGCTCGATTGACTGCTCACCGTCGATTGGGCAAATGGATCATAGACGACCCAGTTGGGTGACCCCGCACTTAAGAGATTGGTTGACCGAGTTAGGCCGACGGTGACTTTGACTTTGTGTATTCACCAGACAGTGGGTTGACTTATAGAGGCCGGTTGTGTGTTCGGGCATTGCGGTGTTTGCGAGCGAGTTGCTCTCGGAGGCCACATTCCCCTTTTGCTTGGCACCCGGGGTACCAAGATGTATCAGACCTTAAGCAGACCTTTCGGTGGATGGGAATGAAGAGAGATGTGGCAGAGTTTGTCGGTAGGTGTCTCACTTGTCGCCAAGTGAAGGCACTGTGCAGAGGCCAGTGGTTTGTTGCGACCATCGAGTGTACCCAGTGGAAATGGGAAGAGATCTCTATGGACTTTATCTCCGGTTTGCCAAGGACTCGAGGAAGTTCTCTCGATTTGGGTGATAGTCGACCGTTTGACCAAGAGCGCACACTTCATTCCCGGTAGAGACACTTATACCGTGGAACAGTGGGCGCAGATTGTTTTTGGAGCAAATCATCCGTTATCATGGTGTGCCGGTGAGGATTGTGTCCGATCGTGACTCGCGGTTCACTCTCGTTTCGGAGAGCGCCCGAAGGGTTTGGGCACAGAGTGCAATTTCAAAGATGACTTTTCACCCTCAGACGGATGGTCGGTGAGAGAGTGAATCGATTCTCGAGGATATGTTGAGGGCTTGTGTGTTGGATTTCCCGAGCGATTGGGACCGAGATTCGTATTTTGATGGAGTTTGCCTATAACAACAGATTACGCGATCGGCGATTCGAGATGGCTCCATTCGAGGCATTGTATGGTAAGCGTTGTCGGTCCCCGTGTTCGGGAAGAGGTTGGTGATAGACGAGTTTTGGGTCCCGGAGTTACTGCAGATTGACCAATGGTGCAAAGGCGTAAGATTAGAGCTCGTATGTTGACCGCTCGAGAGCAGAAGAGAGTTACGCCGATGTTCGGCGTCGAGATTTGGAGTTTGAGGTTGGTCGGCATGTGTTCCTTAAGGTTGCTCCGATGCGAGGTGTTACGAGGTTTGGTAAGCGTGGGAAGTTGAGTCCCCGATTTGTTGGTCCGTTTGAGATCCTAGAGAGGATTGGCAGAGTTGCTTACCGGTTAGCCCTACCTCCGTCACTATCGGCGGTGCATAGTGTTTTTCATGTATCGATGTTGAGGCAAGGTATGTGCCGGACCCGTCGCACATTGTGGACTTTGAGCCTTTGCGGTGAATGAGGATTTGAACTTCGAGGAGAAGCGGTGAGGATCCTTGCCTTTGAGACCAAGACGTTGCGTAATCGCGAGATTCGTTTGGTAAAGGTTGATGGAAGAGTCGGGGGTTCTCGTGAAGCCACTTGGGAGCGGGAAGACGAGATGAGATTGCATTACCCCGAGTAAGCTGTTTTAAGGACTTTCGAGGACGAAAGTCATAAAAAGGAGGGAATATTGTAACGACCGTGTTTTTCTTCCGGTCTTCCGGTATGCCCTAGGGGTAATTTAGTAATTTGGTCGGGCCGTCAGTGGTCGTTTGTGTCTTTTCGATTACTAAAATTATTGGATGGTTTTGTAGGTTTTTGGAGGGGTTTGTGGTTTGGTTTGAGCAAGGAGTGTTGCAAAAGTAAAAATAAAGGAAATTGTCCAGAGTGGGGTTTGAACCGGGTCTCCGGGAAGCTTGTAGAGAGGTGTGCCATTTGAGCCATTAGGTGCTCTTGTTGCTCTTTTCGCATCACATCTTAGTTAACCTTGGATTTTGGAGTTTTTTGGTGCATTTGGTTAAATGAAATAGAATTAGGTTATTTCATCTTCTTCTCCAAAACATCTCTTGGCCGCCCAAGCTCTCCATCTCCATAGCCTTGCCGATTCCTCATCCTTGCATCTCCTTGGGTTCGATCATCATCTTTCAGGGTAGGTATTGATCTTCTTCTTCTTCTTCTTCTTCTCATCCGTTTGGTGTGCGTTTGGCCAAGTGAAAAGAGGTGTGTTGTGTGTGTTGTGTTGATTGCGGCCCCACCGAGTGTAGCCGAGCCAAGAAGACAGATCGCCCATCGCCAATCGCTCGCGACGTCCAACCGATCGCTCGCGACGCCCGAGATCTGTCCCAGCTGCCTTGCGTTCGCCCAAAGAAGACAGATCGCCCATCGCCGATCGCCGCGACGTCCAACCGATCGCCGACGCCCAGATCCGTCCCAGCTGCCTTGTTGTCGCGCCAAGCCAGCCAGATCGCCCGATCGCTCGCGCCGAGAGTCCCTCGCCGGCGCGCTCGCGCGCCCTCGCTGCCGTGTCGCTTGCCGAGCCGCCGCGCGCCGCGCGCCGCCGCCAGACGCGTTCGCGCGCGCGCGTCCCTGCGAGCCTGCTCGCCGCGCGCCGCCGCAGACGTTCGCCGCGCGCGCTCGTTCCTGCCAGCTGCTTGCCGTGTCCGCATCGCGCGCATCGCACGCCGCGCCGCGGGCTTCGCCAGACGCGCGCGCGTAAGGCTCTCGCCCTGCCGTGCTTGCGTGCAATGCAGCCAGTGGCAAGCGTCCTGCTGCCGTGCCGGCTTCGCAGCTGACCCCAAGCTCGTGTCGTCGCGCGCGTGAGTTCCCGAGCCGAGCTTGTTGTTCTATTGTTGTTTAGATATTTTAGATGCTTGATTATTGTTGGTTGCTAGGTTCCCGCTCGCTAGCTCGGGATTGTTCGCAGACTTAGGATTTGTGTGTAGAAGTCTTAGACCAAGGTAAGGATTTCTTACCAGGGGTTGTGTGGACTCGCGGTATATTTGTGATTGTTGTTTTGTATGCTGTGTATGATTACTAGCATGTTTATCTCTAGGTGCTCTGTTTCAATTCTCGATGGCATGAACTCTTGTATTGTTTCTCATGTTAGCCCATGCTAGGTTGTTCTATTCTAGCATGTTCGATATCTGTTCTTGCTTCGTAGTATCATGCTAGGTTCTTTGTATCCGATGAGCACGTATTTGGGTGCATTGATTGAATCGTTATTATTGTTAAGGTTTAGAATTGAGGTAGATAGAATCATCAGGGCCCGATGCATAAAGTATCTTGCATCTATGGCAAGGACGCGTTCGAGACGATTCTCGTCCTTGGACCCCGTGAGGGATTAGCTATCCCAACCGGTAGGCCCCGCAATCTTGGGTGAGGGTGGCGGATCGTTAAATGCCCCAACGGTCGGGATGATGACTTGGCATTGCCTCGTCCCCGGCGATCGGCACGTCCTCGGCGTGTTCGGCCGTAGCCCTTGATTGCCACTGTTAGGGCAAGGACCGCTTCTCGGTGTAAGCCTACCACGGCCGGTTCCTTAGCCTCAAAGTGCGGTGGTACAGCCGACATAGTTCACGTGTCCAGTCTCACACCCCTATGTCGGTGACACCGATCCGAGATTTAGTTAGGCATGGTGATCGAACACGGGCGGCTTGCCACTAGACCGGCACCCCCGAGTTTGCGCAGTAGCATGCGGTGCGCGCTTACGCTCATTACAAATAGCCATCGGAGAGCTCCTCGGGATCTTGAGCGATTGCACCTTTCGTGATCGGCGAAGAGAAGCGGTGAGGTCGGGACTTGTTCCGTATATAGCGCGTTTAGTGTGTTGTGGTAATTCGGACTAAGACCACGAGATGGCATCCGAGGTCCAAGTGTGGACTTAGCTATGTGCTCCGCTCTGTGTTTGTACTCATAGCTTGCATACATTCTTCTAGATGATCATGTATATCGTATTGTACCCCGGTTGGGGATTCTTACTGGGTAATTCGTTACTCACCCTTATTCTCGTGGTTTTCCAGGTAATCAAAGCGGGAGACAGGATGGGTCGATGGAGGAGCCGTGATCATGGAATCTGCTTTGTCATCTCACGATTATTCTATTTTATTTATCATGACTCTTGACTTTTGTTATTTTCCCTGAATGCATGTAGACGGCACAGAGCCCCAGGATGTTTTCTTACGTTTTATGGATTCCAAGATATTTATACTTGTGGATTGTTTTAATGGTTTAAATAAATCTCTCGATCGTGAGTATGCTTTTAGAAATGTATGTTTTGGTTGTTGAATGTTTTGTTTTTACTTGGGATCCGAAATGTATTTTTCTTAATATCTTTTATGTTCACTACATGCATTGGGGTAAAGGCCCATTTAGAGCCCCTTTTTGGGTCGGGTCTTTACATGGTGTACTCACGAACATTAGCCCGGGGGAGCTCTCCGAACCGGCAACTAACGCTGGCGTGTGCGCGCACACCGCATGCTCTCTCTCAAACCGGCGTAAATGCGGGGCCTAAGGGCAAACTACGCGGGCCAGGTACGCATGCCTATGACTTGGAAGCGGTGTCACTGATCACAGTAGCGCGAGGCCCTCGGCGCTCATCTGTGCAGCCTGATCCACCGACCTGAAGCTAAGAACCGGCCAAGGTAGGCTTACACCGTTGGCAGGGTTCCGCTCTAGTGAGCTACAAACTAGGCTTTGGCCGGAGTGGGTAGCTAAGTCCACTGGCCCAGCGGGTCGGGGGTAGCAAGATACGTTATGTTACGCACACTTTACTCCCGACCTGAGCTACTAGGGACAAAGTACGTTTTGTCCGCTTCACCTCTGGATGATGACAAACCCTACAACTCTATCTAAGAGTACAAAGAAAATCAATGATTCTGGCTAGCAAGCAATGGTCGACATAAATCACATTACCTAGCATGATACTACAACTTAAGCGGGAATCACAAGCATCTTTGTGAGAACAAACCTAGCATGGCACTAACATGTAAAATCAGCAAACATGCTAGCAAGAATTCAATCAATCGCTCTATCTCTAACATGCTCATAACAATCGGCAAACAAGCAAGGCATATCGAGATATATCGCAGGGTCCACACAACCACGGTAAGAAATCCTTACCTGGGACAAGCAGAACACAATAATTATAATAAATCTACGAGCGAATCCTCGAGCCTCTAGACGATCCCAAACAGCCTGAACATCAAACAAAGCACCCAAATCAAATACATAAATAAATTTCACCCAATAAATCCATAACCAAAGCAGACCAATAAATCCGCCCAACGAAGAAAAGACTCGGGAAATACCATCCGAGAAGCCACAAGGCTCGGGCCAAACCAAACACACACAAGCAGTCGCTTGTCAGCAGGCGAGGCCGGGCCGGGCGCAGCATCGGGCGCGCTGAGGGCTCGAACACGGGCGCAGAGGCACGCTGGGACGCTGGGGAGCTGGGCACGGGCGCAGGGGCGCAGAGCTACGCGCGGGCGAGCGGCGCGCGGCGCGGCTCGGCATAGTGGACGGCGCGCGGGCGCGAGCTCGACAAGCACAGGGAGCAGAAAGACCAAAATGCCCCTAAGGGTCCAAACAGCTCTAACGGCCCAACCGAACCATCGAATCGAACCTAAGCTCCTCGAGAACCGGATAGAAAATCGGGCCGTTACAATACTCCCTCCTTATAAGACTTTCGTCCTCGAAAGTCCTAAGACGAAACGGCTCTAGGAATACTCCACTGATTCCTAGCCAACTGAACTTCTCGGCTAATACAACACTAGCCCTCTACGAAAACCAAACCCTCTTGGGTTCTCAAAGGCTCAAAGCCACAAAGCTAACCATTCTGCCAAAGACTAGCTCAACAAAGACTGGGACAAGCTAACCACTGCTCTGATCCGCTCAAGGTTCTCAGAAGGCCTACAAACCTGGGGCTCAAACTAAAACCCTGCTAATCCAACACGGAACACCTCTCTACGGTGTTACTCTCAGCAAACTCGCAGACTGGGCACAAGCTCCAAAACTCAACGCCACGCACTGGCGTAACTTTTCTGAATGCCCACAGCTGTTAACAAACAGCCTCAACTCTACACTATGTTGGCCAAACAACTGAATCTCTCAGGTTCCAGAAACCAAACAGCCTACTCCTGCTTCACAAGAGACCAGCGAACCACAAAGCTTGCATACAGCCTTAACGAAAAGCAAACAAATCACCAACTGGCGATTGATCCAAAAGGCAAACTTTTCCGACAGGCACAAGCTTACAACACTTAAGCAATCGTCTTAAGGAGAAATCGCCGAACCAAAGGCAAGGGGCACCATCCTGGTACACCCGACGGCTAACACCACTTGCACGAGCTAAAACTTCAGCTACGGCCAACCCTAAATGGCCAAAACCAGGCACAAGCTCCACTCGGCCTAGCCAACAAACTGGAGCCTCTCAACGGCTGAACACAAACTTTTCCATGAAAATCTACTAGCAACTGGCCAAAGGGAACTTTGCCAGGCAAGGAAACAACCAACGCTCTTCTCATGGAAATCTCAAGAAGAAGGACCAAACCCTCACGGGGCTACCAAGAACACAACGGCTTGAGGAGAACAGCCCAAAGGCTAACCAACCAATGCCACGGCACCTCTGTGCCAACTCACTCCACTGAGGCTCAGCTAACGCCAACTGCGAAAGCACAACAACAAGAAGCAAAGCCCGAGAAGAACTTGCTCAGCAGAACTCAACTCAAGCTCATTGCGAGCAAAGCTCGCCTCCAAGCTACCACTCAACTCTTAAGTCCAACTGGCTACTCAAAGGACTTCCTCCTTTTAGCCAAGGCCTAACTCATCTTGCGACTAGAAACTCCACACACGGAACATCGTAAAGAAAACGGACCGACGAGGCTATCTCCAAAGATAACACTCGAGGCTGGCATCCATGGTGCAACTCAACCACCATAGAAACTAGGGGCTCTTCAATCCCCAAAGAACCAACAACTCACCAAAAAAAACTCAACTCTTAAACCTGGTGGCCACCGCTCTTGCAGGGACAAACAACTTCGCTTGCTAACAACACCATGCAGGGAACCTCTCTCTGGGCTAACCACTGCGCTACTCTGATCAACTACACAGCTCAGAAGCTACGCTGACTCCTCAACGGGAATGATTTTCCAGCAAGCAAACTCTGAAGGGCAGCGAACTACACGCACGCTCGCTGACTAGCTCAAACCCAAGGGCAACAACAACCAACTCTCTTTTAAGCAACACCCAAGGGGAAACCCAACTGATTGGACCACCAACCAGAACAAGCAGAACTTACTCAATCGCCGAGGAGGGGTCAACTCCCAAAACAACCCGACTAGGAACAAATCCTCGTGGCAACGCCCTGCGGCTCGAACCGAGCTAGCTCTTGAAACATCAAGAGAACCAAAACTTGGTCAACACCAAGCACCAACTAGCCTCCATAAACCTTACGCCCAAGGCAAGGATCCGAACAGACTCTCTCAACCATAACAATCGAAACTACGCGGCTACTACCACCGCTCTTGATCAGATCCAACTAAACTCTGACCAGGCTAAGGACCAACAAGCAAAACTTGCTTAAACAACAACCCGACAATGAGCACGGCATCCTTACAACCAAAGCTGGGGCACTTGCCAAGAACCAAAGCCTTGACAACCCAAAGACTGAGCACTGGCTCCTCAACACGAACCCTTCGTGGTTCTCCAAACATAAACCACGGAACGAGCAACACAAAAGTACACCGCGCGTATACGGCTCCAACTAGATCCAATGCCATCGGGGCTCTCTAACACAGGGCAACTTTTGCCTCCAAACAGAGCCACTACTAACCAGGGAGCAACAAGAGTCCAAACCCTCTCGGGGCCAACTCACCACGAAAAGCCACATTGGCCAACTTACTCTACAAGAGCAAATCCATACCAAGCAATCAAACCTCAAGCCAATGTGCTCACTAAACGCGCTCCGATTAGCCATTCAACTCATGGCTCTAACACTAGATTCATCACTCATCCTCGATGCCAACACTACCCATACTAGGGTAACTAAAGGGTAGCCGAATCATGCTACCATCAAAGCGGCTCACGGAGCTCACAACACAAAGCGCGAGAACTCGAACGCGCTAGCTCTTAATGACCTACAAGATCCTTTGCACCCAACTCTCGGTGACCAAGGAAAGCTCCTCCTTTCCCTCGAAAACCTCATACTTGTAGTCCTCTGACTACCACCGAGCTAGATCTCTTATGCAACCAAACAGGTGCAACCTCAGGAAATGGGTACAAGACTAGCGGGGATGCTATACTCTGGGAGGCCATGGAACCACCTGCACAACAGAGCCAACTGGCCTTAATCTAGGCCTCCTCTTAAAGCCTGGTGCCAACAGGCACAACATCCTTTACAACACAAATCAGCCTACAACGAGCTTTATGCCCCTCTGAGGAAAGGTCACACTCCAAGTGACGGGGCAATGGCACTCAACACAAGAGTCCAAGAACTCGAGCAGCCTAATCTCTGGCATCTCGACCAACAGACATGCCAAGGCCTACTCCTGCATCCCACTCGATGCTCAACAAAAGCTCAGGCTAACTCCTGCATCTCACTCGATGCTCAACAGAAGCTCAGGCCAACTCCTCGGGTGGCAACAACTAGTTCCACACTGGGAACATCCAATCAAAAGAGTGCTCCACTCTACTAGCCCGCTGAAATCCACAAATGGATAAAACCCTGGCAAGCAAACTCTGAACTGCACCCTGGCTACGAGGGCACTAAAAGAACTGGTTGCACAACGACAGCAGGCTTGCAAGGGGGCAAAGATGGCTCTACATCTGCCTCAAGCCACTAACACGGCAACTTGCCAATCAATCGGGCGACTGGTGGAGACTCAGCTAGTCCACCTCTCTCAAGGGACTACCACCATCAACTATTGTACCAAACAGCACAGGAATGGCACATCTCGGCCTCTGAACAGCAAGTTATCCCAACACACGGATGCTAAACTCAAACCTGGCCAACTGCTTTACTACTAGTAGTAGGACTTTCTCAAACAACGAGCTCTACAGGCATCCACTTGCCAAACTGGGCGGCTTCATCAACGCCAACAAACTCGACTGCATAAACCTGCTGATCATGCCCTCCCGGGAACCTCCGGGGCTACAAGAGCTACTAGGGGAAAATCTTTGAAACAAACTCTGCCAGCTGGGCTATCTGTGCCCGGGACTCCTCACTTTGTGCTACAAACTGCGCCTGGGTCTCCGCTCTCTGATAGCTGAAGACCTGCCATCAAATCTCTCATGGCTGGAGCACACTCTACTCAATGAGTCTCCCTCTGAGGCATGCTAGCCTCTACCCCCTCCTCTAGGCAACTCAACTGCCAGGGCCAACTCTGGCCAACGGGCTAAACATCCCTGGACGCGGCCTCAACATCAAAACAATCAGTCCAACTCCCCGGTCGGACATGCCAAGCGTCCTGCTCCTTAGAGTGCGATCAACACACTGGCGATCTGCACGAGCACCTCCACCCTCTCACTAGGGGAAAAGCAACAGCTGGGCCAAAAATGGCCTACGGGAGTCCAAGCTCTGCCTCCCTCTGGGTGCGATCGACACACTGGCGATCTGCACAAGCATAAAAGCTGGCCCACTCTGGGGCTCTCACTGCTCAATAAGCTGCTCGCACTGCGGGAAAGTTGACATGATGGCTCTCTAAGCCCAAACCAACAATGAGTCAGAACCTGCTCGTCTCCGCTCCACAACTCTACACAAGGCATAAAAGCTAGATGAAAAGTATTGTAAATTCTTTACCCCTTAGCTTAATTGAACTCGGCACAAACTGGCGCCGTGGAGTGCTTGATGATCATGGGAGCAAACAACCTACAAAGCAGTTAGTCTACAGAATCTATGACTCGTGCTCGATACCAAGCGTGACGAACCCGACCCAAAACATGGTCCTAAACCGGGGTTCTCACTCAGCATGTAAGTTAAATATGATAACAAGCGGTTTAGTGCTCATATTTAAAAACCATTCAAAACATATGAGAAGGGGGAACCCTTAAAACATGAACCACAGTTTTCATTTAAACCATCCAACGAAGTAAAACCACCCAGCCGTATTTATAAAATCATACAATACAATTTAAACAACTTTTTAAACAATGTTCCCTAGGACTCATGTCCATCTACATCTTTGAATAAACAATGCAACAATAAAAGACAGAGTGCTTGTGGCGGCTCCATGATCAATATGCTCCCTCCGCTAGCCCCTCCCGGTGTTGTCCCAAGCTACCCGAAAGATAAATAAGGGTGAGTATAAAGATACTCAAGAAGAATCCCCAACCGGGGTACAATACGATACATCCGTCATCTAGCACCTCAACATGCAAGCAAGCGACCATCAACATGCATTATAGCTCAACGAGCTCATAAGGAAAGATCTGGAATCATCGAAAGTCTCCTACTTCCGGAATCATCGGAAGTCTCCTACTTCCGGCCTAATGATTGGTTCTTATAACCAATCCCGGGACATCCCCGAGGGTCTTTCTCCCTCGGGCATTTAATCAGCTCAAAAACCGATCCCAAGATGTCCGACACCCTGGAGGTACTTTCTCCCTCGACCAATTGATTAGCTCAAAAGCCAATCCCAATGGGTGTCCTCAAGGGCCTCTTACCCTCGCTATACATCCGGACTATCGGAAGAGTACCCAAGTCCGGCTCTAAATTGGAAGGAATGGTGTACTCACGAACATTAGCCCGGGAGCTCCGAACCCAAGAACTAACGCTGGCGTGTCTTGCACACCGCATGCTCTCTCAAAACCGGCGTAAATGCGGGGCCTAAGGGCAAACTACGCGGGCGTGCACGCATGCCTATGACTTGAAGCGGTGTCACGATCACGATGAGCGCGAGGCCCTCGGCGCTCATCTCCGTGCGGCACCGATCCACCGACACTGAAGCTAAGAACCGGCCAAGGTAGGCTTACACCGCTGGCGTGGTTCCGCTCTCTAGCAGCTACAAACTAGGCTTTGGCGGAGTGGGTAGCTAAGTCCACAACCCAGCGGGTCGGGGGTAGCAAGATACGTTATGTTACACACACTTTACTCCCGACCTGAGCTACTAGGGACAAAGTACGTTTTGTCTGCTCAGCCTCTAGATGATGACAAACCCTACAACTCTATCTAAGAGTGCAGAGCAAAAATCAATGATTCCTGGCTAGCAAGCAATGACTGACATAAATCACATTACCTAGCATGATACTACAACTTAAGCAAGAATCACAAGCATCTTTGTGAGAACAAACCTAGCATGGCACTAACATGTAAAATCAGGCAAACATGCTAGCAAGAATTCAATCAACTGCTCTATCTCTAACATGCTCATAACAATCAGCAAACAAGCAAGGCATATCAAGATATATCGCAGGGTCCACACAACCACGGTAAGAAATCCTTACCTGGGACAAGCAGAACACAATAATTATAATAAATCTACGAGCGAATCCTCGAGCCTCTAGACGATCCCGAACAGCCTGAACATCAAACAAAGCACCCAAATCAAATACATAAACAGCCCAATAAATCCATAACCAGCAGCCAATAAATCCGGGCCCAACGAAGAAAAGACTCGGGAAATACCATCCGAGAAGCCACAAGGCTCGGGCCAAACCAACACACACAAGCAGGCTGTCGGCAGGGCAGAGGCTGGCTGGGCGCAGGCACTGGGCACGCTGGGGGCTCGGACACGGGCGCAGAGGCACGCTGGGACGCTGGGGCATTGGGCACGGGCGCAGCAACGCGCGGGCGAGCGGCGCGCGGTGCGGCTCGGCACAGTGGACAGCGCGCGGGCGCGAGCTCGATAAGCACAGGGGACGGCGCGAGGCGAAGCGACGCGACGGGCTCGGGCGCTCGATCTGGCACGGCACTGTGCGAGGGACGGCGAGCTACAGGGCGCACGGTCCAGGGCTGGGCGACTCAGACCTGGGCGAGGCGGATCTGGGCGACGCAGGGGCCTGGGCGACGCGGGCTTGGGCGAGCAAGGCTGGGCTCGACGCGCACGGACGAGCTGGGCGCTGGGGCTGGCAAGCTGGGGGCGAGCTCGGGCGGCCAGGGGCTCGGGCAAGGCGGCCAGGGGGGCGAGCTGGGGTGCTCGGGCAGGGAGGAGAGGGCCAAGGAGGGGGGCTCGGGCTGGAGGAGAGAGAAAGGGGAAAATGGGGAAAAAAATGGATTTTTCTTTTTTTTCTTTTCTTTTTCTCTTTTATTTAAAATCCAAACTTATCCAAAAAAATCCAATTTATCCATTTTCCAATTTTTCCAAAAATCCTTAAAATCCTTAAATCTCATTTCCCGGCTTCCTCCTTTGAGACCCGACTGAAGCAACCTTTCCAAACAACAAAACTCACTGAAATCAACCTTACAAACCAACACTGAAGGCTCGGCTCGAATCCCGAAGGAAACACCCAAACAACCATCATTTTGCCCAAAACCCAAATGACAACCGAACTCCCAAACGAAAAGCCCAAACATCTGGGGACTCGCAGCCCACAACAAACAAGCCTCAACAAAGGCAGGAGCTGCCTCGAAGCCCTAAAAATCCACAAATCCTACCTAGGGAGCAAAAAGACCAAAATGCCCCTAAGGGTCCAAACAACTCTAACGGCCCAACCAGAACCATCAACCGAACCTAAGCTCCTCGAGGCGGGATAGAAAATCGGGCCGTTATAGACGATCTGGGCGGCTGGGTCGACGACGACGAGCGACGCCTGGGCAGGCAGCGTGAGTGAGCGGTGTAGAGCAGGCCGGCTGGCTGGCGGCTGGGTGGTGCAGTGCCAAGCGGCTGGGCAGCCTGGGCGGTCTGGTGCGTGTGGAGTGAGGTGGCTCGGCTGGGCTCCTTGGCTCGGTTCCAAGGCTTGGTACGGCTAGGGTTTGGGGAGAGAGAGAGAGAGAGAGAGAGTCTTGCAAAACAAGGGGAATGGGATTTTCTTGATTTTTCTTTCCTTTTCCTAATTTAAATGGGTCTAAAATCCCATCCCAAAGCTTCCTCATTCGAGACCCGGCAGAAACAACTTTTCTCCTAAATAAAACTCACTCAATTCAAACTCCCAAATAAACATTAAGCGCAAGGGCTCAAATCCCCAAAGGTAGCACTAAACTTAACAATAACTTTGCCAAAACCCAAACCAGCTCCAAACTTCCAACCGACTAGCCCAAACATCTTGGGTCTTGCAACCAACAACAATAAAGATCGGCAAAGGCAAGAGCGACCCTGAAATCCTGAAAATCCACAAATCCTGCTCGGGAAGCAAAAGACCAAAATACCCCTTAAGGTTAAAATAGCTCTAACGGCCCAACCGAACAACCGAATCTTGAACCGAAAGCACCTGAGAAACCCGAATAGAAAACTGGGCCGTTACATCCAAGGTGGCAGGTGGAGACCCAGCTGGTCTCTCACTCAGAGTGGACTCCCACCACCATTTAGCTGTGCCTCCTAGCACATGAGTTGCACATCTCGGCCTCTGAACATTCGGGCACACCATAATCGGAAAGGTGTACTGTAGATAGGCAATCCATCTGGCTGCAGCTAAAGGATCTCCCATAGCATCAAACTTCTCTGACTTCCACTTCACGAAGTCCTGCAGCCATTTGCCTCTGCCACAACTGCCTCTGGGGCTGCTTGCTTCTGTGGAGCTGGGGGTGCTACAGTGCCGTGCTGAAACATCCGAGTCAACTGCTCGATGTGGGCCCGAGACTCTTCCCGCTGCGCGGCCAACAAATCCTGGGTCTCTGCCCTCTGGTCACTCAACAGGCTGACCATCATGGCCCTCATAGAATCAGCAAACTCTACTCCAGGAGCAGTCTCTTGGTGCTCGGTCACCCCAATGCCTACTCTAGGCAGAACAGAGGGAGCTGTTGGTGGCACACCATCAGTCTCAGCTTGGGACGATGTCCCTGCAGTATAAGAACCGATCCTGATACTCTGACCTGCTCTCGAACCTCCTCTTCCTGTGCGGGTAATTGGCATGCTGGTGATCTACACCAAACCAACAACGAGTCAGAACTTGCTCGTCTCCGCTCCACAACACTAAACAAGGCATACACTAGATGAAAAGTATTGTAAATTCTTAACCCTTTTCTAAAACTGTAAACTTAGACGTACCTGATGACTGTCGGAGTGCTGATGATCATGGGAAAAATGACCTACAACAAAAGGTCAGTCTACAGAATCTATGACTCTGAGCTCTGATACCAACTGTAAAGACCCGACCAGAATGGGGTCCTAAACTAGGCCTTTACCTCAATGCATGCCTTAAAAATTTAGAAACAATATGCAAGATTGCATTCCAGATTCTGAATGAAAACTAAGACATATAAACATCCATTTTAAAAGTCAAACATTTAATTCCTGAAACCTGTCCCTGTTTCAAAGCACCTGTTCCAAGCCAAACACATTTCACAAACATGCTCTGATCAGAGACTCATTTAAATCATTCAAAACTTTAAACGGTTTACAGCAGTGTCAGAATCCAGAAAAACAATCATAAAACACCCTAGGGGCTCCGTGCCCAACTACATGCATTCAGAGGATAATAAAAGCATAAAACATAAACATAAGACTCAGAGTAAAACAGTTGGTTCCCATGATAAGCAACTCCTCCCTCTGCCATCCTGTCTCGCACCATGGTTACCTGTGGAAAACCACATAAAAAGGGTGAGCAACGAATTACATAGTAAGAATCCCCAACCGGGGTACAATACGATAAACATGGTCATCTAGCAGAAAGTATGCAAGCCATGAATATAAACATAGAAGAGAGCACACAACTTAAATCCATACATAAACCTTGGATGCCATCTCAGGGTCTTACTCCGCAAAAATATACCACACGATAAGATACTATACGAGAAACTAGTCACGGCCTCAGCCTTCCTACTGTCGATACGAAAGGTGACTGAACTCAACATCCCAAGGAGCTCTCCAGTCGGTGCTGTAATGAGTGTGTGCGCGCACCGCATGTTGCTGCAAACCAGGGGGGGTGCTGGGTCTAGGGCAAGCTACCCTGGTCCAGTACCCATGGCTAACAAATCTCTGGATCGGTGTCACTAAACATAGTGGTGTGAGACCAGGACACTATGAGTATGTCAACATGTACCATCGCACCTGAGGCTAAGGAACCGGCCGTGGTAGGCTTACACCAGGAACCGTGCCTTGCCCTATCAGGTGCCTAGCCCTATTAGGTGAGGGCGTGTCGACTGTCGGGGACAAGGCAATGCCTCATCATTCCCCCGACCGTTGGGGCATTTAATAGTTTCCCACCCTCACCGAAGATTGCACTGGGCCGTCTTTAGGGTTAGCTAAACCCTAACGACGGATCAGGGACGGAGTACTGCCTCTGACGTCCCTGCTGTAAAGACCCGACCTGAAATACGATCCTAAACCTAGGTCATCACTCAGCATGCAAGTTAAATATTTCAACAAGCGGTTTAGTGCTCATATTTAAGACTTTTTAAAACATTAGGGAAACGGGGAACACTTAAAACATAACCAACAATTTTGATTAAATCAAATCCAACAAGGTAAAACAAGCCTGGCCAGTATTTATAAAAGAACATTCAAAAAAGTTTAAACAACTTTAACATCATTCCCTTAGGACTCCTGTCCATCTACATGCTGAATAAATAAATGCAAACAATAAACGGTGAGTGCCTGGCGTAGCTTTCCATGATCAATCAGCTCCCTCCGCTAGCCGTCCCGATGCTGTCCCAAGTTACCTGGTGGAAAAACCACAGAAATAAGGGTGAGTATAAACATACTCAGTAAGAATCCCCAACCGGGGTACAATACGATACATCAGTCATCTAGCACCCTAGTATACATGCAAACAAAACAATGACTTAGAGCAAAACGGTTGAATTAGGCTATGAGCTACTCCTAGAGCGAGCCTATTCAAGGGGTTTCATTTACAGCCTATCCTAGGTTCTACACCTGGATGCCCTTCGGGCCTTACACAACCTAGGACTCAGTGATGCCCATTGGGGCCTTACACACCTAGGATGCCCATCAGGGTCTTACATCTCCAGACTTAGTGATGCCCAGTGGGGCCTTACACACCTAGGATGCCCATCAGGGTCTTACTCCTCCAGACTCAGTGATGCCCAGTGGGGCCTTACACACCTAGGATGCCCATCGGGGTCTTACTCCTCCAGACTCAGTGATGCCCAGTGGGGCCTTACACACCTAGGATGCCCATCAGGGTCTTACTCCTCCAAACTCAGTGATGCCCAGTGGGGCCTTACACACCTAGGATGCCCATCGGGGTCTTACACCTCCAGATTCAGTGATGCCTAGTGGGGCCTTACCCGAGCAGGACCTAAACTAGTTACCCCTACAGTCTTCTACACTATACATCACCCGCCTATGCCTAGCATGGAACTAACAGGATAAAATAGGACAAGGTATGCCAAGATCATTAAACCCCTAGCATGGAACTAACAGAATATATCAGGGACACAAGAACAACACGATCTGGAAGCAAGAGAAAACATGTAACCTACCCACTGGAAATTTCATACAATCACAAGACATGGCATGCTCGAAGAACAAACCTAGCATGGCACTAACATGAACAACAAGCAACATGCTAGCAAGATTTCAAACACAAGCTGTTCAATAGCTAACATACTCATAACAGCAACCAAGCATACAAGGCACAATCATGATAGCATCGCAGGGTCCACACAACCACGGTAAGAAATCCTTTCCTGGAAACAAGCAGAACTAACTACCTCAACCAACAAGCAACCCTCGAGGTTCTAAATGTAACCGAGCAACCTAAGCAAACAATACAAATCATCCTAATTAAGCAACCAACAACTAACATCTTAAGGTCCAAAAGATTGGAGGCTCGGGAATTACCAACCGAGAAGGCACTAGGACTCGGTCCCATCTATCTCTGCAAAACAGGCTCTCGGCGGCAGGTGGGCAGGCAGGACGTGCAGCTGGGGCAAGCAGACTGGGCGCTGCTGGGCGCGCTGGCGCGGCAGGGGACCCGCGCTGGCATGGCGACACGGGCGCGCAGACGCGAAAGGCGCTGGGGCGCGGTTGCAATGACTCACAGATGCAGACGGAGACGCCCGACGCGGGCGCGCTGGCGCTGGGTGACGGGCTGTGCGACGCGCGAGCGAGGCACGGCGACACGGACTGAGCGCGCGGACGCGGCACGGCGACACTAACTGGGGCAACACGAGCAGGCTGGCGGGGCGTCTGGGCGCGATGCAGGGCCGTGGCTGGGGCGTCTGGCCGCTTTACTCGGCCGTGGCTGCATGCGCAAAAATGGGCTGGAGCGTCTGGCTCTTTGTTGCTCTTCTTTGAGTGGCTCGGTGAGGCTCAGTTGGGTTTATTGGTGAGGTCGGCAAGGAGAGAGAGAGAGAGAGAGAAGGGGAAAGAATAAGGGTTTTTCTCTTTTCTTTTCCTTTTTCCTAAATTAAATAGGCTTTGGGTGGTCCAAAATCCCTTCCCAAGGCTTTCTTCCTTCGAGTCCTAGCTGACGCATTCTTTTCCATTTAATAAAACCCATTTAAATCAAGCCTCCTTATCACTGTTAGGTCATGGGTTCAATTCTCAAAGCTAATTAACAATAATTTTGCTAATTACCAAAACACCTCCAAATTTCCAAAAAACTAGCTCGAACTTCTTGGGTCCTACAACCAACAACAATCAAGCCTCGACAAAGGCAGGAGTGACCCTGGAGTCCTCAATATCCACAAAACCCTGACCGGGGCAAAAAGACCAAAATGCCCCTAAGGGTTAAAATAGCACTAACGACCCATCCGAACATTCGAATAATGAACCGGAAACGCCTGGGAAACCGCAACAGAAAACTGGGCCGTTACACCTGCCACGGATGCAACTTACGTTATGCATCCTCGCTCGGATGATGCTACTGTAACGGCCCCGTTTTCCTTCCCGGTTAATAGCAAAATTAATTGGGAATTAATTGGATCCTTTGGGATTTGAACCCTTGCCCTAGATGGTGGAATTGGAGTTTTAAATAAGAATTTGAGCTAAAAAGAGAAAAGAATTTCTTTTAGGGACCCCAGAGAAAAATCCTTGGGAAGGGAATTTTAGGTTTCCTAACCCTATTTTAAAATAAGGAAGAGAAGGAAAAATCAAGAAACCCCTATTTTTCCCCTTGTTGGCCGTCTCTCTCTCTCTCTCTCTCTCTCTCTCTCTCTCTCTCTCCTAAAACCCCCACCGATCAGCCCTAGCCACACCATCGAACCACCCACCGAGCCACCCACCGCACGCGCACCGCCCATCGCACCACACCCGCGCGCACCCCGCGCGCGCGCACTGACCACACCCGCCCGAGCCACCCGCATGACATGCCCGGCCTACCGCTTCGCCCACCACCGCGACGCTGCGACCGAAGAGCCCCACCGTCGCACACCCATCATCGTCTGACGCGCCGCTGGCTGACGCCCGGCCCGTCGCTGCGGCTCATCACGCCCAAAGAGTTCAGACGTTCGCGCCGCGCCAACCCAGCCGAGCCCCGCTTCGCTCGCGCGCGTCGCCCTTGCGGCGAGACGCGTTGCCGTGCGGCGCCCAGACCGCGACGATCGTCGTCCGCCAGACGCCCAGCGCCCGCTGCCTCGCCAGCGCCAGCGTCCTTTTTCGCTTTGCGCGCGCGCCGAGCCCGGTGCCCGGCTCCTCGCGCGCACCAAAGAGTGCCCCACCGCCCGCTGCTGCCGAGCTCGTGTCCTCTCGGTTGGTAATTCTCGAGCCTTTTCCCTTTCGTTTTTAAGGCTGCTTTGGTCGCTGTATATTCACTTAGGATGCTTTACTTATGCCTAGGTTGCTCGAGTTCGTATTTAGCTCGAGGGTCTTTTTGGTTGTAATAGCCATTCTCCACTTGTTTCGTGTAAGGATTCCTTACCGTGGTTGTGTGGACCTGCGATGCTTTCTTGAATGTGCCTTATATGCATGTTTACTTTTATGGACACGATTAGTGGATAGGATGACTTGTGATTGCATTCCCGCTAGCATGTTTGCTTGTTTGTACATGTTAGTGCCATGCTAGGATTGTTCTTCCGGCATGCTTGAGATTCCTGCTTTAAGTTCGTAGTATCATGCTAGGTTATGTATGATTGATGATGATTATGTATGTTTAGCCAGAATCGTTTACTCTATACTCTAGCTAGTGTGTTAGGGTTTGTCATCATCTAGAGGTCGAGAGCGGACATAACGTACCTTGTCCCCACCGGTCGGGAGTAGAGCGAAGCATAACGTACATTGCTTCCCCGACACCGATGTGGATGTAGCTACCACATCGGCATAAGCCTAGTTTGTAGCTCGCTAGAGCGGAACCCCGCCAACGGTGCAAGCCCGCCTTGGCCGGTTCTTAGCCAGTCGGTGGTACAGCCGCAGATGAGTGTCGAGGGCCTCGCACTCACTCGTGTTCGAGTGACACCGTTTCGAGTCTTAGGCATGCGCGCACAGCCCGCGTAGTTTGCCCTTAGGCCCCGCATTTACGCCGGTTGCAGAAGAGCATGCGGTGTGCGCGCAAGACACGCTTTAGTCGCCGGTTCGGAGAGCTCCCGGGCTAATGTTCGTGAGTACACCGGTTCCTTCCGATTTAGAGCCGGACTTGGGTACTCTCCGATAGTCCAGATTTATAGCGAGGGTAAGAGGCCCTTGAGGACACCCATTGGGATTGGCTTTTGAGTCGATCATATGGTCGAGGAGAAAGACCCTCGAGGGTGTCGGACATCTTTGGGATCGGTTTTGAGTGATCAATTGGCCGAGGAGAAAGACCCTCGGAGATGTCCCGGGATTGGTTATGAGAGCCAATCATTAGGCCGGAAGTAGGAGACTTCCGAGGATTCCAGATTCTCGCCTTGTAAGCTCGTTGAGCTATGATCCGTGTTTGTGCTGTTTGCATGTATACTAGGGTGCTAGATGATTGAAGTATCGTATTGTACCCGGTTGGAGATTCTTACCGAGTATGTTTATACTCACCCTTATTTCTGTGGTTTTCCACGTGTAACTTGGGACAAAGACCGGACGGCTAAGCGGAGGAGCCGATTGATCATGGGAGCCGCCGGCACTCTGTCTTTATTGTTTGCATATTTGTTCAGCATGTAGATGGACATGAGTCCTAGGGGAAACATTATAAAAAGTTGTTTGAACTGCTTTTGAATGTTTTTATATATCTTCGCTGAGCTTGTTTTACTTCGTTGGTTTTCTTAAACAAAGTTATTGATTATGTTTTAAGCATTCCCGTTCTAAATGTTTTGAAAGGTTTTAAATATGAGCACTAAACCGCTCGGTGAAATATTTAACTTGCATGCTGAGTGAGAACCTAGGTTTAGGACCGTATTTTGGGTCGGGTTCTTACAGTTGGTATCAGAGCACAGAGTCATAGATTCTGTAGACTAACTAACCGCTTTGCGGGTTGTTGCCCCCATGATCATCGAGTACTCATGGCCGTCAGTTTATGCGAGTTCATTAAGCTAAGGGTTTTATTTTACAACATCGCATCTAGTATACATGTGTTACCCTTGTTTGGCAGTGAGAGCCCCAGCGTGGGCTAGGTTTTATGCTTTGTGCAGATCGCCAGTGTGTCGATTGCACCCAGAGGGAGGTAGAGCTTAGACTCCCGTAGGCCATTGTGGCCCAGTTGTGGTTCTCCCCTAGTGAGAGGGTGGAGGTGCTCGTGCAGATCGCTAGTGCGTGGATCGCACTATGAGGAGCATGACGCTTGGCATGTCCGACCGAGGAGTTGGACCGTTTGTATGGATGTTGAGGCCGCGTCCAGGGTTGTTTAGCCCGTTGGCCAGAGTTGGCCCTGGCGGTTGAGTTGCCTAGAGGAGGGGGTAGAGGCTAGCACGCCTCAGAGTGAGACTCCTTGAGCAGAGTGTGCTCCAGCCATGAGGGAGTTGATGGCAGGTCTTTTAGCTAACAGAGAGCGGAGACCCAGGCGCAGTTTGTAGCGCGTAGTGAGGAGTCTTGGGCATAGATAGCCCAGCTGGTAGAGTTTATTTAGGAGACACCCCTCCTTGCAGTTCCAGTAGCCCCGGAGGTTCCCGGGAGGGCTTGATCAGCAGGTTTATGCTGATAAGATAGTTGGCGTTGATCGAGCCGCTGAGTTTGGCAAGTGGAAGCCTGTAGAGCTGGATGTTTTGAGACCTACTGCTAGTAGCAAGGTGGTTGGCCAGGATCGAGTGTATCATCCAAGTGTTGGGATGACCTGTTGTTCAGAGGCCGATGACCTGATGTTCTGAGGTTGTGGCGTGCCGTTCTTGTGTTGTTTGATGCAGCAGTGTGGTGGTGGAAGTCCCCTGTGAGAGGCGGACCAGCAGAGTCTCCACCAGCCACCCGGTCGATTGGCAAGCTGCCAAGTTAGTAGCTTTTGAGGAAGATGTAGAGACATCTTGTCCTCCTGCAAGCCAGTTCTTTTAGTACCCTCGTAGCCAGGGGGTAGTGTGGAGTTTGCTTGTCAGGACTTAATCCGTTCGTGGTTTTCAGCTGGCTATTAGAGAGAAGCACCTTCTGTTAGCATGTTCCAGGTGTGGAGCTAGGTGCTGCCACCCGAGGGTTGGCCTGAGTATTCGTTGAGCATCGAGTGGGATGCGGGAGTGGGCCTTGGCTTGTCTGTTGGACGTGATGTCAGAGAGTAGTCTACTCGATTCTTGAGACTCTTGTGTTGAGTGCCATTGCCCTGTCACCTGGAGTGTGACCTTCCCTACCCTCAGAGTGGCTTGAAGCCCGTAAAGGGATGTTTGTGTTGTAAAGGAAGTAGTGCCTGTTGGCACCAAGCTTTGAGAGGAGGCCTAGATTCAGACCAGTTGGCACTTTTTGTGCAGGTGGTTCCAGGACCCGCCCGGAGTTTAGCATCCCCACTAGTCCTGTACCCATTCATGAGATTTCACCTAATTGGGTTGCATAAGAGATCTAGCTCGGTGGTAGCTAGAGAACTGCAAGTTTGAGGTCGTTCGAGGGATAAGTAGGAGCCTCTCAGGGTCACCGAGAGTTGGGTACAAAGGATACTGTTGGTTGTTAAGGGCTAGCGCGTCCGAGATCTCGCGCCTGTGTTGTGGGCTTGTGAGCCAGTTGGATGGTAGTGTGATTCGATTACCCTGGAGTTACCCTAATATGGGTAGGGTTGGCATCGATGATGCGTGGTTGATCCACTGTTAGAGCCATGAGTTGGATGGTTGATCGGAGCACGTTTAGTGGACCATCGGTAGGAGGTAAGTTAGCTTGGTGTGGCTATGCTCTTGTAAGAGTGAGTCGACCAACGTGGCATTCCGTGGTGAGTTGACCCTGAGTGGGTTGAACTCTTGTTGCTCCTTTGCTAGAAGTGGCTCTATTGGGAGGCAAAAGTTGCCTTGTGTGAGAATACTTGTTGGTTTGGATCTTAAGGAACCAAGTTGGAGCTGTACACGCCAATGTACTTTTGTGTAGCTCGTTCCGTGGTGTATTTTTCAAGAACCACGAGGGGTTTCGGGTTGTGAAACCAGTGCTCAGTTCTGAGGAGTTAGGACTTTAGTTCTTGGCAAGTGCCCTTGGGTTGAGAGGCTACCGTGCCGGTAGCCGGGTTGTTGCGTAGGAAAGTTATGCTAGTTGGCCCTTGACCTGGGTAGAGGCATTTCTTGTTGATCGATGGTTGGAGTTCAGTTGGAACTGAACAAGGGCGATGGTAGCATAATCGCGTAATTTTCGCCGCCATGGCTAAGAGAGTTGTTCGAATCCTTACCTCGGATAGAAGCTACGATGTGGTGATGCTTTGAGCAAGAGGAAGTTTGGGTCTTCCAGTTGTTCCTCGCTCAGTGGATAGCGCACTCGTCGATAGGGCGATCTAGGGGTCGCGATCACCGACCGCATGAGTTAGAGCTCGAGATCGTCGCAGGCGGGGCCAGGCAGCCGGCTCATTGCATCAAGTGTGGTAAGGCACTCTTCGGATTGTGTGGAGCATCGCCCGTGCTTGCTACAGATGTGGCAAGGAAGAGCTTTTGGCCAGCATAGTTGAGATGCTGGAGGGAGATGTGCTCGTGTAGCCAGCTGTCTGTTAGACCGTTTGACAACAGTGTGTGTCGGAGGGCGATCGGTGGAACCCTAAGTTGTGGAGAGCCTCACCAGAGCTCAGTCAGACCAAGGCAGTGTTCCTCGGTTGAGTTGCTGGATGCTTGTTGTCGGTTAACAAGCTAGAGTTGTTCTTGGTAACCTCCACGTTGATTTTCAGAATTCTTAGCGAGGTGGTGCTTGGTGTTGACCAAGGTTTGGTTCCCATGTTGTTTTGTGAGCTAGCTCGGTTCGAGCAAGCGGGCGTTGCCCTGAGGACTTGTTCCTAGTCAGGTAGTTTTGGGAGTTGGCCTCCCCCTCAGCGGTTGAGTAAGTACCGCTAGTGCTTAGTTGGTGGTTCAAGCAATTGAGGAACCCTTGGATGTTTCCTCCGAGAAGAGTTGGTGGTTGTTACTGTTGAGTTTGAGCAAGACAGCGAGCGTGTGTGAAATTCGCTGTCCTTCGGAAGTCCGCTTGCTAGGAAATCGTTCCTGTAAAGGAAGAGTCAGCTTAGCTCCTGAGTTGTGTAGTTGATCAGAGTAGCGCAGTGGTCAGCCTAGCGAGAGTGTCCCTGCGTCTGTTTGATAGCAAGCGGAAAGTGTTTGTTCCCGCGAGGGCGAAAGCCAGCCAGTTCCAGGGCTTGAGTTGTTGGCGGAAGGTTGTTGGATCTTTGGAGTTTGTGGAACCCCTTAGTTCTTGGGTAGTTGAGTTGCACCGTGGATGCCGGCCTCGAGTTTTAACTTTTGCGGTAGTCTTGCCGACTCGTGTGGTTCAAGATCCGCAAGCTTGTGGTCGTCGCTATCCTTATTCCTCGCGATGTTTCGTGGGTGGAGTTTCTGGATTGGAAGAAGAGTTAGGTCTAAGCTATAAGGAGGAAGTCCTTGGAGCAGCCAGATGGGCTTAAGAGTTGAGTGGCAGCTTGGAGGCGAGCTTTGCTCGTTATGAGCTTGGTTTGAGTTTCTGCTAAGCAAGCCTTTCTCGGGCTTTTCTTTTAGTCCTTGTGCATTCGCAGTTGGCATTTTAGCTGAGCCACAGTTGAGTGAGTTGGCACAGAGGTGCCGTGGCATTGGGTGGTAAAGCCCTTGAGTTTCGATCCTCCAGCTATCGCGTTGCTAGTAGCCACGTAATGTTTTATTCCTTGCTGCTCGAGGTTTCCGTGAGAGGAATGTTGTTTGTTTTCCTGTCTGGCGATGTTCACCTAGGCCAGTGGCTGATCGGATTGCATTGGAAAGTTTTTTGTCGGCCGTTGAGGGGCTCCGGCTTATTAGTTTGGCTGGATGGAGCCTGTTCTCGGACCTCGTCGCTCGGGGGGCGAAGTGAAGTATCAGCTAGTGTGTGTGGTGGTAGCCGTTTGGTGAACCAGAAAAGTGCCCTTGGCTTTGGTGCTTCGATTTCTCGTAAGATGGTTGCTTTAGTGTTGTGGACGCATGCTAGTTGGAGAAGGTTGCCTAGGGATCAGTCACCAGTTGGTGGTTCGAATTGGATTTCGTTAAGGATTGTAGGCAACCAGTGGGGTTCGCAGGTCTCTTGCGAAGTATGAATAGGCCGTTTAGTTTCTTAAACCTGGGAGGTTCAGTTGTTTGGTCAGCATGGTGAAGGGTCGAGGCTGTTTGATAACAGCTATGAGCATTCAGAGAAGTTACGCCGGAGCGTGGCGTTGAGTTTTAGAGCTTGTGACCCGTTCACGAGTTTGCTGAGAGTAGCACCGTAGAGAGGCGTTCCGAGTTGGGTTAGCATGGATAAGTGAGCCCTAGAGTCGTAAGACCGTTTGAGAGTTGGTGCGAGTCAGAGGATGTGGCTCACCGACTAGTTATCGCATGTTTTCTTCGAAGCTCAGTGTTAGTTCAATTTTGGTTGAGATAGTTCGTGGCAGACTCGGCGTCTGCTGGGCTTGGAGCCTTTGGGAACCCAAGAGGGATCGGTTTCAAAGAAGGATTTGTGTTGTCTTTTCAGGAGCTTGGTTGGTTAAGAACCAGTGAAGTTTTTCTAGAGTTGTTTTCGTCTTAGGACTTTCGGGGACGAAAGTCTTTTAAGGGGGGAGTATTGTAACGGCCCCGTTTTCCTTCCCGGTTAATAGCAAAATTAATTGGGAATTAATTGGATCCTTTGGGATTTGAACCCTTGCCCTAGATGGTGGAATTGGAGTTTTAAATAAGAATTTGAGCTAAAAAGAGAAAAGAATTTCTTTAGCCGGGACCCGCAAGAGAAAAATCCTTGGGAAGGGAATTTTAGGTTTCCTAACCCTATTTTAAAATAAGGAAGAGAAGGAAAAATCAAGAAACCCCTATTTTTCCCCTTGTTGGCCGTCTCTCTCTCTCTCTCTCTCTCTCTCTCTCTCTCTCTCCTAAAACCCAGTGAGCAGCCCTAGCCACACCATCGAACCACCCACCGAGCCACCCAGCCCCACGCACCGTCCATCGCACCACACCTGCCCGCACAGCCCCTGCGCCGCACCAGACCACACCCGCCCAGCCACCGCCTGACGCATCGCCTACCGCCGCCCACCACCGCGACGCGCTGCGACTAAGCCCCACCGTCGCACACCCATCATCGTCCGACGCGCGCTCGCCGACGCCAGCCGTCGCTGCGGCTCATCACGCCCAGAAGATCAGAGACGCGTTCGCCGCGCGCCAACCAGCTGAGCCCGCTTCGCTCGCGCGCGTCGCCTCGCAGCGCAGACGCGTTGCCGCGGCGCGCCCGACTACGCGACGATCGCTGTCCCGCCCAGACGCCAGCGCCAGCGGCGCGCCTCGCCAGCGCCGCGGCGTCCTTTCGCTTGCCGCGCGCGAGCCCAGTGCCCGGCTCCTGCCGCACCACCAAGCGGTGCCCGGCGCCGCTTCTTGCTGCCGAGAGCTCGTGTCCTCTCGGTTGGTAATTCTCGAGCCTTTTCCCTTTCGTTTTTTTAAGTCTCTTTGGTCTGTATATTCACTTAGGATGCTTTACTTATGCCTAGGTTGCTCGAGTTCGTATTTAGCTCGAGGGTCTTTTTGGTTGTAATAGCCATTCTCCACTTGTTTCGTGTAAGGATTCCTTACCGTGGTTGTGTGGACCTGCGATGCTTTCTTGAATGTGCCTTATATGCATGTTTACTTTTATGGACACGATTAGTGGATAGGACATGACTTGTGATTGCATTCCTGCTAGCATGTTTGCTTGTTTGTACATGTTAGTGCCATGCTAGGATTGTTCTTCCAAAGATGCTTGAGATTTCTGCTTTAAGTTCGTAGTATCATGCTAGGTTATGTATGATTGATGATGATTATGTATGTTTAGCCAGAATCGTTTACTCTATACTCTAGCTAGTGTGTTAGGGCCGTGTCATCATCTAGAGGTCGAGAGCGGACATAACGCACCTTGTCCCCACCGGTCGGGAGTAGAGCGAAGCATAACGTACATTGCTTCCCCGACGACACCGATGTGGATGTAGCTACCACATCGGCATAAGCCTAGTTTGTAGCTGCTAGAGCGGAACCCCGCCAGCGGTGCAAGCCTCGCCTTGGCGGTTCTTAGCTTCAGTCGGTGGTGCGGCTACAGATGAGTGCCGAGGGCCTCGCACCACTCGTGTTCGGTGACACCGTTTCCGAAGTCTTAGGCATGCGTGCACGGCCCGCGTAGTTTGCCCTTAGGCCCCGCATTTATGCCGGTTGCAGAAGAGCATGCGTGTGCGCGCAAGACACGCTTTAGTCGCCGGTTCGGAGAGCTCCCGGGCTAATGTTCGTGAGTACACCAGTTCCTTCCAGTTTTTAGAGCGGACTTCGGGTACTCTCCGATAGTCCAGATTTATAGCGAGGGTAAGAGGCCCTTGAGGACACCCATTGGGATTGGCTTTTGAGGTGATCATATGGTCGAGGAGAAAGACCCTCGAGGGTGTCGGACATCTTTGGGATCGGTTTTGAGTGATCAATTGGCCGAGGAGAAAGACCCTCGGAGATGTCCGGGATTGGTTATGAGAGCCAATCATTAGGCGGAAGTAGGAGACTTCCGAGGATTCAGATTCTGCCTTGTAAGCTCGTTGAGCTATGATCCATGTTTGTAATCGCTTGCATGTATACTAGGGTGCTAGATGATTGAAGTATCGTATTGTACCCGGTTGCTAGATTCTTACCGAGTATGTTTATACTCACCCTTATTTCTCGTGGTTTTCCACTGTAACTTGGGGACAAAGACGGGACGGCTAAGCGGAGGAGCCGATTGATCATGGGAGCCGCCAAGCACTCTGTCTTTATTGTTTGCATATTTGTTCAAAGCATGTAGATGGACATGAGTCCTAGGGAAACATTATAAAAAGTTGTTTGAACTGTTTTGAATGTTTTTATATATACTGGCCAGGCTTGTTTTACTTCGTTGGTTTTCTTAAACAAAGTTATTGATTATGTTTTAAGCATTCCCCGTTCTAAATGTTTTGAAAGGTTTTAAATATGAGCACTAAACCGCTCGGTGAAATATTTAACTTGCATGCTGAGTGAGAACCTAGGTTTAGGACCGTATTTTGGGTCGGGTTCTTACAGCTACCTATTAGAACTCTAAGCTATAACAGATAACAACAAACATTCCAATACGTGCTCAACAGAAACAATGAACCTAGAATGATACTACGAAGCAAGAACAGATAACGAGCATGCCAGAACATAACAACCTAGCATGGAACTAACATGAGGAACAACACAGGAATCATGCCAGTCGAAATTTAGAACAGAGCACCTATCCACTAACATGCTGATAAACATAAAGAAACATACAAACAGCAACCACAGAATATATCGCAGGGCCCACACAACTCCGGTAAGAAATCCTTACCTTGGTCTGAAGGCAACTACACACAAAGATCCTATGCTGCGATCGACCCGAGCTAGCTAACAGGAACCTAACAAGCAACAACAATTATCACAATCTATAGGCCTAAATAAGATAAAACAAATAGGGCTCGGCTTGGGAGCAACTCACACGGCACGACTGGCACGTGAACGAACACAGCCGCACGGAAGCTTTGGCGCCGGCGGCGAGCTAGCTAGCGCGCAGATCGCGCTTTCGCGAGATGGCGCTGCACGGCGCGCAGGCGCAGAGCCGCGACGCGACGGCGGCGCGGGCGGGACGTGCGAGACGGGACAAGCGCTGGGGCGGGAGCGTGCAGACGCGGACGAGGGCTTGGTCGCGTGCATGCTTACGAGGACGAGAGATGCAGGCGAGCTCGCGCTGGGACGGCGCGCTGGCGAAGCGACGCGACAGGCCGGGGCGCTGCGGCTGGGGCTACTGGCGAGCGACGGGCTGCGCGCGATGCAGGCGACGAATCTACTACTGGCATGCGACGGACAGGGCGATGCAAGGGCTGAGCGATGGGCGTCTAGGCGCGATGCAGAGGCTTGCAATGGGCTGATCCTCTCGGCTAGCTGCAACAAAAACCAAAACTCAGCCTCTCCCTCTCTCGGCCAGCAAGAACAACACCCAAACAAAGAAGCAAGAGATCGAGGCACTTACCCGGGACGACGACCGTTGGAGCTTGGCAAGGGGTTGCACGGCAAGGAGTTAGAGAGAGCTTGGGGCGGCTAGGGAGTTTGGAAGAAAAAAAAGATGGAAAACCTATTTTCGCTTCATTTAATCAAACACACCAAAATCCCAAAGAGCCATAGCTAACCAGGACATAACGTGGAATGAGCATCAATATCGACTAGTGGCACAACCGACAACACCACTCCTCTGACCACCCAGGCAACCCGGGTTCGAAACCCAACAACCACACCTTAAATTCCTTAATTTACTTTTGCATCTCACCATGCCCAAACACGTCCACAAAGCATCAAAGACCTACATAAGACCATCCAATAATTTTAACAACTCAAAAAGATAGAAACGGCCCTGATGGCCCGACCAAAATTACTAAAATACCCCTCGGGCATTCCTGGAAGACCGGGATGAAAACTTGGGTCGTTACAATCCACCAGAATGTCTGCTTAAGATCCTGGTACATCTTGGTACCCCGGGGTGTTGTAAAGACCCGACCCGAAAAGAGGTCCTAGACTAGGCCTTTACCTCAATGCATGCTTTAAAACTTAAAAACAATATGCAAGATCGTTTCCAGATTCTGAAAGAAAACTAAAAACTTGTAAACATCCATTCATAAATCAAATGTAAAATGTTCTGGAACCTTTCCCTGTTCCCAAGCACCTGTTCCAAGCTAAAAACAGTTTGAAACATACTATGATCAGAGATTTATTCAAATCATTCAAAATCCCAAACAGTTTACAACAGTGTTAGAATCCAGAAAACAATCAGAAAACAACCTAAGGGCTCCGTGTAACGACCCGACCCGAAAGGGGTTCTAACTAGGCCGTTACCTCAATGCATGCATTACAAATCTACAGAAAATTTGCAAGACGTTGTTCGGATTCTAAGTAAAACTAAAACATAAAACATCCATTTAATTTCCTGAAACCTGTCCCTGTTTCCAAGCACCTGTTCCAAGACAAATACATTTACAAAACCTACTCTGATCAGAGATTTATTTAAAACATACAAACTTTACAACAATGCTAGAATCCGGAAATACATTCAGAAAACGCCCTAGGGCTCCGTGCCCAACTACATGCATTCAGAGAATATTTAAATCATAAACATAAGACTCAGAGTTGAACAACTGGTTTTCCATGATCACAGCTCCTCCTCCAGCCATCCTGTCTCGCACCATGATTACCTGTGGTAAAACCACAGAAATAAGGGTGAGTAACGAATTACTCAGTAAGAATCCCCAACCGGGGTACAATACGATATAATCAGTCATTTAGTACCAAAGCATGCAAGCAAACAGCTACCAACACAGATCATGGCTCAACGAGCTCATAAAACAAGATCTGGAGTCATTGGAAGTCTCCTACTTCCGGCCTAGCTGAGATTGGATACACTGACCAATCCTGGACATCACCGAGGTATCTATCACTCGGGGGGAATACACTGATCCCTAGAATGTCGTCAAGGGCCTCCTTGCCCTTGCACTAATCTGGACTTACGGGAGAGTACCCGAAGTCAGGCTCTAACGGAAGGAATGGTGTACTCACGACATTAGCAGGGGAGCTCTCAACCGGCAACTAACGGCGTGTGCGCGCACACACCGCATGCTTCTCTATAACCGGCGCGAACCGGGGCCTAAGGGCAAACTACGCGGGCAGTGCACATGCCTATGACTCGGAAGCGGTGTCGCGATCACGATGGCGCGAGGCCCTCGGCGCCATCATCATGCGGCATGATCCACCGACACGAAGCTAAGAACCGGCAGGCGGGCTTACATCGATGGCAGGGTTCCGCTCTAGCAGGCTACAAACTAGGCTATGCCGAAGTGGGTAGCTAATTCCACAACCGGCTGGTCGGGGGGGGGGGGGTAGCAAGATACGTTATGCTTCGCACACTTTACACCCGACCTGAGCTACTGGGACAAAGTACGTTATGTCCGCTCAGCCTCTGGATGATGACAAACCCTACAACTCTATCTAAGAGTACAGAGAAGAAAACCAATGATTCCTGGCTAGCAAGCAAAGACCGACATCAATCACACTACCTAGCATGATACTACGAGCTTAAGCAGGAATCACAAGCATGCTGGCAGAACAAACCTAGCATGGCACTAACATGTAATATCAAGCAAACATGCTAGCAGAAAACAATCAAAGCTGCTCTATTATTTTCATGCTCATAACAGTCAGCAAACAAGCAAGGCATAATCATGAAAATATCGCAGGGCCCACACAACTCCGGTAAGAAATCCTTACCTGGTTGAAGGCAACAACACACAATAAAAATAACTGCGATTGAACCCGAGCAACCTATATCGAGCCAAACAAACACATCAATAATCATAAAATAGCCCTAAATACACTAAAATAAACAGAGCTCAGCTCGAGAGCAACTAACGAGGCGCGGCTGACACGCGAACGAGCCATTTTGCAGCAGGCTAAGGCAACCAAAGTCGGGTGGTGTGGCTAAGCTTGTATGCGGACAGCGCTGGGGACGCTGGCGCTGGCGGCGCGGCGCATGCTCGGTGGCGGCGCAGCGCGCGGCGCTTCGGCCTGAGGGCGCGCGTGGCGCAGCGACACGACGCGGGGGCGCGCGACACGGGCGCGGGGACGAGCGATTGAGTTGGGCTCGGCACAGGCGACGCGGCTCGATGGCTACAGGACACGCGCGCGGGCTCGGCGAGCTACAAAGACGAGGGCGCGCGAGGGCTGGGCGAAGCTGGGCGACACTGAGCGAGGCAGGGGCTCGGGCTGGCGAGGCAGAGGCGCGTGGGCGCTGGGCGAGCTCGGGCTGGCGAGGGCGCGCGCGGGCTAGGGTCGGGCTAGCTCGGGCTGGGCACTAGGCTGCTCGGGCTTGAGCGAGCCAAGGGGCTGGGTCGGGCTAGGTGGGGGGCTCGGGGAGAGAGAGAGAGAGAGAAAAAAAAAATGAATTTGGGGAAAAATAAAAGAAAAAAGGGAAATAAAAAGGAAAATGGGAAAAAAAAGGAAAAATGGGATTTTATCCAAAAAATCCAACCTTATCCACTTTAAAACCTCAAAATCCCATTTCCCGGCTTCCTCCTTCGAGACCTGACCGAATCAATCTTTTCCAATAAATCAAACTCACTTAAATCCAACTCCCAAAGCAACACTAAGGGCTCGGGCTCGAATCCCAAAGGAAACACACAACCAACCAACATTTTGCCAAAGCCCAAACCACAACCGAGCATCCAACCGACTAGCCCAAACACCACAGGACTCGCAGCCACCAACAAACAAGCCTCGACAAAGGCAAGAGCTACCTCGAAGCCTTGAAAACCACAAATCCTGCCCGGAGAGCCAAAAGACCAAAATACCCCCAAGGGGCCAAACGGCTCTAAAACCCAACCAAACAACCGAATCTTGACCCGAAGGCACCTCGAAAACTGGAATAGGAAACTGGGCTGTTACACTCCGTGCCCAACTACATGAATTTAGAGGACAACAAAAACATAAACATAAACTTGGAGTTTTAAAATAGCTGGTTTCCATGATCACCATCTCCTCCTTCAGCCATCCTGTCTCGGGCCCTAATTACCTGTGGAAAGCCACAAAATAAGGGTGAGTAACGAATTACTCAATAAGAATTCCCAACCGGGGTATAATAGGATATAACTGGTAATCTAGTAGAAAGTATGCAAGCTATGAATATAAACATAGAAGATAGCACATCACTTTAATCCATACATAATTACCACGGATGCCATCTTACAGTCTTACTCTGGAAATCTACAACGCATCTCGATACTCTACGAGAAACTAAACTCGGCCTCAGCTTTCCTACTACTGTCGATACGAAAGGTGCACTTAACTCAAGATCCCGAGGAGCTCTCTAGTCGGCGCTGTAAATTTTTAAACCAGGGAGGTGTTGGGTCTAGGGCATGTTGTCCTGGTCTAGTACCTGATGACTGTCGGAGTGCTGATGATCATGGAAAAACGACCTACAACAAAAGGTCAGTCTACAAAATCTATGACTCTGAGCTCTAATACCAATTGTAAAGACCCGACCCGAAAGAGGTCCTAAACTAGGCCTTTACCTCAATACAGGTTTTAAAAACTTAAAAACAATGTGCAAGATCGTTTTCCAGATTCTGAATGAAAACTAAAAACTTGAAAACAATCATTCATAAATCAAATGTAAAATGTCCTGAAACCTATCCTTGTTTCCAAGCACCTGTTCCAAGCTAAAAGTTATTTAAAATATACTCTGATCAGAGATTTATTCAAATCATTCGAAAATCCCAAACAGTTTACAACAGTGTTAGCATCCAGAAAACAATAAGAAATTAACCTAAGGGCTCCGTGCCCAACTACATGCATTCAGAGGACAACAAAAACATAAACATAAACTCAGAGTTTTAAAATAGCTGGTTTCCATGATCAGCAACTCCTCCTTCAGCCATCCTGCTAGCGCCCTGATTACCTGTTGAAAACCATAAAATAAGGGTGAGTAACGAATTACTCAGTAAGGGGTACAATACGATGTAACTGGTAATCTAGTAGAAAGTATGCAAGCTATGAATATAAACACAGAAGAGAGCACATCACTTTAATCCATACATAAAATACCATAGATGCCATCTTACGGTCTTACTCCGGAAAACTACAACGCATCTCGATACTCTACGAGAAACTAATCTAGGCCTCAGCTTTCCTTCTACTGTTGATACTAAAGGTGCACTGAACTCAAGATCCCGAGGAGCTCTCCGATGGCGTATTTGAATGAGCGTCTTGTGGCGCGCACCGCATCTTCTTTGCAAACCAAGGAGGTCTTTGGGTGCAGGGCATGCTACCCTTGTCCAGTACGCATGCCTAAAATAATCTATGGATCGGTGTCATTGAACATAGTGGTGTGAGACCAGGACACTATGACTATGTCAGCCTGTACCACCGCACTTGAGGCTAAGAAATCGGTCGTGGTAGGCTTACACCAGGAACCAGTCCTTGCCCTATCAGATAGCAATCAAGGGCTACTACCGACACGCTGAAGTCGTGTCGACTGCCGGGGACAAGGTAATGCCTCATCATTCCCCCAACCGTTGGGGCATTTAGCAGTCTGCCATCCTCACCCAAGATTGCACTGGGCTACCGTTAGGGTTAGCTAAACCCTAACGACGGATCAGGGATGGACTACTGCCTCGCACGTCCCTGCCACTGATGCAAGTTACGTTATGCATCCTCGCCCGGATGATGCTACCTATCAGTACTCTAAGCTATAACAGATAACAATAAACATTCTAATACGTGCTCAGCAGAAACAATGAACCTAGCATGATGCTACGAAGCAAGAACAGATAACGAACATGCCAGAACAGAACAACCTAGCATGGAACTAACATGAGAAATAACACGAGAATCATGCTAGTCAAAATTCAGAACAGAGAACCTATCCACTAACATGCTGATAAACATACACATACATACAATCAACAATCACAGAAAATATCGCAGGGCCCACACAACTCCGGTAAGAAATCCTTACCTAGGTCGGAAGGCAACAACACACAAGAAGATCCAAAGCTGGAACTGAACCCGAGCTAGCTATCGGGAACCTAACAAACAACAACAAATATCACAACCTATAGGCCTTAGATAAAAATACAAACAACACTCGGCTTGGTCGGGAGCAACTGACACAACAAGGGGCTGGCGCGCGGACGGACAGGCTGGAACGGCGCTGGGGCGCTTCTAGGCGTGCGGCTGGGCGGCGCTACGACAAGCAATGCGACGCGGGCGTTCTCGCGTGCGGCTGGGAATGCGGGCAAACGAGGCTGCTGCTGCGATGCGATGGTGCTGCATGCGGGGCGTGCGACGGGCAGCGATCAGCTGTGGCGCTGCAAGCTGGGCGATCGGCGTTGGGGCTGCTCGGCTGGGCTGCAACAAACACAAACTTCATAATCCTCTTCTCTCGGCCAGCAAGAACAACACCAAAAAGGACGAGAAAGAGAGATCGAGGGATGAGGAATGCTTACCCAGAATGAACGAAACGATGGTGCTCTCGGGAGAAAGGCGCACGGCAAGGAGGCTTGGAGAAAATGGTTGGATGGCAAAGGGGGTTTGGAAAGGAGAATGGATAAAGAAAACCTATTTCTTTTCTTTTTAATCAAACTCTCGTAAATCCAGAAAACCAAGGCAAACCAAGGTAACCTGCAGAATTAGCATCAATCACCACCCGAAGCTTGGTTGGCAGGACCACACCATTATCTCCCAAGCCACCCGGGCTCGAATCCCAGCTGATGCCCTTTTTCTCAGGCAAAACTCTTATTTTTATTTTTGCATCTCTCCATGCCAAACTCATCCAAGTAGCAACCAAACCCTACATTTGACCATCCAAGAATATTAACAGCTGAGAAAGATAGAAACGACCCTAACGGCCCAACCAAATTACCAAAATACCCTTAGGACATACCTGGAAAATCGGGATGAAAACCTGGGCCGTTACATTATGTAACAGCCCGGGTTTCGGTTAATTGTAAAATAAGATTTTTAAGAGTGTTTCCAGGAACAGTTGGATTTATTAAGTTTTTGGGGGTTTATTGGTCAAGTGTAAAATAGGAATTTTAAATGATGCTCCTTGGGGGATTCGAACCCTGGACCTAAGGAATTTGGAAGCTTGGATTTAATTAAGGAAAATAAACGCGTCAGCTAGGGCTCGAAGGAGGGAAGCCTTGGGAAGGGATTTTGAGATCCCCAAAGCATATTTTATTTAGGAAAAAGGAAAAAAAAAGGGAGAAGATCAAGATTTCACCCTAACCCTTCCCACACGCAACTCTCACCCTCTCACCATTACCGCCGTCGCCCAGCCCTTTCCTCGCCTCACACAGCCGCCAGCCCCAGACCGCACCGAGCAGCCCTGCAGCAGCCTTATCGCCTGCATCTCTCCCAACGCTCTGCGCGTCGTCGCCTGCACCGTGCGCTCTGCGCGTCGTCGCCTGCATCGCTCCCAGTGCACCGTCCGTGTCCGCACGCTCGCCGTCCTAGTGCACTGTCCGTGTCCGCACGCTCGCCGTCCCAGTGCACTGTTCGCGTCTGCACGCCCGTTCGCTCAGCCGCACGCCCTATTTGCTTTTGCCACCGAGGGCCACACTCCTCACCCTAGCACCCGGGCACCCGTGCCTAGCGCCCAGTGCCCCCTGCTGCACCAGCCGCCCAGCAGCGCAGCCCCAGCGCCGCGCCAGGGCTCGACCGCACGCGAAGCATCATTCCGCAAGCCTTGTCTAAATGCCTGCCTTGCCGAGACCTAGTGCTCTCAAATTGGTAGTTCCCGAACCCTCCACTCTTTTGGACCTTAGGATATTAGTTGTTGTTTGTTTAATTAGCATGATTTTATTACTTGCTTAGGTTGCTCGGGTTCGCTTAGAAGCTCGAGGGTCACTTGTTGGTGGTGGTCACTATTTCTGCTTGCTCCCAGGTAAGGATTTCTTACTGGGGTTGTGTGGACCCTGCGAATACTTGATAGCATAGCATATCTTGTGACTGTATGAAATTTCAAGTGGATAGGTTACATGCTCTCTTGCTTCCAGATTGTGTTGTGCTTGTTTTCCTGTTATATTATATTAGGTCCATGTTAGGGGTTTCCTTATCTTCGCATAACCTTGTCCTTTTTTAATCTGTTAGTTCCATGCTAGAGATGGGCAGGTGATGTATAGTGTAGAAGACTGTAGGGGTAACTAGTTTAGGTCCCGCTCGGGTAAGACCCCGATGGACATCCGTATGTGTAAGACCCTGATGGTCATCATTGATTTGGAGGTGTAAGACCCCGATGGGCATCCTAGATGTGTAAGACCCAGATGGGCATCATTGATTTGGAGGTGTAAGACCCCGATGGGCATCCTAGATGTGTAAGACCCCGATGGGCATCGTTGATATGGAGGTGTAAGACCCCGATGGGCATCCTAGATGTGTAAGACCCCAATGGGCATCATTGATTTGGAGGTGTAAGACCCCGATGGGCATCCTAGATGTGTAAATCCCCGATGGTGTAACGACCCGACCCGAAAGGGTTCTAAAATAGGCTGTTACCTCAATGCATGCATACAAATCTACAGAAAATTTGCAAAATGGTGTTCGGATTCTAAGTAAAAACTAAAACATAAAACATCCATTTAAAAAGTTAACATAATTTCCTGAAACCTGTCCCTGTTTCCAAGCACCTGTTCCAAGACAAATACATTTACAAAACTTACTCTGATCAGAGATTTCTTTAAAACCTACAAGCTTTACAATAGTGCTAGAATCCGGAAATACATTCAGAAAACACCCTAGGGCTCCTTGCTCAAATACATGCATTCAGAGGACATTTAAAACATCAACATAAACATAAGACTCAGAGTTGAACAACGGGTTTCCATGATCACAGCTCCTCCTCCAGCCATCCTGTCTCGCACCATGGTTACCTGTGGAAAAACCACAAAAATAAGGGTGAGTAACGAATTACTCAGTAAGAATCCCCAACCGGGGTACAATACAATATAATCAGTCATCTAGTACCCAAGCATGCAAGCAAACAGCTACCAACACAGATCATAGCTCAACGAGCTTACAAGGAAAGATCTGGAATCATCGGAAGTCTCCTACTTTCGGCCTAATGATTGGTTATCCTAACCAATCCTGGGACATCAACGAGGTATCTTTCACTTGGGGGGAATTGTTCAGCTCAAAAACTGATCCCAAGGATGTCCTCAAGGGCCTCTTGCCCTTGCTAATCTGGACTTACGGGAGAGTACCCGAAGTCTGGCTCTAACGGAAGGAATGGTGTACTAACGAACATTAGCCCGGGGGAGCTCTCCGAATCGGCGACTAACGCGTGTGCGCGCACGCCGCATGCTGCTGCAATCGGCGTAAATGCGGGGGCCTAAGGGCAAACTACGCGGGCTAGGTACGCATGCCTATGACTCGGAAGCGGTGTCACTGATCACAATAGCGCGAGGCCCTCGACGCTCATCTGTGCAGCCTGATCCACCGACCTGAAGCTAAGAACCGGCCAAGGCAGGCTTACACCGTTGGCAGGGTTCCGCTCTAGTAGGCTACAAACTAGGCATATGCCAATGAGGTAGCTAATTCTCATTGGCTGCCGGGAGGGGGGAGAAAAAGCAATGTATGTTATGCTTTGCTCTATATCCGACCAGTGGGGACAAAGTACGTTATGTCCGCTCTCAACCCCTGAAGCAATGCTTCGCATTACTCTCGACCGGTGGGGACAAAGTACGTTATGTCCGCTCTCAGCCTCTGGATGATGACAAACCCTACAACTCTATCTAAGAGTACAGAGCAAATAAATGATTCCTTGGTAGCAAGCAATGACCGACATCAATCACATTTACCTAGCATGATACTACGAACTTAAGCAGGAATCACAAGCATGCTGGCAGAACAAACCTAGCATAGCACTAACATGTAAAATCCGGCAAACATGCTAGCAAGACATCAAACAAAGCTGCACTATTACTATCATGCTCATAACAATCAGCAAACATACAAGGCATATCATGAAAATATCGCAGGGCCCACACAACTCCGGTTAGAAATCCTTACCTGGTCGGAAGGCAGCAACACACAATAAAATTAACTGCGATCAAACCCGGGCAACCTATAGCGAGCCAAACAAACACATAAATAATCATAAAAATAGGCCTAAATACAATAAAATAAACAGGGCTCAGCTAAAGAGGTTGGCTAGGTGCGCTGGGGCGCAGAGCTGGGCACTGGCGCGCTGGCTCAGCACAGGGACAGCGCGTGGGCGCGAGCGAGACGACACAATGGCTACAGGACTCGCGACCTGGCACGAGGAGGGCTGGCGCTAGCACTGGATGGCTCGGCACAGTGCGAGGCTGGGCGACGCGACACTGTGCGCGGCTCGGCACAGTTCGCAGCTGGGCAACACGGATCGGACGGGATGAGTGACGCGGGGCCAGGGCGACACTGCGCGGCGCGGGCGAGGGGCTCGGGCTTGCGATGGCGCGACCTGGGTAGGGCAGGGCTCGGCTAGGCGAGGCTCGGGCGAGTAGTGGCTGGGCTAGCTCGGGCTGGGGCTTGGGCGAGCAGGCTGGCGACCAAATGTGGCTGGCTCGGGCTAGGTGGGGGGCACGGGGAGAGAGAGAGAGAGAGAGAGAGAGAAAGAGAGAAAAAAAAGAGAAAATAAAAGAAAAATGGGAATAAAAGGAAAATAATGGGATTTTATCCATTTTATCCATCCTTATCCACTTTTTAAAACCTCAAAATCCTTCAAATCCCATTTCCTAGCTTCCTCCTTCGAGACCCGACCGAAGCAATCTTTTCCAATAAATAAAACTCACTTAAATCCAACTCCCAAATCAACACTAAGGGCCCGGGCTCGAATCCCAAAGGAAGCACACAACCAACCATCACTTTGCCAAAGCCCAAACCACAACCGAGCTTCCAACCGACTACCCATGACACCATGGGACTCGCAACCCACAACAAACAAGCCTCGACAAAGGCAGGAGCTACCTCGAAGCCCTGAAAATCCACAAATCCTGCCGGGGAGCCAAAAGACCAAAATACCCGCAAGGGTCCAAACCGCTCTAATGACCCAACCAAACAACCGAATCTTGACTCGAACGCACCTCGAAAACTGGAATAGGAAACTGGGCTATTACAATACTCCCTCCTTTTAAGACTTTCGTCCTCGAAAGTCCTAAGATGAGCTTGACTCGGGAAAACTCCACCGATCCAAATTAACTGAACTTCTCAGCCCACAACACCAACCTTCTTCGAAAACCAAACCCTCTTGGGCTCTCAAAAACTCAAAGGCAGAATGCCATCCAGACTGCCATACACGAAACTCCGAAGGGAAACAGATGCGAAAAAGCAAGACGGAAAACCACGTCCTCAACTCGCACAAACTCTCAAAGGGTGCTACTCTCAGCAAACTCGAGGACGGCCACAAGCTCTAAAACTCTACACCTCACACTGGCAAAACTCCTCTGGGAGCTCACAGCTGCTAACAAGCAGCCTCAACCCTACAACAAACTGGCCAAACAACTGAACCTTCCAGGTTCCAGAAAACCAAACGGCCTACTCTTACTTCACAAAGGTCAGCGAACCTCAAACCTTGCCTACAGCCTTAACGAGGCACAAATGAATCACCAACTGGCGACTGATCCAAAAGGCAAACTTCTCCAACCAGAACGCGACCACAACACTATCGCAACCATCTTAAGGAGAAATCGCCAAACCAAAGGCAAGGGGCACCATCCTGGTACACCAGACGGCCAACAACACTCACACAAGCTGGAACTTCAGCTACGGCCACCTTTAAAAGACAAGGGCCAGACACAGGCTCCACTCGGCCAAACCAACAAACTAGAGCTCCTCATACGCGAACATAAACTTTCCAAATGACCGCCTAAGAAAACACCGCCGGACAAGGAAACCACCAACATTCCTCACAAGGAAAACTCGGCCGCAAGGACTAAACCATCACATGACTTTCGAGGCACAACACCTTGAGGAAAACAGCTCAACAGCTTACCAAACAATGCCACGACACCTCTGTGCCAACTCACTCAAACGGCTACGCTATATCGCCAACTACGAACGCACAACAACAAGAAGCAAAGCCCGAGAAGGGCTTGCTCAGCAGAACTCAACCCAACTTATACCGAGCAAAGCTCGCCTCCAAGCTACCACTCAACTCTTAAAATCCATCAGGCTACTCAAAGGACTTCTTCCTTTTAGCTTAAGCCTAACTCAACTTCCAACTAGAAGCTCCACTCCCGAAACCTCACGAGGAAAACGGATAACAACAACCTCAAAGCTTACGGATCCTGAGCCACACGAAGCTGCAAGACTACCACAGAAGCTAACACTCGAGGCTGACATCCAGGGAGCAACTCAACCACCACCGAGACTAGGGGGAAAAGGGAAAACTTCAATCCCCAAAGAACCAACAACTTGCCAGAAAGAACTCTTACTGGCTAGCCTCCGCCCTTGCGGGGACAGACAACTTTGTTGCTAACAACACAAAGCAGGGACCCTCTCGCTGGGCTGACAACTGCGCTACTCTGATCAACTACACAACTCAGGAGCTAAGCTGACTCCTACTAAACGGGAAACGATTTTCCCAACAAGCAAACTCTGAAGGGCAGCGGACTTCACACAAGCTCGCTGACTTGCTCAAACCCAAGGCAACAACAACCAACTCTCTTGGAAGCAACACCCAAGGGAATACTCAACCAATCGGATCACCAATCCGGAACTAACAGCACTTACTCAACTACCGAGGGAGGGGTCAACTCCCAAACTTCCTGACCAGGAACAAGACCTCAGGGCAACGCCCTCCAGCTTGAACCGAACTAGCTCTAGAAACAACAAGAGGACCAAATCTTGGCCAAACACTCACAAGAGGCAAAACAACCCTTACTGCATCCTCTAGAACACCATCCAAGAGTCCGCCTAACTGGACGAACAACTGCTTCCAAGCAGCCAACAAAATTTTCCCTCTTGCTAGCACCTCTACCATCAACTCCAAGACTACGGGAGAAATCTGACAACTCCCAGGAGGAAACGGCTCTTACAAGCAGACAACTGAAGGACAGAGAGCTCCACATACGCTCACTGTCTTGCTCCACTAAAGCAACAACATCTAAACCTCACGGAGCAACAACAGGTGTCCACCACAGACTGAACCTCCAAATGCCAAACGGGGCAACTCAACATCCTGGAAACAGGAAAAAAACAACAGGGCACGAACCATTCGCCCCACGAGCAAAACTAATTTCTAGCAGCTCCAATCCATACCTTGGTCAACACCAAGCATCAACTTGCACCACACCGGAACCAATCCGGACTCTACTCCAAACAAACACTAGCTTGGTAGTCTACCAAGACTGCTAGCAACTCAACCGAGGCTACAAACTACACGCCTCCAGCTTGCCAACTAAATCTCACTACCTGGGCCTGACTGAGCTCTGGAGAGGCTCTCCACAACCTAGGGTTCTTCGACAACCCTCGACACACACTGTCGACAAACGAGCTAACAACCAACTGCCTGAACAGGCACAACTCTCTCCAGCATCTCAACCATGCTGGCCAACTCCAACTCCTTGGTAACCAAGAGGACCCGAAACGCTATCGAATGCGTCATCCTCCTACTCAAACATCAGCCACAATAAGGCTTCTACCCAAGGAAAGGATCCAAACAACTCTCTTAGCCAAGGCGATCAGAAACTTCGTAGCTTTGCTACCACCGCTCTTGTTCAGTTTCCAACTAAACTCCAACCAAAGGAACACCAAAAGCTCCATCTCCACAGGATGCAAAAGCTGAGGCAACCTTGCTTTACAAAAGCATAACCATGCCAAACTGAACTCACTTTATACCAAGCCTCTACCAAGGGTGCTTACCCATAAGGCATCCAAATCCTCTCGCAAGGCATCAACTCATCTCGACTCAAAGGCATCCAACTCGCCTCATGGCATCCAACTCGCCTCATAGGCATCCAGCTCATCTCATGAGCATCCGACTCAGGGTCCCTCTGCTGGACCGAACTCGCATCTACGATGCTCAACTCTCCTCAGATTAAGGCACTCGAAGGTAGTTGACCGCACTACCAACCACAAGGATCTCTTGGCCTTAACACTAGCGCGAGACTCACGCGCACCAACACTTACCAACCGTAAATCTGCTGACTTACTCAACCTCCAGTAACACTGGGAAGAGGCTCCGGCTCCTCTCGAGCATCCTTTCGCTCGTAGTCCATCGACTACCACTAAACTAGCCCTCTTGCACGACCAACAGGTGCAACTGCCATAAACGGATCCAAAGGCTAAAGGAGTGCGCTGAACTCCAGACGGCATAGAACCATCTGCTATGCCTATGCCAAACTCAAGCCTAAACAAGACTTAGTGCCAAAGTGGCACACCAACCAATGCACCTCAAGTGCTACTACTACCAAATCCACATCTTACTACAGATGGGGCCAGCAAGGTCACAACCTTAAGTGACAAAAACTCTGGCTAGGCATATAAGGGCTCAACTCAAACAACCATGCCTATGGCATCTCATCAAACCGAAGGCTCACAGCCTACTCTTGCATCTCCACATGATGCTCAACAAAACTCTAGTCGGATCTCTCAACATGCAGCAGCTAGCTCCACTCTAGAAGCTCACCAAGGAGAGTGCTCAACTCTACCAAACATCTGAGGAAACTGGGCTGTTAAACAACAGCAGGCTTGCAAGGTGGCAAAGATGTCTCTACATCTTCCTCAAGCCACTAACACGGCAACTTCCCAATCAATCAGGCGACTGGTGGAGACTCTACTAGTCCACCTCTCTCAAGGGACTTCCACCACCAACCTGCTGTAAATAAAGACAGACAGAAGGCAGCACACCTCGGCCTCTGAACAGCAGGGCATCCCAACACACTGATGCTAAGCTCAAACCTGGCCAACCGCTTTACCACTAGCAGCAGGACTTTCTAAAACATCGAGCTCTACAGGCATCCATTTGCCAAACTGGGCGGCTCCATCATCGCCAACAATCTCATCTGAATAAACCTGCTGATCATGCCCTCTCGGGAACCTCCGGGGCTACAAGAGCTACTGGGGAGAAATGCTGAAACAAACTCTGTCAGCTGGGCTATCTGTGCCCGGGACTCCTCACTACGCGCTACAAACTGCGCCTGGGTCTCCGATCTCTGATAGCTAAAGACCTGCCATCAAATCTCTCTAGGCTGGAGCACACTCTACTCAAGGAGTCTCACTCTGAGGCGTGCTAGCCTCTACCCCCACCACTAGGCACTCAACTGTTAGGGCCAAATCTGGCCTGCGGGCCTAACAACCCTGGACGCGGCCTCAACATCAACACGATCAGTCCAACTCCTCGGTCGGACATACCAAGCGTCCTGCTCCTCTGAGTGCAGTCAACATACTGGCGATCTGCACAAAGCACCTCCACCCTCTCACTAGGGGAAAAGCAACAACTGGGGCACAAATGGCCTACGGGAATCTAATCTATGCCTTTCTCTGGGTGCGATCAACATACTGGCGATCTGCACAAAGCATAAAAGCTGACCCACACTACGGCTCTCACTGCTCATCAAACTGCTCGCACTGCGGAAAGTTGGCATGATGGCGCTCTAGGCCCAAACCAACAACGAGTCAGAACCTGCTCGTCTCCGCTCCACAACTCTACACAAGGCAAACACTAGATGAAAAGTATTGTAAATTCTTAACCCTTTCTTTAAAACAGTAAACTTAGGCGTACCTGATGACTATCGGAGTGCTGATGATCATGGAAAAATGACCTACAACAAAAGGTCAGTCTACAAAATTTATGACTCTGAGCTCTGATACCAACTTGTAGCGACCCGACCCGAAAGGGTTCTAAAATAGGCCGTTACCTCAATGCATGCATACAAATCTACAGAAAATTTGCAAAATGGTGTTCAGATTCTAAGTAAAAACTAAAACATAAAACATCCATTTAAAATGTTAACATAATTTCCTGAAACCTGTCCCTATTTCCAAGCACCTGTTCCAAGACAAATACATTTACAAAACTTACTCTGATAAGAGATTTATTTAAATCATACAAGCTTTACAATAGTGCTAGAATCCGGAAATACATTCAGAAAACACCCTAGGGCTCCGTGCCCAACTACATGCATTCAGAGGACATTTAAAACATCAACATAAACATAAGACTCAGAGTTGAACAACGGGTTTCCATGATTACAGCTCCTCCTCCAGCCATCCTGTCTTGCACCATGGTTACCTGTGGAAAAACCACAAAAATAAGGGTGAGTAACGAATTACTCAGTAAAAATCCCCAACTGGGGTACAATACGATATAATCAGTCATCTAGTACCCAAGCATGCAAGCACACAGCTACCAACACAGATCATAGCTCAACGAGCTTACAAGGAAAGATATGGAATCATCGGAAGTCTCCTACTTCCGACCTAATGATTAGTTATCCTAACCAATCCTGGGACATCACCGAGGTATCTTTCACTCGTGGGGAATTGTTCAGCTCAAAAACTGATCCCAAGGATGTCCTCAAGGGCTTCTTGCCCTTGCTAATCTGGACTTACGGGAGAGTACCCAAAGTCTGGCTCTAACAGAAGGAATGGTGTACTAACGAACATTAGCCCGGGGGAGCTCTCCAAACCGGCGACTAACGCGTGTGCGCGCACACTGCATGCTTGCAACCGGCGTAAATGCGGGGGCCTAAGGGCAAACTACGCGGGCCAGGTACGCATGCCTATGACTCGGAAGCGGTGTCACTGATCACAGTAGCACGAGGCCTTCGGCGCTCATCTGTGCAGCCTGATCCACCGACCTGAAGCTAAGAACTGGCCAAGGCAGGCTTACACCGTTTGCAGGGTTCCGCTCTAGAAGGCTACAAACTAGGTATACGCCAATGAGGTAGCTAATTCTCATTGGCTGCCGGGAGGGGGGAGATAAAGCAATGTATGTTATGCTTTGCTCTATATCCGACCAGTGGGGACAAAGTACGTTATGTTTGCTCTCAACCCCTGAAGCAATGCTTCGCTTTACTCCCGACCGGTGGGGACAAAGTACTTTATATTGTAACGGCCCAGTTTTCTATTTCGGTTTCCCAGGAGTTTTCGGGACATTATGCGGATGTTCGGATGGGCCGTTAGTGCTTTTTTAACCTTTAAGGGTATTTTGGTATTTTGCTCCCCGGTCAGAGGTTGAGGATTTTCAGGGCTTCAGGGTCATTTCGGCCTTCGTTGAGACTTGATTAATGTTGGTTGCAAGACCCAAGGAGTTTGGGTTAGTTGATTAGAAGTTCGGAGACATTCCGGTTGATAGCAAAATTAATTGGAATTTAATTGGTCCCATTGAGATTTGAACCCTTGCCCTAATGGTGAAATTGGAGTTTTTAGAAAAAGAAGCTTTAGTTAAAAAGAAAAGAATTTCTTTAGCCGGGACCCGCAAGAGAAAGCCTTTGGAAGGGATTTTAGACCCATTTAAATTAGGAAAAGGAAAAGAAATCCTATTCCCCTTGTTTTGGAAAAATCTCTCTCTCTCTCTCTCACTCTCTCCTAGCCGACCTCACCAAGAAACCCTAGCCGCCCTAGCCGCACCCCCGCTCAGCCCTACTCAGCCCAGGCGCACCAGCGGCCATTTGCTCTCAGCCCAGCAGCGCAGGCAGCCAGTGCTCGGCCCAGCGCACCAGCAGGCCAGTGCTCAGCCCAGCGCACGAGCAGCCCAGCAGCCCACGCCCAGGCGCGCCCAGACGCACTGCCTCGCCCAGCCCAGACGCGTCGCGCCGTTCCGCACCAGGCCGCCCAGACGAGCCGCGCCGCTCCGCTTGCTGCCGCCCAGACGCGTCGCCCGCGCGCTGTCCTCGCAGACCCGACATCCCGCCTTGCCGCGCGCCCGAGCCAGCGCCAGCACCAGCCTCCCCAGCGCCCAGCCCCAGCGCCCAGTGCCTGCTGCGCGGCGCCAAAGAATCACTCGTCCCTGCGCTAGTCTGCCGAGGCGTGTGCCTTCTCGGTTGGTAAATTCCCGAGCCTCCACCCTTTGGACTTCCTGATTTTAGATGTTGTTTATTAATTAGGATATTTTATTACTTGCTTAGGTTGCTCGGGTTCGCTTAAAAGCTCGAGGGTCGTTATTTGATTCGGGATAGTTAACCTCCACTTATTTCCAGGTAAGGATTCTTACCCGGGGTTGTGTGGACCCTGCGAATAGTTGATAGCACGCTGATTACTGTAATTATATGAGTTTCTAGTGATAGTTTTCATGTTTTCTTTTGATTCATGTTCGTGACATGTTTACATCCCGCTAGTTCCATGTTAGGCTTTCCTATCTTGATAGAACCATCTTTTGCCTATTGTATCTTTGCTAGATCCAAGTTACGGTTAGATGTGTGATGTATAGTATAGAGGGCCGTAGAGGTAACTAGTTTGAGGTCCCGCTCGGGCAAGACCCGATGGACATCTGGAGGTGTAAGGCCCTATGGGCATCCTAGGTGTGTAAGGCCCACTGGGCATCACTGATACTGAAGGTGTAAGGCCCGATGGGCATCCTAGGTGTGTAAGGCCCACTGGGCATCACCGAGCATTGAAGGTGTAAGGCCCGATGGGCATCCTAAGTGTGTAAGGCCCCACCGGGCATCACCGTATCCTAAGTGTGTAAGGCCCCACTTTGGGCATCACCGTGTCCTAAGTATATGTAAGCCCCACTGGGCATCTTTGTGTCCTAGGTTGTGTAAGGCCCGAAGGGCATCCAAATGTAGGACCTAGGAGAGGCTATAGACGGAAGCCCTTGAGTAGGCTCGCCTTTGAAGTAGCTCATAGCCTACACCAACCGTGCCCGCTCTAAGTCATTGTATGGTTGCATGTCCGTGTGCTAAATGAGATGTTTTCGTATTGTACCCCGGTTGGGGATTCTTACTGAGTAACTTGTTGCTCACCCTTATTTTCTGTGGCTTTCCCCAGGTAACTTGGGACAGAGGCTGGATGGCTAGGAGGAGGCGGCTCGATGATCATGGATAGCTGACTCTGAGTTGCACGTTCTTTTAATGTTTTCTTCGATGATTTAGCATGTAGTGGGACTTGGGTCCCTAGGAAAAGCACTCAAAAATCTATTTTATGTTTCTCGTATCGTTTCCCTTGATTTGTTTTTAAGAAAGTACTGATCAGTTATCTACCTGTTTATTTTAAATGGAATTATATTTTCTTTGTTTTGAACGTGCTTACTTCAAAGATTTAAATTTCAAACTCTGAACGACGTTTTACATTCCTAATCATGCATGCTAAGTAAGGACTTTAGGATAGAGACCGTTTCTTTGGGTCGGGTCTTTCTGATTGGTATCGAGCTCGAGTTATAGGTTACGTAGACTCGACCTGCAGATTGTAGGTTGTTTTCCATGATCATCGGCGCTCGACAAACGACCATCAGGTATGTCCATAAGTTTAAGGTTAATGGTTAAGAATTACAATACTGCATCTAGTATACATGTGTTACCCTTGTTGGGCAGTGAGAGCCCCAGCGTGGGCTAGTTTTTATGCCTTGTGTAGACCGCGATTGTTGTTGATTACACATTGAGGAGCGAGGGACGTTTGGTATGTCCAATCGAGGAGTTGGGACTGATCGTGTTGTTGTTGAGACCACGCCCGTGGTTGTCTAGACCCGTAGGCCAGTTTTGGCCCTGGCAGTTGAGCAGCCAAGAGGAGGGGGTAGAGGCTAGTCTACCTCAGAGCGAGACTCCTTGAGCAAAGTGTGCTCCCGCCATGAGAGAGTTGATGGCAGGTCTTTTAGCTAACAGAGGGCGGAGACCCAGGCGCAGATTGTAGCGCGTAGTGAGGAGTCCCGGGTGCAGATAGCCTAGTTGACAGAGTTTATTTAGGAGACACCCCCTAGTAGCTCCAGTAACCCCGGAGGTTTCCGGAAGGGCTTAATCAAAGCAGAGTTCATCTTTGATGAGTTAGTTGGAATTATTCGAGCCGCCGAGTTTGGCAAGTGGAAGCCTGAGGAGCTTGATGCTTTAGAGAACTTGCTGGTAGCGACAAGGTGGTTGACCAGGTTCGAGTTTATCATCCAAGTGTTGGGATGACCTGGTGTTCAGAGACCGATGACCTGATGTTCAGAGGTCGAGGCGTGCCATTCTGGTGCTGTTTGATGCAGCAGTGTGGTGGTGGAAGTCCCCTGTGAGAGGCGGACCAGCAGAGTCTCCACCGTTCGCCGGTCTATTGGCAAGTTGCCGTGTTAGTAGCTTTTGAGAAGGATGTAGAGACATCCCGTCCCCCTTGCAAGCCTCTTTGTCGTTTCTGACCAGTTCTTTTAGTACCCTCGTAGCCAGGGGGTAGTGTGGAGTTTGCTTGTCAGGGCTTAATCCGTTTGTGGATTTCAGCGGGCTAGTAGAGTGGAGCACTCTTTTGTTTGGATGTTCCAAGTGTGGAACAAGTTGTTGCCACCCGAGGAGTTGGCTTTGAGCTTTTGTTGAGCATCGAGTGGGATGCAGAAGTTGGCCTGAGCTATTATTGAGCATCGAGTGGGATGCAGGAGTAGGCCGTGGCATGTCTGTTAGGCGAGATGCCAGAGATTAGACTGCTCGAGTATTTGGACTCTTGTGCCGAGTGCCATTGCCCCGTCAATTGGAGTGTGACCTTCCTTTTCTTCAAAGGGGTATAAAGCTCGTTTAGGGCTGATTTGTGTTGTAAAGGATGTAGTGCCTGTTGGCACCAAGCTTTGAGAGGAGGCCTAGATTCGGGCCGGTTGGCACTTTGTGCGGGGAGGTTCCATGGTCGCCGAGAGTATAGCATCCCCGCTAGTATTGTACCCATTTCCGAGGTTGCACTGTTTGGGTTGCATAAGAGATCTAGCTAGGTGGTAGTCGAGAGGACTACAAGTATGAGGTTTTCGAGGAAAATAGGAGCATTTCAGAGTCACCGAGAGTTGGGTACCAAAGGATCTTTCAGAAGGTGTTAAGAGCTAAGCGCGTTCGAGTTCTCGCGCTGTTTGTGAGCTTGTGAGCCAGTTTGTTGGTAGCATGATTCGGCTACCCTTTGAGTTACCCTAGTATGGGTAGTGTTGGCATCAAGGATGCGTGATTAATCCAGTGTTAGAGCCATGAGTTGGATGGCTGATCGAAGCACGTTTAGTGGGCACATTGGCTTGAGATATGTTAGCTTGGTATGGATGTGCTCTTGTAAGAGTGAGTTGGCCAATGTGGCTTTTCGTGGTGAGTTGGCCCGAGAGGGTTTGAACTCTTGTTGCTCCCTGGTTAGTAGTGGCTCTGTTGGAGGCAAAAGTTGCCCTGTGTGAAAATCCTTGTTGGCTTTGGATCTTAAGGAATCAGTTGAGCCGTACATGCGCGGTGTACTTTTGTGTAACTCGTTCCGTGGTTTATGTTTGTGAAACCACGAGAGGTTCGTGTTGAGGAACCAGTGCTCAGTCTTTGAGGTGTCAAGACTTTAGTTCTTGGCAAGCGCCCTAGCTTTGGTTGTAAGGATGTCGTGCTCGTAGCCGGGTTGTTGCTTAAACAAGTTATGCTAGTTGGCCTTTGACCTGGGTAGAGGAATTTCTTGTTGATCGATGGTTGGAGTTCAGTTCGAACTGAACAAGAGCGGTGGTAGCAAAGCCGGGTAGTTTCTGATCGCCATGGCTAAGAGAGTTGTTCGGATCCTCACCTTGGGCAGAAGGTTTGTTGTGGCTAATGTTGGAGTAGGAGGATGGCACATTCTGTAGCGTTTCCGGTCCTTTTGGTTTTCAAGCAGTTGGAGTTGGCCAGCGTAGTTGAGATGCTGGAGAGGGTTGTGCCCGTGTAGCCGGTTGTCTGTTAGATCGTTTGACGACCGTGTGTGTCGGAGGATGATCGGAGGATCCCTAGGTTGTGGAGAGCCTCTCCAGAGCCCAGTCACCCAAGCAGTGTTCCTCGGGTGAGTTGCTTGCAGATTTGGTAGACTAGCAAGCTAGTGTTTGTTTGGAGTAGAGTCCGGATTGGTTCCGGCGAGGTGGCTAGTTGGTGTTTGGTGTTGACCAAATTTTGGTTCTCTTGTTGTTTCAAGAGCTAGCTCGGTTCGAGCAAGAGGGCGTTGCCCTGAGGACCTGTTCCTAGTCAGGAAGTTTTGGGAGTTGACCCCTCCTCGGTGGTTGAGTAAGTTCGCTTGTTCGGATTGGTGGTCCAATCGGTTGAGGTTTCCCCTTGGGTGTTGCTTCCAAGAGAGTTGGTTGTTGTTGCCCTTGGGTTTGAGCTAGTCAATGCGAGCATGTGTGATGTTCGCCGCCCCTTGAGGTTCGCTGCCGGGAAATCGTTTCCCGTTGAGGAGTAGTCGGTGTAGCTCTTGAGTTGTGTAGTTGATCGAGTAGCGCAGATGGTTAGCCCATGAGAGGGTCCCGCCTTGTGTTGTTAGCAAGCAAAAAGTTGTTTGTCCCCGCAAGGGCGGAGGCCAGCCAGTTTAAGAGTTGAGTTTTTGCTGGAAAGCTGTTGGTTCCTTGGGGTTTGAAGAAAACCCTAGTTTCTTTGGTGGTTGAGTTGCACCATGGATGCCAGCCTCGAGCATTATCTTTGGAGATAGCCTCGTCGGTTCGTTTCCCTTGCGATGTTCCGAGTATGGAGTTTCTAGTCGCAAGATGAGTTAGGCCTAGGCTAAAAGGAGAAAGTCCTTTGAGTAGCCAGTTGGACTTAAGAGTTGAGTGGCAGCTTGGAGGCGAGCCTTGCTCGTTATAAGCTTGGGTTGAGTTTCTCTGAGCAAGCCCTTCTTGGGCTTTGTTCCTAGTTGATGTGCGTTCGCGATTGGCGTTATATTTGAGCCACGATTGAGTGGGTTGCACAGAGTTGTCGTGGCATTGGTTGGAAACCTTTGAGTTGTTATCCTCCAGCTATTGTGTTGCTAGTAGCCGCGTGATGTTTTATTCTTTGCTGCTCGAGGTTTCCGTGAGAGGAATGTTGTTTGTTTTCCTGTCTGGCGATGTTCACCTAGGCCAGTGGCTGAACGGATTGCATTGGAAAGTTTGTTGTCACCGATGAGGGGCTCCGTTTTTTTAGTTTTGGTGAGTGGAGCTGTTCTCGACCTTGTCGTTCGGGGTGGCCGAAAGTGAAGTTTCAACTAGTGTGAGTGGTGGTAGCCGCTTGGTGAACGAGAGAAAAGTGCCCCTTGGCTTTGGTGCTTCGATTTCTCGTAAGATGGTTGCTTTAGTGTTGTGGACGCATGCTAGTTGGAGAAGGTTGCCTAGGGATCAGTCACCAGTTGGTGGTTCGAATTGGATTTCGTTAAGGATTGTAGGCAACCAGTGGGGTTCACAAGTCTCTTGCGAAGTAAGAGTAGACCGTTTTGTTTCTGAAACCTGGGAGGTTCAGTTGTTTGGTCAGCATGGTGAAGGGTCGAGGCTGTTTGATAACAGCTATGAGCATTCAGAGAAGTTACGCCGGAGCGTGGCGTTGAGTTTTAGAGCTTGTGACCCGTCCACGAGTTTGCTGAGAGTAGCACCGTAGAGAGGCGTTCCGAGTTGGGTTAGCAGGGATAAGTGAGCCCTAGAGTCGTAAGACCGTTTGAGAATTGGTGCGAATCAGAGGATGTGACTCACCGACTAGCTATCGCATGATTTCTTCGAAGCTCAGTGTTAGTTCAGTTTTGGTTGAGATAGTTTGTGGCAGACTCGGTGTCTTTTGGGCTTGGAGCCTTTGGGAACCCAAAAGGGTTCGGTTTCAAAGAAAGATTTGTGTTATCTTAATCAGGAGCTTGGTTGGTTAAGAATCAGTGGAGTTTCATAGAGTTGTTTTTCGTCTTAGGACTTTCGAGGACGAAAGTCTTAAAAGGAGGAGTATTGTAACGGCCCGCTTTTCTATTTCGGTTTTCAGAGAGTTTTCGGGACATTATGCGGATGTTCGGATGGGCCGTTAGAGCTTTTTTAACCTTTAAGGGTATTTTGGTATTTTGCTCTCGGTCGGAGGTTGAGGATTTTCGGGGCTTGAGGTCATTTCGGCCTTCGTTGAGACTTGATTAATGTTGGTTGCAAGACCCAAGGAGTTTGGGTTAGTTGATTAGAAGTTCGGAGACATTAGGTTGATAGCAAAATTAATTGGAATTTAATTGGTCCCATTGAGATTTGAACCCTTGCCCTAATGGTGAAATTGGAGTTTTTAGAAAAGAAGATTTAGTTAAAAAGAAAAGAATTTCTTTAGTAGGGACCCGCAAGAGAAAGCCTTGGGAAGGGATTTTAGACCCATTTAAATTAGGAAAAGGAAAAGAAATCCTATTCCCCTTGTTTTGGAAAAATCTCTCTCTCTCTCTCTCTCTCTCTCCTAGCCGACCTCACCAAGAAACCCTAGCCGCCCCTAGACGCACCGCTCAAGCCCTACTACAGCCATGGCGCACCAGCAGCGGCCAGTGCTCAACCAAAGCGCACGAGCAGCCAGCAGAGCCACGCCCAGCGCGCGCGCCCGACGCTGCGATCGCCCATGCGAGCGCGCCCGATCGCTTGCCTCGCCAAAGCCAGAGCGCGTCGCGACGTTTCGCACCGAGCCGCCCAGACGAGCGCGCGCGCGCTCCGCTTCTTTGCCGCCCGACGCGTCGTCGCCGCTATTATCCTCGCGAACCCGACATCCCGCCTTGCCGCGCGCGCCCGAGCAGCGCCAGCACCAGCCTCCCAGCGCCCGGCCCAGCGCCCAGTGCCCTGCGCGCCCGGCGCGCCGTCCCTAACGCTTGCTGCGAGGCGTGTGCCTTCTCGGTTAGTAAATTCCCGAGCCTCCACCCTTTGGACTTCCACGATTTTAGATCTTTGTTTATTAATTAGGATATTTTATTACTTGCTTAGGTTGCTCGGGTTCGCTTAAAAGCTCGAGGGTCGTTATTTGATTCGGGATAGTTAACCTCCACTTATTTCCAGGTAAGGATTCTTACCCGGGGTTGTGTGGACCCTGCGAATAGTTGATAGCACGCTGATTACTGTAATTATATGAGTTTCTAGTGATAGTTTTCATGTTTTCTTTTGATTCATGTTCGTGACATGTTTACATCCCGCTAGTTCCATGTTAGGCTTTCCTATCTTGATAGAACCATGCTGCCTATTGTATGCTGCTAGATCCAAGTTACGGTTAGATGTGTGATGTATAGTATAGAGGGCCGTAGAGGTAACTAGTTTGAGGTCCCGCTCGGGCAAGACCCGATGGACATCTGGAGGTGTAAGGCCCTATGGGCATCCTAGGTGTGTAAGGCCCCTTTGGGCATCAGCGATCTTTGAAGGTGTAGGCCCGATGGGCATCCTAGGTGTGTAAGGCCCTTTCGGGCATCGAGCATCTTTGAAGGTGTAAGGCCCGATGGGCATCCTAAGTGTGTAAGGCCCCACTGGGCATCACTGTATCCTAAGTGTGTAAGGCCCCACTGGGCATCACTGTGTCCTAAGTATGTAAGGCCCCACTGGGCATCACTGTGTCCTAGGTTGTGTAAGGCCCGAAGGGCATCCAAATGTAGGACCTAGGAGAGGCTATAGACGGAAGCCCTTGAGTAGGCTCGCCTTTGAAGTAGCTCATAGCCTACACCAACCGTGCCCGCTCTAAGTCATTGTATGGTTGCATGTCCGTGTGCTAAATGAGATGTTTTCGTATTGTACCCCGGTTGGGGATTCTTCTTGAGTAACTTGTTGCTCACCCTTATTTTTCTGTGGCTTTCCCGGGTAACTTGGGGGACAGAGGTGGATGGCTAGGAGGAGGCGGCTCGATGATCATGGATAGGCGACTCACGAGTTGCACGTTCTTTTAATGTTTTCTTCGATGATTTAGCATGTAGTGGGACTTGGGTCCCTAGGAAAAGCACTCAAAAATCTATTTTATGTTTCTCGTACCGTTTCCCTTGATTTGTTTTTAAGAAAGTACTGATCAGTTATCTACCTGTTTATTTTAAATGGAATTATATTTTCTTTGTTTTGAACGTGCTTACTTCAAAGATTTAAATTTCAAACTCTGAACGACGTTTTACATTCCTAATCATGCATGCTAAGTAAGGACTTTAGGATAGAGACCGTTTCTTTGGGTCGGGTCTTTACAGTCTGCTATCAGCCTCTGGATGATGACAAACCCTACAACTCTATATAAGAGTACAGAGCAAATAAATGATTCCTGGCTAGCAAGCAATGACCGACATCAATCACATTTACCTACCATGATACTACGAACTTAAGTAGGAATCACAAGCATGCTGGCAGAACAAATCTAGCATGGCACTAACATGTAAAATCAGGCAAACATGCTAGCAAGAAATCAAACAAAGCTGCTCTATTACTATCATGCTCATAACAGTCAGCAAACATATAAGGCATATCATGAAAATATCGCAGGGCCCACACAACTCCGGTAAGAAATCCTTACCTGGTCCGAAGGCAACAACACACAATAAAATTAACTACGATCGAACCCAGACAACCTATAGTGAGCCAAACGAACACATCAATAATCATAAAAATAGGCCTAAATACAATAAAATAAACAGGGCACAGCTCGGGAGCAACTCACGAGGCGCGGCTGACACGCGAACAGGCCGGGTGCACGGGCGAGGCAGTTAAAGGGGCTGGCTGGGGGCGCTGGGGTGCAGAGCTGGGCGCTAGCTCTCGAGCGCAGGGCACTGGCTGCGTCGTGCGAACAGCGCGAGCTCTGGCTGGCGGCAGCGGCGCGCGCGCAAAGACGGGGATAGCGCATGGGCGCGAGCGAGACGACGCAACCATCTTAAGGAGAAATCGCCAAACCAAAGGCAAGGGGCACCATCCTGGTACACCAGACGGCCAACAACACTCACACAAGCTGGAACTTCAGCTACGGCCACCTTTAAAAGACAAGGGCCAGACACAGGCTCCACTCGTCCAAACCAACAAACTAGAGCTCCTCATCAGCCGAATGCAAACTTTCCAACGACTGGCCTAAGAAAACACTGCCAGGCAAGGAAACCACCAACATTCCTCACAAGGAAAACTTAGGCTGCAAGGACTAAACCATCACGCAGCTTTCTGAGGCACAACACCTTGAGGAAAACAGCTCAACAACTTACCAAACAATGCCACGGCACCTCTATGCCAACTCACTCAAACGGCTCCGCTATATCGCCAACTGCGAACGCACAACAACAAGAAGCAAAGCCCGAGAAGGGCTTGCTCAGCAGAACTCAACCCAACTTATAACGAGCAAAGCTCGCCTCCAAGCTACCACTCAACTCTTAAAATCCATCAGGCTACTCAAAGGACTTCTTCCTTTTAGCTTAAGCCTAACTTAACTTCCAACCAGAAGCTCCACTCCCGAAACCTCACGAGGAAAACGGATAACAACAAACTCAAAGCTTACGGATCCTGAGCCACACGAAGCTGCAAGACTACCACAGAAGCTAACACTCGAGGCTGACATCCAGGGAGCAACTCAACCACCACCGAGACTAGGGGGAAAAGGGAAAACTTCAATCCCCAAAGAACCAACAACTTGCCAGAAACAACTCTTACTGGCTGGCTTCCGCCCTTGCGGGGACAAACAACTTTGTTGCTAACAACACAAAGGAGGGACCCTCTCGCTGGGCTGACCACTGCGCTACTCTGATCAACTACACAACTCAGGAGCTAAGCTGACTCCTACTAAACGGGAAACGATTTTCCCAGCAAGCAAACTCTGAAGGGCAGCGGACTTCACACAAGCTCGCTGACTTGCTCAAACCCAAGGCAACAGCAACCAACTCTCTTGGAAGAAACACCCAAGGGAATACTCAACCAATCGGATCACCAATCCGGAACTAACAACACTTACTCAACTACCGAGGGAGGGGTCAACTCCCAAACGTCCTGACCAGGAACAAGACCTCAGGGCAACGCCCTCCAGCTTGAACCGAACTAGCTCTAGAAACAACAAGAGGACCAAATCTTGGCCAAACACTCACAAGAGGCAAAACAACCCTTACTGCAGCCTCTAGACACCATCCAAGAGTCCGCCTAACTGGACGAACAACTGCTTCCAAGCAGCCAACAAAATTTTCCCTCTTGCTAGCACCTCTACCATCAACTCCAAGACTACGGGAGAAATCTGACAACTCCCAGGCGGAAACGGCTCTTACAAGCAGACAACTGAAGGACAAAGAGCTCCACATACGCTCACTGTCTTGCTCCACTAAAGCAACAACATCTAAACCTCACGGAGCAACAACAGGTGTCCACCACAGACTGAACCTCCAAATGCCAAACGGGGCAACTCAACATCCTGGAAACAGGAAAAAAACAACAGGGCACGAACCATTCGCCCCACGAGCAAAACTAATTTCTAGCAGCTCCAATCCATACCTTGGTCAACACCAAGCATCAACTTGCACCACACCGGAACCAATCCAGACTCTACTCCAAACAAACACTAGCTTGGTAGTCTACCAAGACTGCTAGCAACTCAACCGAGGCTACAAACTACGCGCCCGACTTGCCAACCTGAATCTCACTACAGGCTGACTGAGCTGCGAGAGGCTCTCCACAACCTAGGGTTCTTCGACAACCCTCGACACACACTGTCGACAAACGAGCTAACAACCAACTGCCTGAACAGGCACAACTCTCTCCAGCATCTCAACCATGCTGGCCAACTCCAACTCCTTGGTAACCAAGAGGACCCGAAACGCTACCGAATGCGTCATCCTCCAACTCAAACATCAGCCACAATAAGGCTTCTACCCAAGGAAAGGATCCAAACAACTCTCTTAGCCAAGGCGATCAGAAACTTCGTAGCTTTGCTACCACCGCTCTTGTTCAGTTTCCAACTGAACTCCAACCAAAGGAACTCCAAAAGCTCCATCTCCACATGATGCTAAAAGCTGAGGCAACCTTGCTTTACAAAAGCATAACCATGCCACACTGAACTCACTTTATACCAAGCCTCTACCAAGGGTGCTTACCCATAAGGCATCCAAATCCTCTCGCAAGGCATCAACTCATCTCGCCTCAAAGGCATCCAACTCGCCTCATGGCATCCAACTCGCCTCATAGGCATCCAGCTCATCTCATGAGCATCCAACTCAGGGTTCCTCTACTGGACCGAACTCGCATCTACGATGCTCAACTCTCCTCAGATTAAGGTACTCGAAGGTAGTTGACCGCACTACCAACCACAAGGATCTCTTGGCCTTAACACTAGCGCGAGACTCACGCGCACCAACACTTACCAACCACAAATCTGCTGACTTACTCAACCTCCAATAACACTGGGAAGAGGCTCCGGCTCCTCTCGAGCATCCTTTCGCTTGTAGTCCATCGACTACCACTGAACTAGCCCTCTTGCACGACCAACAGGTGCAACTGCCATAAACGGATCCAAAGGCTAAAGGAGTGCGCTGAACTCCAGACGGCCTAGAACCATCTGCTATGCATATGCCAAACTCAAGCCTAAACCAGACTTAGTGCCAAAGTGGAACACCAACCAATGCACCTCAAGTGCTACTACTACCAAATCCACATCTTACTACAGATGGGGCCAGCAAGGTCACAACCTTAAGTGACAAAAACTCTGGCTAGGCATACAAGGGCTCAACTCAAACAACCATGCCTATGGCATCTCATCAAACCGAAGGCTCACAGCCTACTCTTGCATCTCCACATGATGCTCAACAAAACTCTGGTCGGATCTCTCAACATGCAGCAGCTAGCTCCACTCTAGAAGCTCACCAAGGAGAGTGCTCAACTCTACCAAACATCTGAGGAAACTGGGCTATTAAACAACAGCAAGCTTGCAAGGTGGCAAAGATGTCTCTACATCTTCCTCAAGCCACTAACACGGCAACTTCCCAATCAATCGGGCGACTGGTGGAGACTCTACTAGTCCACCTCTCTCAAGGGACTTCCACCACCAACTGTTGTACCAAACAGTAGAGGAACGGCACACCTCGGCCTCTGAACAGCAGGGCATCCCAACACACTATTGCTAAACTCAAACCTGGCCAATCGCTTTACCACTAGCAACGGGACTTTCTAAAACATCGAGCTCTACAGGCATCCATTTGCCAAACTGGGTGGCTCCATCATCACCAACAATCTCATCTGAATAAACCTGCTGATCATGCCCTCCCGGGAACCTCCAGGGCTATAAGAGCTACTGGGGGGAAATGCTGAAACAAACTCTGTCAGCTGGGCTATCTGTGCCCGAGACTCCTCACTACCCGCTACAAACTGCGCCTGGGTCTCCGCTCTCTGATAACTAAAGACCTGCCATCAAATCTCTCATGGCTGGAGCACACTCTGCTCAAGGAGTCTCACTCTGAGGCGTGCTAGCCTCTACCTCTCCACTAGGCACTCAACTGCCAGGGCCAAATCTGGCCTGCGGGCCTAACAAACCTGGACGCGGCCTCAACATTAACATGATCAGTCCAACTCCTCTGTCGGACATGCCAACCGTCCTGCTCCTCTGAGTGCGATCAACATACTGGCGATCTGCACAAAGCACCTCCACCCTCTCACTAGGGGAAAAGCAACAACTGGGCCTCAAATGGCCTCACGGAGTCTAATCTCGCCCTCCGAGTGCGAGTCGATCAACATGCGGCTATTTGCACAAAGCATAAAAGCCGACCCACCTTGGGCTCTCATCGCTCATCAAAGCTGCTGCGCGATGCGAGAAAGTTGGCATGATGGCGCTCTAGGCCCAAACCAACAACGAGTCAGAACCTGCTCGTCTCCGCTCCACAACTCTACACAAGGCAAACACTAGATGAAAAGTATTGTAAATTCTTAACCCTTTCTTTAAAACAAGAAACTTAGCGCGCACTGATGACCGTTGAGTCTTGATGATCATGGAAAAATGACCTACAACAAAAGGTCAGTCTACATAAACTATGACTCTGAGCTCTGATACCAACTTGTAACGACCCGACCCGAAAGGGTTCTAAAATAGGCCGTTACCTCAATGCATGCATACAAATCTACAGAAAATTTGCAAAATGGTGTTCGGATTCTAAGTAAAAACTAAAACCTAAAACATCCATTTAAAAAGTTAACATAATTTCCTGAAACCTTTCCTTGTTTCCAAGCACCTGTTCCAAGACAAATACATTTACAAAACTTACTCTGATCAGAGATTTATTTAAAACATACAAGCTTTACAATAGTGCTAGAATCCGGAAATACATTTAGAAAACACCCTAGGGCTCCGTGCCCAACTACATGCATTCAGAGGACATTTAAAACATCAACATAAACATAAGACTCAGAGTTGAACAACGGGTTTCCATGATCACAGCTCCTCCTCCAGCTATTCTGTAAAGACCCGACCCAAAAGGGCTCTGAATAGGCCTTTACCCCAATGCATGCATTCAAAGGAAAGGACAATATGCAAATAAGTTTTCAGATTCCCAATTAAAACAAAACAATCAAGGTTCAATCAGAAATCAATATAGTTTGCTGAAACCTGTTTCAAGGCAAATACATTTCCAAAACGTACACTCGACGAGAGATTTATTAAAACATTTGAAACATCCTCAAATTCAATAAAGCGGGAATCCACAAAATCATTCAGAAAACATCCTAGGGCTCCGTGCCCGGCTACATGCATTCAGGGGAAAATGAAAGACAAGAGTCATAGAAATAAAAAGTCAGAGACGACAAAGACGTTCCCATGATCATAGCTCCTCCTTGACCATCCGCCTCGCGCCATGGTTACTGAAAGATAAGTAAGGGTGAGTAACGAATTACTCAAGTAAGAATCCCGATCAGGGTACAACACGATGCACATGGTCATCTAGATGAGTGTATGCAAGCTATGAACATAAACACATAATAGAGCACATAGCTTAAGTCCACACTTGGACCTCGGATGCCAACTCAGGGTCTTAGTCCGGAATAATCCACACCACACAATACGCCCTATACGAGAACCAAGTCTCGGCCTCACCGGCTCTCTCTGTCGATACGAAAGGTGCACTAGCTCAAGATCCCGAGGAGCTCTCGGTCGTGTGTGTAATGAGCGTAAGCATGCACCGCGTGCTCTACCGCAGACTATGAAGTGCCAGGGTCCAGTGGCAAGTCGCCCATGTCCGATCCACCACGCCTAACTAAATCTACGGATCGGTGTCACCGACATAGGGGTGTGAGACACGGACACGTGAACTATGTCGGCTGAACCACCGCACCGAGGCTAAGGAACCGGTCGTGGTAGGCTTACACCGAAGCGGTCCTTGCCCTAACAGTGGCAATCAAGGGCTACGGCCGAACACGCCGAGACGACGTGCCGATCGTCGGGGACGAGGCAATGCCAAGTCATCATCCCGACCGTTGGGGCATTTACGACCGCCACCCTCACCCAAGATTGCGGGGCCTACCGGTCGGGTTAGCTAAACCCTAACGGGGTCCGAGGACGGAGAATCGTCTCGACGTCCCCGCCATGGATGCAAGATACTTTATGCATCGGGCCCGGATGATGCTACCTACCTACACTTTAACCTATCATATCAATAACATACAATCCAATACAATCCAAAACGTGCTCAACAGATACAGCGAACCTAGCATGGTACTACGAAGCAAGAACAGATATGAGCATGCCAGAACGGAACAACCTAGCATGGGCTAACATGAGAGAACAACATACGAAGTCATGCTAGTCAGGAATTCAGAACAGAGCACCTAATCTATACATGCTGATAATCACAAACAAACATACAAACAACAATCACATAGAACATCGCAGGGTCCACACAACTCCGGTAAGAAATCCTTACCTTGGGCAGGGCAACTACTACACACAAAATCCTACGCTGCGATCGATCCCGAGCTAGCTAACGAGAACCTAACAAACACAATAATAATCACACTCTAAAGGCTTAAATATAATAAAATAAATAGGGCTCGGCTGGGAGCAACTCACGCGATGCGGTGACACGACGGGCGGCGGCACGCGGGGAAATTTCTTCTTTGGCGCGGATGGGCGCGATGGGCGCTGATGGGCGGCAAATGGCGCGCCACTGGCGCTGATGGCGCGGCAAATGGGCGCACATCTGGCGCTGGCTGGCTGCGCACGCGACAAGCGGCGCTGGGCGCGGATGGCGCGCTAAGCGCGCGGCGCAGGGGGGACGGTGACGACGCGACGGCAGACGCGCGAGAGAGGGCGCGCGCGGGCGCGACGCGACGACGGCGCTCGCGGCTGCGATGCGGACGCGAGCTCGGGTGGCGATGGCGGTGGCGCTGGCGCGCGCGCGAGCGGTGCGATGCGGCGGCTGCGCGACGCGACGGACGCCTTGGATGAGCGCGCGACGCCTCTGGCTGGCGGCTGCGACGGCTGGCGCTGGCTGCGCCGCTGGCGCTGGCGTCTGGCGCGCTCTTCTTTGGCGCTGGGCTGCTGGTGCGATCTGGTGGGGCTGCTCGGCCGGGCTGCTCGGGCTGGTCGCTTGGCTGGCGGAGCGGGCGCTCGGCCGCAAGGGAAGAAAATCACGGCAAGGGGCTTGGGAGAGAAGAGGGTTGGGCGGCCATGGAGTTTTGGGAAGAAAACACAAAACCTAATTTCTTTTCATTTAACCAAATGCACAAAACTCCAAAGATCCAAGGGTAACTAAGATATGACGCGGAAAGAGTAACAAGAGCTCTCCATAGCTCAACCGCACGCATCCTCACAAGCTTTCCGGAGACCCGGGTTCGAATCCCAAGCGCAACACAAATTTCCTATATTTTTACTTTTGCATCTATCCATGCTCAAACCCATCCACAAAGCCTCAAAACTTACATAATACCATCCAATAATTTTAGCAATCGAAAAAGACATAAACGGCCCTGACGGCCCGACCAAATTACCAAAATACCCCGGGGCATACCTCGAAGACCGGGATGAAAACACAGGCGTTACAATATTCCCTCCTTTTTATGACTTTCGTCCTCGAAAGTCCTTAAGATCAAAGCAGCCACGGAGATACACGCAATCTCATCCCGTCTTCCCGCTCACAAGCGGCCTCCTCTCGAACTCGACTCCTCCACCGAACTTTCACCAAACGGATCCCACGATTATGCAACGTCTACGTCTCAAAGACGAGAATACTCACGGGCTTCCCCTTGAAGCTCAAACCTCAATCACCGCAAAGGCTCAAAGTCCACAATGAACAATGGGTCCGGCACATGCCGCCCCAACATCGTCACGTAAAAACAACGTGCACACATTGTCAACAAACAAACTCAACCCTACAACAAATCGGCCAAACAACTGAACCTTCCAGATTCCAAAACTAAACGGCCTACTCTTACTTCACAAAAGACCAACAAACCTCAAACCTTGACTCACTGACCTTAACGAGATATAAAACGAACCACCCAGCGGCATCGATCCAAAAGACAAACTTCTCCAACAGAAACACGACCACAACACTTAAGCAACCATCTTAAGGAGAAAATCGCTGAGCAAGGAACATCCAACATTCCTCTCAAGGAAAACTCGGGAAGCAAGGACTAAACCATCACGCAGACTATCTGCGACACAACACCTTGAGGAAAACAGCTCAACGACTTACCAACTAATGCCACGGCACCTCTGTGCCAACTCAATCAAACGGCTCTACTAACGCCAACTGGGAACTCACAACAACTAGGAACAAAGCCCGAGAAGGGCTTGCTCGTGAGAACTCAACCCAAACTTATAACGAGCAACGCCGCCTCAAGCTACTACTCAACTCTTAAAATCCAGCTGGCTACTCAAAGGACTTCCCCCTTTAAGCCTAAGCCTAACTCATCTTCCAACCGTAAGCTCCACTCCCAAAACCTCACAAGGAAAACGGATAACGACAACCTCAAAGCTTACGGATCCTGGGCCACACGAATCCGCAAGACTACCTCGCAAGCTATCACTCGAGGCTGGCATCCAAAGAGCAACTCAACCACCACAGAGGCTAGAGGGAAAGGAAATCTTCAATCCCCAAAAGAACCAACAACTTGCCAGAACAACTCAACTCTTACTGGCTGGCCTCCGCCCTTGCGGGAACAAACAACTCTTGTTTGCTAACAACACAAAGCAGGGACCCTCTCGCTTGGGTTGACCCTTGCGCTACTCGATCGACTACACAACTCAGGAGCTAAGCTGACTCCTGCCAAACGGGAAACGACTTCCCAGCAAGCAAACTCCAGAAGGGCAGCGAACTCCACACACGCTCGCTGACTTGCTCAAACCCAAGGCAACAGCAACCAACTCTCTTGGAAGCAACACCCAAGAGAAAACTCAACCAATCGGACCACCAAACCGAAACAAACAGCACTTGCTCAACTGCTGAGGGAGGGGTCAACTCCCAAAACTTACTGACTAGGAACAAGACCTTAGGGCAACGCCCTCCAGCTAGAACCGAACTAGCTCTCAAAACAACAAACGAACCAAATCTTGGCCAAACACTCACAAGAGGCGAGAACAACCTTTCTGCGGCCTCTAGAACACCATCCAAGAATCCGCTTAAGCTGGACAAACGACTACTTCCAAGCGACCAACAAACTTTTCCTTCAAGCTAGCGCTTCCACCATTAACTCCAAGACCAAGGAGTAACTCGACAACTCCCGAAGGAAACGGCTCTTACAAGCGGATAACCAACGGACAGAGAACTCCACATACGCCACCGCCTTGCTCCACCACGAGCAACAACATCTAATCTCACGAGGCGCAACAAGGGTCCATCTCGGTGAACCTCCAAATGCCAAACGGGGCAACTCAACATCCCGAAACAGGAGAAACAACCAACATGGTACAAACCACTCGCCCCCCCACGAGCAAAACTAAACTCTAACAACTCCAATCCACACCTTGGTCAACACCAAGCATCAACTTGCCACCACACGCAAAAACCACTCGGACTTTACTCCAAACAAACACTAGCTTGCTAGTCTACCAAGATCGCTAGCAACTCCACCGAGGCTACAAACTACACGCCTCCAGCTAGCCAAGCTGAAACTCACTAGCTGGGCTCGGTGAGCTCGAGAGGCTCTCCACAACCGAGGGTTCTTCGGCAACCCTCGACACACACACACTGCCGACATACGATCTAACAGGACAACCGCTGAACAAACAACTCCAATTTCAAAGCATCCCAACCATGCTGGCCAACTCCAACTCCTTGGGAACCTAGAGGACTCAAACGCTACTGCACGCGTCATCCTCCTACTCAAAACATCGGCCACAACATAACTTCTACCCAAGGAAGGATCCGAACAACTCTCTTAGCCATGACGATCGAAACCACGCAGCGACTTAGCTACCACCGCTCTTGTTCGGTTTCCAACCGAACTCCAACCAACGATCAACAAGAAGATCCGCCAACCAAGCTTAGGCCTAACTTAACAAATCTTGCCTAAGCAACAACTTGACTACGAGCATGGTATCCTTACAACCTCAACTAAAGCCTTACAACATCCACGAGTCCAACTTCTCCGAGGAACCGAGCACCAGTTCTCCAATGCAATCCCTACATGGTTCTCGGGAACTCTCGCCACGAGAACGAACTACACGAACACACTTGTGTGCACAACTCTCAACCTTCCTTCAGAGATCCAAGACTAATGGTGCTTTCCAAAAGGCAACACTAACTTCGGCGAGGATACAATCAACCAAAAGAACACCAAAAGTTCCATCTCCACACGATACTCGAGCGTGTGGCAACCTTGCTCTGCTAAAACATAACGATGCCAAACCGAACTTACTTTATACCAAGACTCTACCAAGTGCGCTTACACATAAGGCGTCCTACTCATCTCATAGGCATCCAACTCATCTCATAAGCATCCAACTCATCTCGAGAGCATCCAACTCATCTCACGGGCATCCAACTCATGGTTCCCCTCTTTGGACCGAACTCGCATCTACAATGCTCACTCAACTCAGGTTTAGGCACCCGAAGGTAGTGGACCGCACTACCAACCACAAAGATCTCTTGGCCTTAGCACTAGCGTGAGACTCACACGCACTAACACTTACCACCGCCAACCTCTTGACTTACTCGACCCCCGTAACACCGGGAAGAGGCTCCACTCCACTCGAACATCCTTTCACTTGTGGTCCTTCAACTACCACCGAACTAGCCCTCTTGCACGACCTAAACAAGTGCATTTTCCATAAATGGATCCAATGGCTAAAGAAGTGTCTTTGAACTCCGGACGGCATAGAACCATCTGCTATGCCAAGCCAAACTCAAGCTCGAACTAGACTTAGTGCCAAAGTGGCACACCAACCAACGCACCTCAAGTGCTACTACTACCAAATCCACACACGAGGAAGTCGGGTTGTTAAACAACAAAGAGCTCGCAAGGGGCAAAGATGACCCTTCATCCGCCTCAAGCCACTAACACGGCAACTTGCCAAACAATCGGGCGATGGTGGAGACCCCGCTAGTCCACCTCTCACAAGGGACTTCCACCACCATCCGATGAACCAAACGGCCACAGAACGGCACACCTCGGCTCTGCGAGCAGCGGGGCATCCCACACACGGATGCTAAACTCAAACTGGCCAACTACTTTACTACTAGCAAGTAGGACTTGCTAAAACATCGAGCTCTCTGAGACATCCATTTGCCAACCTCGGGCGTCTCCATCAACGCCAACAAACTCATCTGAATAAACTGCTGATCATGCCCTCCGGGAACCTCCGGGGCTACAAGAGCTTTGGGGAAAAATCTTTGAAACAAACTCTGTCAATTTGGGCTATCTGTGCCGGGACTCCTCACTACGCGCTACAAAGCGCGCTGGGTCTCCGCTCTCGATAGCTAAAGACACCGCCATCAAATCTCTCATGGTGGAGCACACTCTGCTCAAGGAGTCTCTCACTGGGGCGCTTTGCTAGCCTCTACCCCCTCCTCTAGGCAACTCAAGCTGCGGGGCCAAATCGGCATGCGGGCCTAACAACCAACCTGAACGCGCCTCAACATCAACACGATCCGTCCCACTCCTCGGTCGGACATGCCAAGCGCCGCTGCTCCTGCAGGTGCGATCAACATCTTGGCGATCCGCACGAAGCACCACCACCCTCTCACTAGGGGAAAAAAAGAATCGGGCCACAAATGGCCAGCGGGAGTCTAAGCTCGCCTCCCTCGGAGCGATGTTCCGGGCATCCGAATCTATCTGGATACCTCAACAAGGTGCCAAACAAATCGCTCGCGATCTGCGAGAAAGTTGGCATGATGGCTCACTAAGCCCAAACCAACAACGAGTCGAGAACTCGCTCGTCTCGCTCCACAACACTACACAAGGCATACACTAGATGAAAGGTATTGTAAATTCTTAACCCTTTTAAAAAAAAACAGTAACTTAGGCGTACCTGATGACTGTCGGAGTGCTGGTGATCATGGGAAAGACGACCTACAACAAAAAGGTCAGTCTACAAAGTCTATGACTCTGAGCTCTGATACCAACTGTAAAGACCCGACCCAAAAGGGCTCTGAATAGGCCTTTACCCCAATGCATGCATTCAAAGGAAAGGACAATATGCAAATAAGTTTTCAGATTCCCAATTAAAACAAAACAATCAAGGTTCAATCAGAAATCAATATAGTTTGCTGAAACCTGTTTCAAGGCAAATACATTTCCAAAACGTACACTCTGATCAGAGATTTATTAAAACATTTGAAACATCCTCAAATTCAATAAAGCGGGAATCCACAAAATCATTCAGAAAACATCCTAGGGCTCGTGCGGCTACATGCATGCGATGGGGAAAATGAAAGACAAGAGTCATAGAAATAAAAAGTCGAGACGACAAAGACGTTCCCATGATCATAGCTCCTCCTTCACCATCTGCCTCGCGCCATGGTTACTGAAAGATAAGTAAGGGTGAGTAACGAATTACTCAAGAAGAATCCCGACCAGGGGTACAATACGATGCACATGGTCATCTAGATGAGTGTATGCAAGCTATGAACATAAACACATAATAGAGCACATAGCTTAAGTCCACACTTGGACCTCGGATGCCAACTCGTGGTCTTAGTCGGAATAATCCACACCACACAATACGCCCTATACGAGAACCAAGTCTCGGCCTCGGCCTATCATCTCGTCGTCACGAAAGGTGCACTAGCTCAAGATCCCGAGAGAGCTCTCGGTCGGGCTATCTGTAATGAGCGTAAGCATGCACCGCGTGCTACTGCAGACTATGGGGGTGCCGGGTCTAGTGGCAAGCCGCCCATGTCCGATCACCACGCCTAACTAAATCTCGGATCGGTGTCACCGACATAGGGGGTGTGAGACACGGACACGTGAACTATGTCACCTGAACCACCGCTTTGAGGCTAAGGAACCGGTCGTGGTAGGCTTACACCAGAAGCGGTCCTTGCCCTAACAGTGGCAATCAAGGGCTACGGCCGAACACGCCGAGGACGTGCCGGTATCGGGACGAGGCAATGCCAAGTCATCATCCCGACCGTTGGGGCATTTACGATCCGCCACCCTCACCCAAGATTGCGGGGCCTCACCGGTCGGGTTAGCTAAACCCTAACGGGGTCCGAGGAATGAGAATCGCCTCTCGACGTCCCTGCCATGGATGCAAGATACTTTATGCATCAGGCCCGGATGATGCTACCTACCTACACTTTAACCTATCATATCAATAACATACAATCCAATACAATCCAAAACGTGCTCAACAGATACAACGAACCTAAAGGGGCAAAACTAAAGGGGCTGGCTGGGCGCGCTGGGGCACTGGGCTGCGCGCGGACGGGGGCGCGAGCGACACAGGGGCGCGGGGGCGCGGGCGCAAGCTCGGCTGGACGACAGAGCGCGGCGCGGCTCAGCACAGGGACAGCGCGTGGACGCGAGCGACACGACGCAACGGCTAAAGGACGCGTGACCTGGCACGAGGCGGGCTGGGGCTGGCACGGGATGGCTCGGCACTGTGTGGGGCTGGGCGACGTGATATTGTTTGCGGCTCGGCATAGTGCGCAGCTGGGCGACACGGATAGGACGAGATTAGCGACGCGGGGCCAGGGCTACACTGCGCCGTGCGGGCGAGGGGCTCAGGCTTGCGATGCCGCGACCTGGGCAGAGCAGGGCGAGGCTCGGGCGAGTAGGGGCTGGGCTAGCTCGGGCTGAGGCTTGGGCGAGCAGGCTTGTAATGGCCCAGTTTTCTATCTCGATTTTCGAGGAGCTTCGGTTCAGATTCAGTGGTTCGGTTGGGCCGTTAGAGCTGTTTGGACCCTTAGGGGCATGTTGGTCTTTTTGCTCCCTGGGTAGGATTTATGGATTTTCAGGGCTTCGAGGCAGCTCCTGCCTTTGTTGAGGCTTGTTTGTTGTGGGCTGCGAGTCCCGAGATGTTTGGGCTTTTCGTTTGGGAGTTCGGTTGTGATTTGGGTTTTGGGCAAAATGATGGTTGTTTGGGTGTTTCCTTCGGGATTCGAGCCGGGCCTTCAGTTTTGGTTTGGGAGGTTAATTTTAGTGAGTTTTGTTGTTTGGAAAGGTTGCTTCAGTCGGGTCTCGAAGGAGGAAGCCGGGAAATGAGATTTAAGGATTTTAAGGATTTTTGGAAAATTTGGAAAATGGATAAATTGGATTTATTTGGATAAGTTTGGATTTTAAATAAAAGAGAAAAAGAAAAGAAAAAAGGAAAAATCTCATTTTTCCCCATTTTCCCTTTCTCTCTCCTCGGCCCGAGCCCCCTTTCCCTCTCCTCCCGCCCGGCGCCCAGCTCGCCCCCAGCCACCCAGCCCGAGAGCCCTGGCCGCCCGAGCTCGCCTTCAGCTCGCCACCCAGCTAGCCTAGCTAGCTTGCGTCGTGCCGAGCCCTGCGTCGCCTGAGATCCGCCTACGCGCCCAGGCCGTCGCCGAGCCAGCTCGCCCAAGTCCAAGTCGCCCAACCCTGGTCCGTGCGCCCTGTAGCTCGCCGTCCCTCGCACAGTGTCGTGCCAGATCGAGCGCCCGAGCCCGTCGCGTCGCGTCGCCTCGCGCCGTCCCCTTTGCTTGCCGAGCTCGCGCCCGCGCGTCGTCCTTGTCTTGCGCTGCGCGCGCGCGCGAGCGCCCTCGCCTCGTCGGCTCGCGCGCCGCTTGCGCGACTCTGCGCCCAGCGCCGTGCCTGCGCGCGCGCTGCGCCTGCGCCAGCCCGGCCCGACCCTGCCCCGCGCGCCTGCTGCCTGTTGTGTCTTTGGTTGGCCCGAGCCTTGTGGCTTCTCGGATGGTATTTCCGAGTCTTTTCTTCGTTGGGCCCGGATTTATTGGCTGCTGGTTATGGATTTATTGGGCTGTTTTTGTATGTGATTTGGGTGCTTTGTTTGATGTTTGTGGTGTTGGGATCGTCTAGAGGCTCGAGGATTGGCTCGTAGATTTATTATAATTATTGTTTTCTCGCTTGTCCCGGTAAGGATTTCTTACCGTGGTTGTGTGGACCTGCGATATATCTCGATATGCCTTGCTTGTTTCTTGATTGTTATGAGCATGTTAGAGATAGAGCGATTGATTGAATTCTTGCTAGCATGTTTGCTCGATTTTACATGTTAGTACCATGCTAGGTTTTGTTCACGGCATGCTTGTGATTCCCGCTTAAGTTGTAGTATCATGCTAGGTAATGTGATTTATGTCGGTCTTTGCGTGCTAGCCAGGAATCATTGATTTTTGCTCTGTACTCTTAGATAGAGTTGTAGGGTTTGTCATCATCCAGAGGCCGAGGACATAACGTACTTTGTCCGATGAGCTCGTGTCGGGAGTAAATTGTGCGAAGCATAACGTATCTTGCTACCCCGCCCGACCCGCCCGGTTGTGGAGTTAGCTACCCACCGGCATAGCCTAGTTTGTAGCCCGCTAGAGCGGAACCCGCCAGCGGTGTTAGCTTTGCCTGGGCGGTTCTTAGCTTCGTGTCGGTGGATCAAAGTGCATGCAGATGAGCGCCGAGGGCCTCGCGCCATCGTGATCGAGTGACACCGCTTCCAAGTCATAGGCATGCGCGCACTGCCCGCGTAGTTTGCCCTTAGGCCCCGCATTTACGCCGGTTGCAGAAGAGCATGCGTGGTGCGCGCGCTGCTGAAGCGTTAGTTGCCGTTCGGAGAGCTCCCGGGCTAATGTTCGTGAGTACACCATTCCTTCCAATTTAGAGCCAGACTTCGGGTACTCTCCCGATAGTCCAGATTTATAGCGAGGGTAAGAGGCCCTTGAGGACACCCATTGGGATTGGCTTTTGAGCTAATCAATTGGTCGAGGTAGAAAGACCCTCGAGGGTGTCGGACATCTTGGGATCGGTTTTTTAGCTGATCAAATGGCCGAGGGAGAAAGACCCTCGAAGATGTCCCGGGATTGGTTATGAGAACCAATCATTAGGCCGGAAGTAGGAGACTTCCGATGATTCCGGAAGTAGGAGACTTCTGATGTTTCCAGATCTTGTTTTATTGAGCTAGTTGAGCTATGATCTGTGTTGATAGCTGTTTGCTTGCTTGTTGAGGTGCTAGATGACGGATATATCGTATTGTACCCCGGTTGGGGATTCTTACTGAGTATCTTTATACTCACCCTTATTTATCTTTCAGGTAACTTGGGACAACACCAGGATGGCTAGCGGAGGGAGCTGATTGATCATGGGAGCCGCAGGCACTCTGTCTTTTATTGTTGCATTATTTATTCAAAGATGTAGATGGACAGAGTCCTAGGGGAACATTGTTTAAAAAGTTGTTTAAATTGTATTGTATGATTTTATAAATACTGGCCAGGTGGTTTTACTTCGTTGGATTGTTTTAAATGAAAACTGTGGTTTATGTTTTAAGGGTTCCCCCTTCTCATATGTTTTGAATGGTTTTTAAATATGAGCACTAAACCGCTTGTTATCATATTTAACTTGCATGCTGAGTGAGAACAGGACCATGTTTTGGGTCGGGTTCGTCACAAGGCTGGGCGACCAAATGGGACTGGCTCAAGCTAGGTGGGGGGCTGGGAGAGAGAGAGAGAGAGAGAGAGAGAGAGAGAGAGAGAGAGAGAGAGAGAGAGAGAGAGAGAAAGAGAAAATAAAAGAAAAATGGGAATAAAAGGAAAATAATGGGATTTTATCCATTTTATCCATCCTTATCCACTTTTTAAAACCTCAAAATCCTTAAAATCCCATTTCTCGGCTTCCTCCTTCGAGACCCGACCGAAGCAATCTTTTCCAATAAATAAAACTCACTTAAATCCAACTCCCAAATCAACACTAAGGACCCGGGCTCGAATCCCAAAGGAAGCACACAACCAACCATCACTTTGCCAAAGCCCAAACCACAACCGAGCTTCCAACTGACTAGCCCAGACACCACGGGACTCGCAACCCACAACAAACAAGCCTCAGCAAAAGCAGGAGCTACCTCGAAGCCCTGAAAATCCACAAATCCTGCCCGGGGAGCCAAAAGACCAAAATACCCCCAAGGGTCCAAACCGCTCTAATGACCCAACCAAACAACCGAATCTTGACCCGAAGGCACCTCGAAAACTGGAATAGGAAACTGGGCTATTACAGATGGGCATCATTGATTGGAGGTGTAAGACCCCGATGGGCATCATTGATTTGAAGGTGTAAGACCCCGATCGGCATCCTAGATGTGTAAGACCCCAATGGGCATCATTGATTGCAGGTGTAAGACAACGTTGGGCATCCTGGTGTATAAGTCCCCGATGGGCATCACTGAGTCCTAGGTTGTGTAAGACCCCGAAGGGCATCCAGGTGTAGAACCTAGGATAGGTTGTAGATGTAAGCCCTTGAATAGGCTCGCTCTAGGAGTAGCTCATAGCCTAAACCAACCGTTTTGCTCTAAGTCATTGTATGGTTGCATGTCAGTGTGCTAAATGAGATGTTTTCGTATTGTACCCCGGTTGGGGATTCTTACTGAGCAACTCGTTGCTCACCCTTATTTTTCTATGGCTTCCCACCAGGTAACTTGGGACAGAGGTAGGATGTAAAGACCCGACCTGAAAAACGGTTGTAAACCTAGGTCTTTACTCATCATGCAAGTGAAAAGCATAAATGACACAAACCGGAGGTCGAATTTAAAACTTTTCAAAACATATAGAGTGGAAAACATTAAAACCAAGTCAGATAATCATCCAAATTAAAAATAGTGACTGATCAGTACTTTTTCCTTAAAACATTAAAGATAGTTTGAAGCAACAGTAAATAAGTTTTCCCTACGGACTCATGTCCAACTACATGCTGAATTCAAATAATGCAAATAAAGACACGACAGAGTGTCAGCAGCATCCATGATCTCTCAGCTACCTCCGCTAGCCGCCCCGGTGCTGTCCCAAGTTAACTGGTGGAAAAACCACAATAAGGGTGAGTATAAACATACTCGAGAAGAATCCCGACCAAAGTGCGATACAATGCAATCAATCATCTAGCAACTTAGTACACATGCAAATAGATATCAACACAGATCTTAGCTCAACGAGCTCACAAGGAAAATCCGGAGTCCTCGGAAGTCTCCTACTTTTGGCCTAATGATTGGTTCTAATAACCAATCCCAGGACATCTCCGAGGGTCTTTCTCCCTCGGCCAATTGATCAGCTCAAAAACCAATCCCAACGGATGTCCTCAAGGGTCTCTTACCCTCGCTAACAAATCTGGACTATCGGGAGAGTACCCAAGTCCGCTCTAATCGAAGGAGGCTGGTGTACTCACGAACATTAGCCGTGGGGAGCTCTCGACGGCCAGCAACTAACGCATGTGTGCGCACACCGCATGCTGATGCAACCGGCGTAAATGTGGGGGCCTAAGTACAAACTACGCGGGCCAGGTATGCATGCCTATAGACTTGGAAGCGGTGTCACTGATCACAGTAGTGCGAGGCCCTCGACAGTCATCTGTGCAGCCTGTACCACCGACCTGAAGCTAAGAACCGGCCAAGGCAGCTTGCAGGCTTTGCAGTTATGTGGTTTCGCTCTAGCGAGCTCTGAGACTAGGCTTATGCCGATGTGGTAGCTACATCCACATCGGCGGCCGGGGGGGGGGGCGAGCAATGTACGTTATGCTTCGCTCTAACACCCGACCCGTGGGGACAAAGTAAGTTATGTCCGCTCTCATCCTCTGGATGATGACAAACCCTACTACACTAGCTACGAGTATGAAATATTTGATTCCTGGGTAAACATACATATTAACAACAATCACACTTAACCTAGCATGATTCTACGAACTTAAAGCAGGAATCGTAAGCATGCTGGAAGAACAAATCTAGCATGGCACTAACATGTACAAACAGGAAAACATGCTAGCAGGAATTCAAACACAAGCTGTCCTATCCACTAACATGCTCATAAAAGTAAACATGCATACAAGTCACAATCAAGAAAGCATCGCAGGGTCCACACAACCACGGTTAGAAATCCTTACCTAGAAACAAGCAAAGAATAATTATCACAACCAACAAGCGACCCTCAAGCCTCTAAGCGAACCCGAACAACCTAAGAATTTAATAAAACATCTTAATTAAATAAATAAGCAGTAGCCAACAACTCAGAGCCCAAAGAAGGAAAAGCTCGGGAATTACCAACCGAGAAGACACAAGGACTCGGCAGCAAAGGAGAAATTTCTTTGGGGCAGTGGTGGCCGGGCGAGGAGCGCTTTGGGCGTCTTGTGGGCGTCACGCTGTCTGCTGGGACGAGCCCAGGCTACAATGAGTAGAGTCGAGCGGTGTGGGGCTGTAACGGCCCAGGTTTTCATCCTGGTCTTCCAGGTATGCCCTAGGGGTATTTTGGTAATTTGGTCGGGCCGTCAGGGCCGTTTATGTCTTTTTCCAGTTGCTAAAATTATTGGATGGGTTTATGTAGGTTTTTTATGCTTTGTGGATGGGTTTGAGCAAGGATAGATGCAAAAGTTAAATTATAGGAAAATTGTGTTGCAGCTGGAGTTCGAGCTAGGGTGGCCTTGTGTGCTAGAGGAGGGCCTTGCCAAGTGAGCCACCAAGTGTTATTGTTACTCTTTCCGCGTCATATCTTAGTTACTCTTGGATCTTTGGAGTTTTGGTGCATTTGGTTAAATGAAAAGAAATTAGGTTTTTGTTCCTTCTTCTCCAAAACTCTCTTTCCCGCCCAAGCCAAGCTCTCCCAAGCCCCAAGTCGAATTTCTTCTCCCTGCAGCTCCGTGGTTTGATCGTCACTCCAGGTAAGTTCCTTCGTCTCTTCATCTTCTCCGTTTTGGGTTCTTGCTGGCCGAATGTAAGAAGAAGAGGGTGTGAGTGTGTGTGTTTTGTGCAGCCAGTCGAGAGGAGCCAGCCTATCTGCCGAGCCCGATCGCACCAACCAGCAGCCTCTGTTGCACCCAGCAGCAAGCCCAGACCTCCCAGATCGCACCAGCACGCACCAGGCCGCCCAGACGCCCAGGCGCGGAGCAGCACGTCGCACAACCCGTCCCAGCGTGCCTTCGTCGTCGGCCAGCGTCAGTAGCGCGGCCAAGCGCGCCGCGCATCCATCGCTATCCTGGCACAGCGTCGCTGCAGCCGGCCAGCGCGCCCGCGCCGTCGTCGTGTCCAGCTTGTCTGCGCCGTACCAGCGCCCAGTGTCGTGCAGCCTATCCGTCCGCGCGTCAGCCGTGCCACGTGAGTTGCTCCCCAAGCCGAGCCCTATTTATTTTATTATATTTAGGCCTATGGATTGTGATTATTATTATGTTTATTAGGTTCTCGTTAGCTAGCTCGGGATCGATCGCAGCTTAGGATTTTGTGTGTAGTTGCCTCCCGGCCAGGTAAGGATTTCTTACCGGTGTTGTGTGGGCCTGCGATATTATATGCGATTCTTTGTTTGTATGTTTGTTTGTGTTTATCAGCATGTTTAGCGATAGGTGTTCTGTTTTGAATTCCCGCCTGGCATGATTCCTTATGTTGTTTCTCATGTTAGTCCATGCTAGGTTGTTCCGTTCTGGCATGCTCGTATCTTTTCTTGTTTCGTAGTATCATGCTAGGTTCGTTGTATGTGTTGAGCACGTATTGGATTGTATTGGATTGTATGTTATTGATATGATAGGTTAGAGTGTAGGTAGGTAGCATCATCAGGGCCCGAATGCATAAAGTATCTTGCACCCATGGCGAGGGGCGTACGAGGTAGTACTCCGTCCACGGACCCCGTTAGGGTTTAGCTAACCCGACCCAGTAGGCCCCGCAATCTTGGGTGAGGGTGGCGATCGTTAAATGCCCCAGCGGTCGGGATGATGACTTGGCATTGCCTCGCCCCCGGTGATCGGCACGTCCTCGGCGTGTTCGGCCGTAGCCCTTGATTGCCACTGTTAGGGCAAGGGCGGCTTCACGGTGTAAGCCTACCACGACCCGTTCCTTAGCCTCAAAGTGCGGTGGTTCAGGTGACATAGTTCACGTGTCGGTCTCACACCCCTATGTCGGTGACACCGATCCCGAGATTTAGTTAGGCATGGTGATGGACCTAGGCGGCTTGCCACTAGACTCGGCACCCCGAGTACTGCAGTAGCATGCGGTGTGGCGCTTACGCTCATTACAACACGACCGGAGAGCTCCTCGGGATCTTGAGCTAGTGCACCTTTCGTATCGACGATGAGACAGCCGAGGCCGAGACTTGTTTCTCATATAGGGCGTATTGTGTGGTGGATTATTCTGGACTAAGACCCTGAGTTGGCATCCGAGGTCCAAGTGTGGACTTAAGCTATGTGCTCTATTCTGTGTTTATATTCATGGCTTGCATATCTTTCGGCTAGATGACCATGTATATCGTATTCTACCCCGGTTGGGGATTCTTACTGAGTAATTCGTTACTCACCCTTATTTTGTGGTTTTTCCACAGGTAACCAAGGTGCGAGACAGGATGGCTGAAGAAGGAGCTGTGATCATGGGAACCTGCTGTTGTCTCTGATTTTTATATTATGACTCTTTGCCTTTTTATTTCCCCTGAATGCATGTAGTCGGGCACGGAGCCCTAGGATGTTTTCTCATTGTTTTTGTGGATTCCAGCAGCATTGTTGTATCTCGAGAAGGTTTTGAATGATTTTAATAAATATCCGATCTCGAGTAAACTTTTGGAAATGTATTTGTCTTGAAAGCAGTGCTTGGAGACAGGGGACGAGTTTGATGAAATCTGTATTGATTTACGATTGAATCTTTGAATGTTTTAATTTTAATTGGAATCCGAAAACATATTTGTATAATGTCCCTGTGGCTTGCGATGGAGCTGCTAGTTGAATCGACTAGGGCTTGGTTCTTGCGAAGGAGATGAAGGTCTCGACTAAGAGAGTTTGGCGAAGGTGGAATCGGCGATTGAGAGAATTAGAGAAGGAGAAGAGGAATTGCGATTTTGGGGAACGATAGAAAAGAGACGGCTACAATAGTGTCTCGACAAAACAAGTTGGATTTACCAGGGGGTGACACGTGTCTCCCAGCATGTTACAGGTTCGAGTCCCAACAGCAACACATTAAAATTCTTTAATCCACATTTAACCGAACGACCTTCAAGCTTCACGAAAAGAAACCTTTGAACCATGGAACCTGAACTGAAGAACAACTAAAGTCAACGAATGACAGAAGCAGCCCTAGAACCCTGGTTAATCACAAAACCAGCCCTGAGGGAAAAATGACCAAAATTACCTTAAGGCCTAAAATAGCCCTAACGGCCCAACTGAACAACTGAAAAGATAACCAGACGACCTGGGGAACCGAAACAGAAATCTGGGCCGTTACAAAAATTGAGAACAATTAAATGCATAACTAATAATGCACCCAGTAATGATTATTTTACAGTGTAGTGTTATTGTTCAGTGTCCTTGTGAAACCCCAAAGGGGACAAAGCTAAAATTCCATCCCCTCCGATGAAGCAACTACATCTAATGACGTGTTTGAGTTCTGTCTCTTCCACACCATAGGAGGCACTACATCCACCAGCCTATTTGAGTTATGTCCTCTTCCTCACCATAAAAGGCGAGCCATCTCCCTTCCAAAGAAGCATGTCCCACTACATCCACCAGCGTATTTGAGTTTCGTCCTCTTCCACATCATAACAACATAAGAGGCAACTATGGTAAGTAATGTAGCTACGATTAAATTAATGGGTTGAGTCACTATGTATACTTCCAGCTTAGAAATTCATTGTCATTATTATACATCAAGTGTCGTCTTGGTACAGTGAGATGTCAGATAACTTAGAGCTACCATCAATGGCAAGTACAGTTGCGATTAAATCAATGAGTAGAGTCATTGTTGTGCCATATGCCATTTTGATGGAGGTAATCTTGTAATGGGAGTCTATATCTCTCTCATCCTAAACTTCACTAAATGCAATCTTGAGTGATGTTGCTTCCATGGATGTGTGTTAGTGTTATCTTTAAGTTCGCCTGCTGAAACTCCTTTGACGTTGAGAATGAGGTCTTGCGATTAAGTGGGAATGAAGCCTTGAGATTTAATCTGAGATGTGTGGTTTTTTCTGTAAAAAGTGAGTCACCAAAGTTGCAGGGTTTAAAAAATTAAGGATATGAGATTTTCAATCTAAGGGTTACAAAGTTGTAGGTCACAAAGTTTTGCAGAATTACAAAAATTAAGGATTACAAAAGTTGCAAGGTTAATGAGGTTTTCACTATGATCTAGTAGAATTATAACCTGCTTTATACGGTTGTGTTTATTATAAAAAAAATATAATATATTATAAAGATCTAGATATTTGTAAATTTATTGTTTAAAAAAGAGTAAGATATTGATGGAAGCAGTTATGGTGATGAGATAAACCTTGATTTAAGGAGATGTGGAAATATTTTAAATTAACAAGTAAATCAATTAAATAAAAGAAATAAATTGTCCAATGGACATTTTTTAGATTAATTTTTCCTCTCTCTTCCCTCTTTTACGAAATACATGAATTTAAATGAAAAAAGTTGGTAGATATTTGATATTTTATTTATTAAAACTTAGACAAAGCTTACTATTTCCCAAAAAAAAATCATTAGCTACGTGAGGTTAAGTAGACTAACTTTCAAAATGCAGATATGGATCAGTGGGCTCATCATAGCCCACTATTACAGCTCAATTTACGGACTGGTCCATTTTGGAAGTTTTCATAGCTGACAATGGGTTGGGTCAACTAAAGGCAGTTCAAGTTAATGGGCTCAACTACAACCACAATTTCTTACAACTATACCAATTGGGGGTGGTGGAGCAATTTGCTTGGGCATAGTTCGCATACCTGAAAGGGAAATGGTACTAAATGTGTAAAATTAGGAAATGAATGTCTACGCTTTTTTTGTATTTAAATTGATGTCCAAACTCAAAATCATGGGAATGAGATAACTTATTTTCTTCATAATACCCTTATTACCTATTTTTCGTACTAATGTAAAAAAATTATAAAAAAACTAATTAAAAAAAGGAAAATACACTTGTTTGACACATCATCCCATGAATCAACGAGAAAATTATTTTCACTTGTTTTTAAAACTATTTTAAATAAAAAAATTAGTAAGTTGGTTCAACAAATTATCCTATGGATATAGGAATAATCAACTACCACGTTTAACAACCATTAGATTTCATCACATTTGATTACAACCATTCAATATTTAGGTAGTTTTGATTTTTTTTTTTTTTTTTGTCTCACACGCCACCCCTCACACTCTATTTTTTGGATCTCATGTTACACCTCACACACGATCAGTTTCATTTTCTTCTCTGTTTGTTCACCGTTTGCAGGTGAGCACTTCTTCTTCTTCGTTTTTCTCAATTTAACATGATCCAAAGCTAGTTGTCATTGGAAACGACTTCTATTACCATTGCATTCGATGGGTGATGGGACACGGGGAATGTGTACTCAAATTACAACATAGTGTGTGTTGATGTGGTCGATGGTGCACAATATCTCAACTATTTTCATCCATAATTGCCCGACTAGAACTCAATGAGAGTCCAAAAAGTCGTTAAACTATCAAAGACTGCAATCGTTATAAAACTACAATTATTCAAAGACCGCAAAGTCAATAAACTATCAAAGAACGTAATTGTCGCTAAACTATTCCTAAAAATAAAAAAAGTGTTTGTATATTATTAGTTCTTGAATAATTAAAATTTTGTAAATTTCATGTAATTAAAGAGATCAAAAGCCATGCAAGTCGAAGACAACCTTCTTCAACAAGCAAGCAGACCTGAAGCCTATGTTTGGCTTGGAAATACTAGCTATTTTCACTCCCCAAAAATTTGGTTTTTAAAAAATTTCAGTGTAAGACTATAGGGTCCTCTGGAACATCCAGGCAGTAAGACGAAAGAGGCGTAGTGAGACCATTGGTAGGAGGGGTAGGATACAACTAGTGTTTACGTGGAAATCTGGAATTTGTTCGATGCCTACTTTGAATATGCTTTCAAAGTGGATGGGGTTATGCTCAATGACGAAGAAAAGAAGATTCGCCCTGTCGGCCATACATCTCAAATCTATCTTTAATTTTTGTCGTGTTCTAATAATATAGATTCCCTACTATTTACTTTTATTATTTTGTCGTCTTTTAGATTCCCTTTTATTTGTTCGTTTGTAATAATGTAATTTTCTTTATTTCTTTTCCAAAAGTAGATTGTTGGTAAGGGTCTTGTCCTTCCTCCCACTTCTTTTCACCCCCTCTAGTATCAAAGCCTATTCAAAACCTTTGTAATTTTCTTTTATCTTAAATAAAAGTAGGGGAAGGGTATTATCTTCTTTACTTCTTATCTTCTCAATATAATTCTCTTCTCATTCATCACTTTCATGTTCTGTGAAACCCCTTGATTGCCCGTCTGTAGTTCTCCTTGGCTGTAAGTCACAAAGAGGCGTTGTGAGACCATTAAGCGAGCATATATGAATAGGATAGCAGAATACCAATCTGGTGATTGAAGAAATTTTGTTAAGAGGAAAGGAAAGCTGGAAGTATATTACTCATGCCGAATCTTCTAACGAAATTAAAAAAGAATGAAAGGAAAAGGAAAGCATGCTTCAAATGATGAAGATTTTGAAAGGATCTTCTCGTCAATTTTTTGAAGGAACAAACCTTCAGATATCAAATATTAGTCAAAATGAACTCCAAATTGCCGAAGAAGCTCTTCAAAATTGGTCTATTCTAAAAATAGACTCAAGGTTAGTCTACAAAAATCCAAACTCCATGTTCTTCCAAAATAATTGTATCAAATTATCAGAGCATGTTATTCCTATCAACCAAGATGACACAATGCTCGATGTATTTTCAAAAAACATGATTCCTTCGTCATAGGGAAGAATTCAAATTTATTCATATTCGGTTTAGTCCAAATCGCGATCAAACTCCTATTTAGACTAGGTCTGAACATCCCAGTCCTTGTCTCTCTCCGAGACAAACGACACAAAACCTATTCAAATTCTCTATTGGGGATGGTCGAGTCCAATTTAGAAAATGGACCGATTTTCTTCAATTGTTTTCCAAATCTTACTCTATCATTACCAGACCCAAATATTTTGTCTACACTAATGTTAGATGTCAACACCAATAATTTGGATATTCAATAAAAAAAATCACTCTGTTGTAGTGATTTTCTGCATCTGTTATAAACTGATGCATAAAAATGTTGCCCTAGGATCTCTAAGGATGTCTATGACCGACTCTACCATGCTTATAGAAGCCAACATGGGCAGAGCTACCATCAACATCCCAAAGACTCTCTCTTGAGACCAGATTACCAGAAACTCCTCATGGGAGTTAAAAAGTGTTTGCCCTCCTGAAGAGAGAAAGAAAACTTGTAAGAACCCGACCCAAAACATACGGTCCTAAACCTGGGTTCTCACTCAGCATGCAAGTTAAATATGATAACAAGCGGTTTAGTGCTCATATTTAAAACCTTTCAAAACATCTGAGAAGGGGGAACCCATAAAACATAACCAACAATTTTCATTTAAACAAACCAACGAAATAAAACAAGTCTGGCCAGTGTTTATAAAAACATACAATACAATTTAAACAATTTTTTAACAATGTTCCCCTAGGACTCCTGTCCATCTACATGCTGAATAAACAATGCAATAACAATAAATGACAGAGTGCCGGCAGCTCCCATGATCAATCAGCTCCCTCCGCTAGCCCTCCTGGTGTTGTCCCAAGTTACCTGAAAGATAAATAAGGGTGAGCATAAACATACTCAGTAAGAATCCCCAACCGGGGTACAATACGATACATCAGTCATCTAGCACCTCAACATGCAAGCAAACAGCTATCAACACAGATCATAGCTCAACGAGCTAACAAGGCAAGATCTGGAGTCATTGGAAGTCTCCTACTTCCGACCTAATGATTGGTTCTCATAACAAATCCCGGGACATCACCGAGGTCTCTTTCACTCGGGGGATTGATCAGCTCAAGAACTGATCCCAAGGATGTCCTCAAGGGCCTCTTGCCGTTGCTGCAATCTGGACTTACAGGAGAGTACCCAACGTCTGGCTCTAAACTGGAAGGAATGGTGTACTCACGAACATTAGCCCGGGGGAGCTCTCAGAACCAGCAACTAACGCGTGTGCGCGCACACCGCATGCTGCTGCAACCGGCGTAAATGTGGTGGCCTAAGGACAAACTACGCGGGCCAGGTATGCATGCCTAAGACTCGGAAGCGGTGTCACTGATCACAGTAGTGCGAGGTCCTCGGCAGTCATCTGTGCAGCCTGAGCCACTGACCTGAAGCTAAGAACCGGCCAAGGTAGGCTTACACTGTTGGCAGGGTTCTGCTCTAGCAAGCTACAAACTAGGCTTACGCCAATAAGGTAGCTAATTCTCATTGGCTGCCGAGAGGGGAAGCAATGTACATTATGCCTCGCTCTACTCCCGACCGGTGGGGACAAAGTACGTTGTGTCCGCTCTCAGCCTCTGGATGATGACAAACCCTACTACTCTATCTAAGAGTATAGAGTAAAATGATTCCTGGCTAGCAAACAATAACCGACATCAAACACGCTTACCTAGCATGATACTACGAACTTAAAGCAAGAATCATAAGCATGCTGGAAGAACAAACCTAGCATGGCACTAACATGTACAATCAGGTAAACATGCTAGCAAGAGATCAAACATAGCTGCCCTCACTACTACAAAAAAAGGTATAGTTGACGCTTGATTATTTTAAATACTTGACGTTTTTTAGAAAAAATGTCAAGTAAGCATACTTCAAATATAAAGAGCGTCAATAAAGGTAAAAAAACGCGATTTTTTTCCTTTAGTTTTTCGCTAGGTTTTAGTTGATGCTTTATGCGTGTTATCTTTAATAATATTTTTGTTGACATACACAAAACGTCAACTAACAGTAATTTAAAATAAATTAAAAAAAAACTCTTTTAAGTGTTTTAAAAGAAAGAGAAAACAAAAGTGTAGCCCTAGCCGCGACTTTCTTCCCCAATTCACGAATTCATCCAACCTTGGCCAAATCGTCGCATAGGTTTTCTTCTCTTCTTCGCGCAAAATTCATAGCGTCACTTGTTGTTCTTTCTCTTTGATTTTCTTTTCAATGGACTAAAATTCATCCTCCTCTTCTTCTTCATACTTTTCCTCCAGCTCCAATTGTATCTCCATCTCCAGCATCAAGCGTTCGTTTCAAATCTCGTCGCTTCATGAGGCTCACGAGTGAATCCTTAGTATCATGACTTGGTTCGATCGATTTAGGGCTGCAAGGTGTTATTCTCAGTGGTAGAAGGTGAGTTCAAGCAGTTCTGGCTAAGTAGCAAAAGAAAGATGTCGTTCTCAATTTTCAAACTTTGGTAAAAGCTTGGCTGTGAGTTTTCTTCATCCATTTTTGCTAAGAGTTCTCTCATTTTCAATTAATTCTTCCTGGTCGTTTATTTTCCTTCCTTGTCTTCATTGTAATTCTTGTGTTCAAGCAACAAGTCCAAATGAATCGTTTGGGAGTTAGTTTTGAATTCAGTTTCATCTTATCTATGGGTTGATTTTTGAAGTAAAAATGGAGAATGGTTTGGGTAGTGCTTGAATGTTCTATCTTTTTGTTGGCTAGTTTTATAGTGAATTTAGAGTATCACTTTTAATGGGTGGAATTGGAATTGTGGAAAGACTTCTCAAAAGAAATATTAAACTCATCTGGTATTCAACAAAAAGAAATGTGTTGAAAGGAAACTTGAACAAGGTAGTCTATCTTTCCATTCAATGCTGAGTAGTTTAGAATTTGATGTTTTTCATGGTTGTGTTGTCAAACATAAAATTTTCTTCAAGCTGGTTGTGGTCGTTGTTCATGAAGTTGTGTCCTTTTTTTGTTGATGATTTCAAAGAATTAACTTTGATGTTTTTTTTTTGTTTTGGTTGATTGACATTTCGCCCTAAATGATATTGTGTTCATTTGATTAGTATTTTAGTTTTGTTATCTCAATGAAGTTTTGAATTTGTGGATTATAATCTAAGAGTCAACATATCATAGTTTCAAATCTTTTGATAGTTGCTCTTCAAACTCTTGGAAGAGTATGTTTATAACTACGGGGATAGATCTTCTATTAGAAATTAGTTGAATCATCAAGCTTTGAAGAGTGTGATTGAATTTTTGTTTGTGGTTTTTCTAGTCGAAGTTTTTTTTTAACTAGTAAGCATCAATAAGAAATAGTTAACGACTATAGTGAAAGATGTTTTTATGTTGAACCCAAAATATCACTCTCCATTCATTTTTTTTTTCTTCATAAATTAATCTTTCAATGATATAAGGTATGACAACCGTATAGCAAATTTCTTATTATAAAGTTTGACATTGGAAGACTATATCTCATCTTAACTTTTCGTGTGTACCCCTTAAACGATCCATTATTGTTATGATATTGATTATGATGAAAATAAAGTAGATAAAATTACTCTTGTTTATTCTGGAAATGCAAAGAATTAACTTTGATGATTTCAAAGAATTAACTTTGATGTTTTTTTTTTTTTTTGTAGGTACGTACGTACTCAATAAATCTTGACCAATATATAAGAAGAATATCATAGAAATCAAAGGTAGTGATAAATCTACCATTTAGTTTTCATTCAAGTTGTATGCTTTAGCTTCTTCTTGTTCATAAATGAATGTGTTATTAGACAATGGTGGAGTAACATGCAATTCCTTTATGTTGATCCCTTTGGTACTCCATTTTTTATATATTACTTCAATGATATTTTTTATGATAAATATAAAGTTATTCTTCTTTATCCTAATGATGTAATATTGATACTCTTTTGATAAATCTTTTTTTTTTTGCAAGTGTGAGCTATTCGATACAACAATATGTAAGTGGCATATTATTGAAATGACTATTTTTCCATTTTAAGTTCCATTTTCAAGTCATAGGCATTGTTTGCTGCTTGTTTGTGAATAAATATATGTTATTGAACAACATTGTATCCACCATTGTTTTTTAACTTTTTGTTAGGATATCCACCTTCTATGTTGATTAAACTAAGTGATTTTGTTAGTCACATGTGTTTACTTGTAGGAGCTTATATTGGTGGACGTTTGTGTTTACTTGTAGGAGCTTGCACAATTATTGTAATGAATCAAATATAGCTACAAAATATATTTTCGTAGATCCATCCCTAATATCGGTAGGTCAATACAATCAAGAAGTTAGAGCCCGCAATCTTTGTTCCATTCATGATTGCGAGAAGACAATCAACTAGTCATTGCCCCTTATAATCCCGGGTTAGTGAAGTTGAAATAATTCATTTTTGCTTGTTATTATAGTCAATGTGAAGTATTCTAATTAGTTGTGTTTTTCATTTAGTGGTCATTGGTCCTTGGTTGTTATTCATCCATATAAGGATGTGGTTTACTACCTTGATTCAATGCGAACTCGTTCAAAAGATGATCTCAAAGCTATAATAAATATGTAAGCTGAGTTTTTTATTATTATTTAATAAATGTCGAGTACTTACGATTTAGAGTAAGCTCATATGTGTATTCTCTGGATGTCATGTAGGGCACTTACAATGTATCAAGCTCAGAAAAACTTGAAATCTGCTCGAAAAAATCCTTGGAAAAATGTTAAGGCAAGTAATCTCCCTTTTCTATTTGTTTTCTTATGGTTATTCTGTGGAAATAAGAGATTGATGGATGTCTTTATGTGATCATTATGTGAAAATAGGATCTTTAAAATTTGTTAAGGAAAGTAATACCCTTACATTTTAGTTGTTATGTGGGAATAAATGTTTTCATGTGATTCATTCTTTTTTTAATACAAATTTTCTACTTGAAACATCTTTATGTGGCTGTGTAGCAAAGGGATGTCTTTATGTGATTTATGACTTCATTTATTTCTTCTTTTTGTTGGAATTATAGTGTCCATTACAAGAGGGGAATACCGAATGTGGCTATTATGTGATGAGAAATATGAGAGATATCATCAAAACAAATAGCACAAACAACACTGAAATAGTATGTTCTTTATTCTATTGTTTAGTTTGAAAATTTATTATATTGATTTTTATAAATTAGTTATTATTTTACTCTTAATTAATGTTGACAGATTGATAAAAGAGAAGCATACACACAGGATGAGCTGGATGAAGTGCGTGTGGAATGGGCTGAATTTCTAGTGCCCTACATGTGAGTTGGATACAGAGAGCCTGGAATGATCTTTTGTTTGTAGCTCATGAATATATTTTGGAAGACTACAACTTTTGAAGAAACATATACTTCATATTCTTTTTTGTCGAAGAATTAGTTTTGGAAATAGTTTGGTTAGTTTTTGGAATGGGTATAATTTAGATGGGGTATAGATTGGATGGGGTATATTTTTGGAATATGATATATTTTTTTGTATACATTTAGGAAGAGAACTTTGAACGACATTTCTAAGTTCAATACATGTTAACTTCCTTTCAGATTATAGTATTATTGAAAATATATATTATGTTTATGTTCATGTTGAAATATTTCGTATTTTAAAATTTGAATTCCCTCCAACTATATTTGACAAGATGAACAGGAAATTTAGTATACTATTTGACAGGATGAACAAGTTATTAAACATGATGAACAAAATAAATTGATAAATTCGACCAAATAAAAAAAAAGGTATATTCCTTGACGTTTAATACGTGTCAACCTTAATTTACAATGACGTTTTGTAAAATATTAGTTAACGTACAAAAACTGTCAAATATAACTTTTATTGACATAAAAAAACGTCAACAAATGTATGTTTACTTGACGTTTTGAAACTATCGTTGACGTTTTAGAACTGTCAACAAAATAATTCGTTGACGTGTGGAAAATGTCATAAAAAACCTCACATGACGCGTTTTTTGTGTTAATCACTTCTAGTCTTGACATTTCGAACATGTCAATTATATTATTGCATGACGCTTATACAAGCGTCAACTATAATGACTTTAGTTGACAGTTGATTCATTGACGTTTTTTAGAGCGTCATCTAAACTAGCCAGTTGACATTCCATGCGCGTCACCTTTCTTGATTTTTGTAGTAGTGCCTATTACTATCATGCTCATAACAGTAAACAAGCATACAAGGCACAATCATGATATATCGCAGGGTCCACACAACCACGGTAAGAAATCCTTACCTGGAACAAGCAGCAAATAATTTATCACAAATCAACAAGCGACCCTCGAGCCTCTAATCGAACCCGACCAGCCTAAACAATAAATAAAACACCCTAAATCAAATCAATAATCAGCAGCCAACAAATCAGGGCCCAACGAAGAAAAGACTCGGGAAATACCATCCGAGAAGCCACAAGGCTCGGGCCAACCAACACACAACAGGGCAGGCTGTCGGCAGGGCTGGGCTGGCTGGCCGCTGGGCGCAGACGCAGGCACGGGCGCGCTGGGGCTCGGGCTCGAGCTCGACTAGGCGATGGAGCGCGGCGCGGCTCAAAGCCAGGAGGGGCAGCGCTGGCGCGAGCGCAAGAAGCGCTTCTGAGGACGCTTGCGGCGGCGGCGCGACGCAGCGGCGGCCACAGTGTGCAGGCTCGGGCGGTCACGGCGCGCTCGGACTGGCGACGCGCGGGGGCTGGCGGAGGCGGCGCTGGGACGCGGCTTGTGCGGAGCGACTCGGCCTGATCTGGACTAGAAATTTGAGCCTTTGTCTGTGGGTGGGCTCGAGGCGCTCGGGCCTGGCTCGGGCTTAGGCGGCTGGGCGAGGCGGGCGAGCAAGGGGGCTTTGGTCGGGCTGGGGTGAGGGCTCGGGTTGGGTGAGAGGAAGAGAGAGAGAAAAGGGAAAAATGGGGAAAAATGGGGATTTTTTCTTATTTATTTATTTAACTTTATTTTCCATCCTTATCCAAAATAAATAAGCCTTAAAGATCCCTAAATCCCATTTCCCGGCTTCCTCCTTCGAGACCCGGCTGAAGAAATCTTTTCCAATAAATAAAACTCACTTAAATCCAACTCCCAAATCAACACTAAGGGCCCGGGCTCGAATCCCAAAGGATGCACTCAACAAACCATATCTTTGCCCAAAACCCAAATCACAACCGAACTTCCAAACGAATAGCCCAAACATCTCGGGACTCGCATCCACCAACAAACAAGCCTCGACAAAGGCAGGAGCTACCTTGAAGCCCTGAAAATCCACAAATCCTTCTCGGGGAGCCAAAAGACCAAAATACCCCTAAGGGTCAAAACAGCTCTAACGGCCCAACCGAACAACTGATCTGAACCGGAAGCACCTCGAAAACCGGAATAGAAAACTGGGCCGTTACAAAACTCCTACTCAAATCATCGAACATAACGTCGAGGTCAAGTTTGAAGATGCTCAATAATCATTCTCCAAAACAAAAGAGTTCTTGAGATCCAGACCTATCACTTCTGAAACTCACAGGTTGCCTACAATAACCGATAGATCTAGCACTTTCGAGTCCAATTTGATGATTATGATCAACCATATGCCTTAATTCAATATGGCAACAGATCCAACTCCGCTACTTAATCTGACATGGTAAATCAGTCAATCTCAGGTAGCCGGATGAACGTCATTACAAATAATTACTCAATCAACAAAGAGCTTCTCAATAAGGATTTCTTATCAAAAGAAAACAGAGTAAAAAGGAATGCCTTCTTCAGGGATCATTTTGAGGAAGAACGAACAAACCTTAGCACTCAATGGTATTCCTATAAGGAAAACCACTCAACGAGGGATCATTGATGGAATACATCCTTCACTCAAAGAAGTAGAGATTGAAACAACCTATGGAGACAAGGTTCTTGCCTCTCCATTCAAATCTGCCATAGGAGATGACCCAAGAATTGTAAAAACCCGACCCAAATAGTGGTCCTAAACCCAATTCTTACTTAGCATGCTTAAAATTTAAAAACATTTAAATTACATTGAAGCTACTTAACAAGAAAACTTATTTAATAAATCTTGTAGAAAACATTCATTCAACAAAATACCATAAAATAAGTCCTGGCAAGTATTTAAAAACTCAACATTAAAAAAACTTCTGAAAATAACAGTTTCCCAGCATGCTAACAAAGAATCAAGACTCAATAAAAAATAGCAAATGACAGAGTAAACGTCGCGGCTCCCATGATCATTCGGCTCCTCCGCTAAGCCAGTCCGGTCTTTGTCCCAAATTACCTGGTGGAAAACCACAAAAAATAAGGGTGAGTACAACACACTCAGTAAGAATCCCCAACTGGGGTAAAATACAATACATCAATCATCTAGCATCCTAGTATACATGCAAACGGCTACCAACACAAAACTTTGCACAACGAGCTAAAGGGGAAAGTCTAGAATCCTCGGAAGTCTCCTACTTCTGGCCTAATGATTGGTTGTCCTAACCAATTCCAAATGACATCCTCGAGGGTCTTTCTCCCTCGGCCAAATGATCAACTTAAATGGTGATCCCAAATAGATGTCAGACACCCTCGAGGGTCTTTCTCCGTCGGCCAAATGACCAACACAAAAGCTGATCCCAAATAGGTGTCCTCGAAGGTCTCTTACCCTCGGCTAAAAGTTACTTTGACAAATGGGAGAGTACCCAAAGTCTGGCTCTAAACCGGAACAGAAGTGGTGTAGTCACCAACATTAGCGTGGGGGAGCTCTCCGAACCGGCGACTAATGCTTGTGCGCGCACACCCCATGCTGCTGCAAACCGTGTAAATTTGGGGGCCTAGGGACAAACTACGTGGTCCAGGTACCCATGCCTAAAGACTCAGAAGAAGTGTCACTTATCTACAGTAGTCTGAGGCCCTCGACACTCATCTGTAGCAGCTTGTACCACCGACCTAAAGCTAAGAACTGGCCAGGGTAGGCTTAAACCGTTGGATGGGTTTCGCTCTAGCAGGCTACAAACTAGGCTTATGACGGTGCGGTTAGCTAAACCCGCCCGGCTGCAGGGGGCGGAAGCAAAATACATTTGCTACTCACTGGTCTCGACGTGTGGGGACAAAGTACGTTATGTCCGCTCTCAGCCTCTAGATGATGACAGCCTAACAAGTTCTATCTAAGATCGTAGAGTAATCGATTCCTACAGTTCAAACATGCTCAACAAGTACATACATGTAACCTAGCATGATACTACAACTTAAAGTAGGAATCACAGAACATGTTGGAAGAACAAACCTAGCAGGGCACTAACATGTAGAAATAGAGATAAACATGCTAGCAGAAATGAATTAGCAAAGTAGTCATATCCACTAACATGCTCATAACAATCAACAGGCATACATAGGGCAATCATGATATATCGCAGGGTCCACACAACCCTGGTAAGAGATCCCTAACTGGAAAACAAGCAGTAAACAACAACAATGAAATGTGCTCCTTGAGCTGCAGAGCCAACACAACCTTGCAAATAATATAAACAACTCATATTAAACCAGCAGCTATCTAACTATTAAGCACCAAAAGACAAAGGGCTCGGAAACTACCCAAACCGAGAAGAACAGGTTCGGCAGCAAGTCCTCGACGAAGGGCGAAGGCGAAGCTCTCGGCAAGGCTTCGCGAAGGCGAGCACCACAGCAAGCAAGCAGGCGGCCAAGTTTGAGCAGGAAGCCTCGGCAACAAGTGATGAGGAGAGTGCGGGGCTGCTACGTGTGGATCGACGAAGGCTCTCTGTAACGGCCCAGGTTTTCATCCCTGTCTTCCAAGTATGTCCTAAGGGTATTTTGGTAATTTGGTCGGAGCCGTTAGAAATTGTTTACATCTTCTCATTTGTTTATGTTCTTGGATGTTCAAAATTGGGGTTTGGATGCATTCTGGTTGAGTTTAGGTGTTGGGAGTTGCAAAAATAAATATAGGAGTTTTGTCGGATTAAAAAGGCATCAATTGGGGTTTGAACCAGGGGGGGCCTGGCTAGTTAGCAGAGGGGCCTTGCCAGATGAGCTTGAGCGATTATTGATCATAAAGACCCGACCAAAAAAGGGCTCTAAATAGGCCTTTACCCCAATGCATGCATTCAAAGGAAAGGACAATATGCAAATAAGTTTTTGATTCCCAATTAAAACAAAACAATCAAGGTTCAATCGAGAAATCAATATAGTTTTTTGAAACTCGTCCCTGTCTCCAAGCACTGTTTCAAGGCAAATACATTTCCAAAACGTACACTCTGATCGAGATTTATTAAAACATTTGAAACATCCTCAAATTCAATAAAGCGGGAATCCACAAAAACATTGAGAGAAAACATCCTAGGGCTCGTGCGCTACATGCATTCGGGGAAAATGAAAGACAAGAGTCATAAAATAAAAAGTCGAGGCGACGAAGAAGTTCCCATGATCATAGCTCCTCCTTCACCATCACGCCTCGCGCCATGGTTACCTGAAGATAAGTAAGGGTGAGTAACGAATTACTCAGAAGAATCCCCAACCAGGGTACAATCACGATGCACATGGTCATCTAGATGAGTGTATGCAAGCTATGAATATAAACACAGAATAGAGCACATAGCTTAAGTCCACACTTGGACCTCGGATGCCAACTCGTGGTCTTAGTCAGGAAATAAATCACACCACACAATACGCCCTATACGAGAAACAAGTCTCGGCCTCGGCACATCTCTTCATCGTCGACACGAAAGGTGCACTAGCTCAAGATCCCGAGGAGCTCTCCGGTCGGGCGGTATTTGTAATGAGCGTAAGCATGCACGCGCGTGCTACTGCAGAACTATGAAGTGCCGGTCTAGTGGCAAGCGCCCATGTCCGATCACCACGCCTAACTAAATCTCCGGATCGGTGTCAGCGACATAGGGTGTGAGACACGGACACGTGAACTATGTCGGCCTAAACCACGCTTTGAGGCTAAGGAACCGTCGTGGTAGGCTTACACCGAGGCGGTCCTTGCCCTAACAGTGGCAATCAAGGGCTACGGCCGAACACGCGCGAGGGCGTGCCGATTGCCGGGACGAGGCAATGCCAAGTCATCATCCCGACCGTTGGGCCATTTAACGATCGCCACCTCACCCAAGATTGCGGGGCCTACCGGTCGGGTTAGCTAAACCCTAACGGGGTCCAGGGGACGGAGAAGCTGTCTCGGCGTCCTGCCGTGGATGCAAGATACTTTATGCATCGGGCCGGATGATGCTACCTACCTACACTCTAACCTATCATATCAATAACATACAATCCAATACAATCCAAAACGTGCTCAACAGATACAACGAACCTAGCATGGTACTATGAAGCAAGAAGCAGATATGAGCATGCGAGCGGAACAACCTAGCATGGACTAACATGAGAGAACAACATACGAAGTCATGCTAGTCGAGAATTGAACAGAGCACCTAAACTATACATCTTGATAATCACGAACAAACATACAAACAACAATCACATAGAACTTCGCAGGTCCACACAACTCCCGTAAGAAATCCTTACAGTCTGGGGCAACTACACACAAAACCTAAGCCGCGATCGAACCGAGAGCTAGCTACGAGAACCTAACAAAAACAATGATAATCACACTCAAAAGGCTTAAATATAATAAAATAAATAGGGCTCGGGCCGGAGCAACTCACGCGAGGCGGCCGACACGCGGACGGGCGGCGGCAAAGACGGCGGCCGGCTGGCTGGCGCGGATGGCGCTAATGGGCGCTGATGGCGGCAAATGGGCGCACATCGGCGCCAGGCTGCGCAGACGGACAGCGGCTGGGCGTGGATGGCGCGCTAAGCGCGGACGCCAGCTGACGGCACGCGCGGACGGCACGGCACGACGCATGAGGGGCGCGCGCGGCGCGCGCGGGCGACGGGCGCTCGACTGCGGCGTGGGACGCGAGCTCGTCTGGCGATGGCGAGGCGCTGGGCGCGCGAGGCAAGCGGTGCGATGCGATCGCTGCGACGCGACGGACGCGCGCGGATGGTCTTCGCGGCGCCTCTTTGGCGGCGCTGCGACGGGCTGGCGCTGGGTTGCGCGTCTGGCTGGGCGCTGGCGTCTGGCGGCTTCTTGCTTTGGCGCTGAAATTTCTTGGTGCGATCTGCGGTTTGGCTGCTCGCTCGATCGGGCTGCTCATTGGTCGCTTGGCTGGCCGGAGCAGCGCTCGGGTTGCAAGGGAAGAAAATCACGGCAAGGGGCTTGGGAGAGAAGAGGTTAGGCGGCCATGGAGTTTTGGGAAAGAAAACACAAAACCTAATTTCTTATCATTTAACCAAATGCACAAAACTCCAAAGATCCAAGGGTAACTAAGATATGCGCGGAAAGAGTAACAAGAGCTCTCCATAGCTCAAGCGCACGCATCCTCACGAGTCTTTTAGGAGACCCGGGTTGAATCCCAGTGCAACACAAATTCCTTTATTTTTACTTTTGCATCTACCCATGCTCAAACCAAACCACAAAGCCTCAAAACCTTCATAAATCCATCCAATAATTTTAGCAAATGGAAAAAGACATAAACGGCCCCTGACGGCCCGACCAAATTACCAAAATACCCCTAGGGCGTACTGGAAGGCGGGATGAAAACTCGGGTCGTTACAATATTCCTCCTTTTTATGACTTTCGTCCTCGAAAGTCCTTAAGACAAAGCTTGAAGACGAGGATCTGCAATCTCATCCCGTCTTCCCGCTCACAAGCGGCCTCCTCTGAACTCTAACTCCTCCACCGAACTTTTACCAAACGGATCTCACTATAATGCAACGTCTTCGTCTCATGGACGAGAATACTCACGGGCTTCCTCTCGAAGCTCAAATCCTCAATCACCGCAAAGGCTCAAAGTCCACACCGAGCGATGGGTCCGACACATCTTGCCTCACACCGATACATGAGAATATCGCACACACGGTGACAATGAGAAAAAGCTAACCAATATGCAACTCGCCAATCCTCTCGAGAATCTCAAATGGTCCAACACAGGAGACTCCACTTCTCCCGCTTACCAAACCTCAACACAACTCACAGCGGCACAACCTTAAAAGCACGCCTTTGTCCAACCTCAAACTCTAAAACTCGGCGCCGAACATCGACGAAACTTTCATGCACGCTCTGAGCTAACCACAAACGAGCTCAACCTCCTCGCACAACACCTCTGGGTCAAGCTGCAGCAAACACGGGACCCAAAACAACAACGACGGCCACCAACCTTTTCTCACAAAGACTAGAGACACGCAACACTTACCATACAATGCCTCAATGGAACCACAAGAACTAACGGCGAGAGCGCTACCCAAGGCAACCTCCTAAAACCACTTTGGTCTCCATTGCCTAATCACGGAAACACCAACTCGCAACAAGCTCAGAAGGATCCGGCGCCACTCCTCCCAAAAGACCATCGGACAAAAAGGTGAAAACACTCAGAATCGCACTCGGCTCATAAGCCTCTAAGAACACTCTCTGAAACCACGGTTCGCCCACGCACTTGCCTAGAACAAACCTTTGTTGCCACACCCTAATGGCAACATCTCCAACTCAAAGCCGACATGCCTCTACTCCATAGAAATGGCATCTGCACACCAGTAGAGGTGCGAGCTCTAGCCATCAAGTCAATACTCCAAAAATCCGAACTCACACAACAACCTCAACTAGCCGATGGCTCCCACACGGAAACTTACAATCCAACAACTTGAGTGCTACGAACTAGGAAGCTCAAACAACTACAATCGCATAGCTATGCCAATCCACTCATCTCTAGCTCGACTCAAATCACTATTGGGCAAGACAACTTGCAAACAACCAGGCCCAGAGGGCTCCATCCACTAAACTTGCCTCCATGCAAACAACGGAACAAAGCTCGCCTCAAATATGAAACACATCTCACAAGTCCAAACGATAACACATACTGAGCTTAACCCTCAAGCTTAGGCTTAATGCACCTTCCCACCGAAACTTCATAAACGGAACTCCACCACCGGTCAACACCAACTACCAAGAACAAGAATACCAACGAGTGGTGGCAGAGTGCAAGCTACACTAGCCGACAAGGATCCTCAATAAGTCCGGACCTAATCCACCCACAAAGGTGCAACCTCATCCACAATCAAACAAAGGGGCCTTCAACTACAAAGGTGCAACATGACTTCCAAGCCAACACTCAAAACCTTAACCAACTAGGCCAAACATTCATAGGAGGCGAACAACCCCATCGCAACTTCCAGAACACCACTCACGAGTCCGCTTAACTAGACAAACAAGCGCTTCCAAGCGACCAACAAACTTTTCCTCCTACTAGCACCACTACCACCAATTCCAAGACCAAGGAATAACGACAACTCCCAAGGAGAAACAGGTCCTTACAAGCGGACATCGGAAGGACAGAGAGCTTCACAACCGCTCATTTGTCTTGCTCAACTAAGCACAACATCCAACTCTCCCGAGAGGCAACAACAAGGGGTCCACCACAATTTGGACCGCCAACCACGAGCAGAGAAGACTCACCCCAAACACCAAAAAAACAACTCTCAAACTCGGAAACAGAAAGACATCGGGCGGGGCAAAACCACTTGCCCCACGAGCAAGGCTAACTTCTAGCAACTCAAAAACCACACCTTGGTCAACACCGAGCACCAACTTGCCACCACCGGAACCAATCCGGACTCTACTCCAAACAAACTCCGACTTGCTAGCCTACCAAATCTGCCAAAGAACTCACCCGAGGTCTACAACCTACTCGACTCGGCTTGCCAGCTGAAACTCACTACCGGGCTTGGCGAGCTCTGGTGAGGCTCTCCACAACTAGGGTTCTTGGCAACCCCGACACACACTTGTCGTCAAACGCCTAACGACCCAATCGCACGAACAACTCCTTTTTTTTTTTTTTTTTTTTTTTTTTTCCATCATCACAATCATGCCGGCTCGCTCGAACCTCGAAACCAAAAAGACCGTAAACGCTTCAGAATGTGTCATCCTCCTACTCAAAGCATCGGCCACAATGTAGCTTCCACCTAGGGTAAGGATTCCGAGCAACACCCTTAGCAACTACGGTCAGAACTACGCGGCTTCACTACATCCACGATTCGTTCAAAGACCATCATCAACACCAACCATGAACACAAGAGGTTCCACCAACCAAGCTTAGGTTCAACTTAACAAACTTGCCTAGGCAACAACCCAACTACGAGCACGGTATCCTTACAACCTCAACTAAAGCCTTACAACATCCACCGAGTCCAACTTCTCCAGAACCGAGCACCCGATTCTCCAATGCAAACCCTACATGGTTACGGAACTCTCGCCACCGTAGCGAACTACACGAAACACACACTTGTGTGCACAACTCTCAACCTTCCTTCGAGAGATCCAAGACTAACAGTGCTTTCCAAAAGGCAACACTAACTTCTCGCGGAGATACAATCAACCAAAGGAACACCAAAAGTTCCATCTCCACACGATACCGAAGCGGTGGCAACCTTGCTCGCTAAAACATAACGATGCCAAACCGAACTTACTTTAAACCAAGACTCAACCAAGTGCGCTTACACATAAGGCGCCCTACTCATCTCATAGGCATCCAACTCATCTCATAAGCATCCAACTCATCTCGAGAGCATCCAACTCATCTCACGGGCATCCAACTCATGGTTCCCCTCTTTGGACCGAACTCGCATCTACAATGCTCACTCAACTCGAGTTTAGGCACCCGAAGGTAGTGGACCGCACTACCAACCACAAAGATCTCTTGGCCTCGGCCTAGCGTGAGACTCACACGCACTAGCACTTACCAACCGTCAACCCATCGACTTACTCAACCCCAAGAACACCGGGAAGAGGCTCAGCTCTTCTCGAACGTCCTTTCACTTGTAGTCCTTCGACTACCACTGCATTAGCCCTCTTGCACGACCTAAGCAGTGCAATCGCCACAAACGGATCCAAAGGCTAAAGGAGTGCGCTGAACTCCGAACGGTCATAGAACCATCTCGCTATACCCATGCCAAACTCAAGCCGAACCGGACGTAGAGCCAAAGCGACACACCAACCATTGCACCTCAAGTGCCACTAAACCAAATCCACACCTTACTACAAATGGGGCCAGCAAGGTCACAACCTCAAGTGACAAAAACTATGGCGAGGCATACAAGAGCTCAACTCAAACAACCATGCCTAAGGCATTTCATCAAACCGAAGACTCACGGCCCACTCTTGCATCTCTACATGATGCTCAACAAAACTCTAGCCGGCTCTCTCAACATGCAGCAGCTAGCCCTACTCTAGGGCTCTCCAAAAGAAGAGTGCTCATGTAACGACCCAGGTTTTTCTTCCCGGTCTTCCAGGTATGCCCTAGGGGTAATTTGGTAATTTGGTCGGGCCGTCATGGTCGTTTGTGTCTTTTCCACTACTAAAATTATTGGTTGGTTTTGTAGGTTTTTGAGGGGTTTGTGGTTTGGTTTGAGCAAGGTTTGTTGCAAAAGTAAAAATAAAGGAAATTGTCTTTGGGGTTTGAACCCAGGTCTCCTGGGAAGCTTGTAGAGAGGTGTGCCAAATGAGCCATTAGGTGCTCTTGTTACTCTTTCTGCATCACATCTTAGTTAACCTTGGATTTTTGGAGTTTTGGTGCATTTGGTTAAATGAAATAGAAATAGGTTATTTCATCTCCTTCTCCAAAACATCTCTTGGCCGCCCAAGCTCTCCATCTCCATAGCCTTGCCGAGTTCTTCATCCTTGCATCTCCTTGGGTTCGATCATCATCATTAGGGTAAGTCTTCGTCTTCTTCATCTTCTCATTTGGGTGTTGTTGGTCGAATGTAAGAAAAAGGGGTTGTGTGTGTGTGTGTGTTGTGCAACCCGGTGAGAGGAGTGACCATCATCCCGGCCCATTTCACCAGACGCCCAGATCGGCCGAGAGCAGCCACTGTCGCGACGCCCAGATCGGCGAAAGCACTGTCTGTCGCGACGCCCAGATCGGCCGAGCGGCCTGTCGCGACGCCCAGACGGCCGAGCCAGGCCTGCCGACGCCCAGATCGGTCGAGCTACCTGCCGCCGACGCCGGCACTGTTTGCAGCAGCCTCGCCGTTCGCCGCAGCGAAGATCGCCCGATCGCTCGCGACGCCCTCGCCGTGTCCGCTTGCCGAAGCCTGCCGCCCGCGCGCCGCCGCTCAGACGTTCGCGCCGCGCGCGCCCGACGCGACGCCGCGCGCCGCGCGCCGCGTCGAGACGCTTCGCGCGCGCGCGCGTGTCCCTGCTTGCGTGTGCAAGCATGCAGCAGCGGCCATACAGCGTGTCCGTCGTTGCGTGCCGGTAGCGCAACCCGGCCGCGTGTCCCTGCTGCGTGGCAACAGCGCCAGCGCCCGACCTTTGCCGAGCGACTTGCGGCGGCCCCAAGCTCGTGGTCGTCGCGCGCGTGAGTTCCCCGAGCCGAGCTTGTTGTTCTATTGTTGTTTAGATATTTTAGATACCGATTATTGTTGGTTTGCTAGGTTCCGCCGCTAGCTCGGGATTGTTCCGCAGCCTTAGGATTTGTGTGTAAAAGTCTTCCCACCAAGGTAAGGATTTCTTACAGGGGTTGTGTGGACCTCTGCGGTATATTTGTGATTGTTGTTTTGTATGCTGTGTATGTTTACTAGCATGTTTAGCCTAGGTGCTCTGCTTTCAATTCGGTGGCATGAACTCTTGTATTGTTTCTCATGTTAGCCCATGCTAGGTTGTTCTATTCTAGCATGTTCGATATCTCATTCTTGCTTCGTAGTATCATGCTAGGTTCTTTGTATCCGATGAGCACGTATTGGACCGCATTGATTGAATCGTTATTATTGTTAAGGTTTAGAATTGAGGTAGATAGAATCATCCGGCCCGATGCATAAAGTATCTTGCATCTATGGCAAGGACGTTCGAGACAGATTCTCCGTCCTTGGACCCCGTGAGGGATTAGCTATCCCAACCGGTAGGCCCCCGCAATCTTGGGTGAGGGTGGCGGATCGTTAAATGCCCCAACGGTCGGGATGATGACTTGGCATTGCCTCGTCCCGGCGATCGACACGTCCTCGGCGTGTTCGGCCGTAGCCCTTGATTGCCACTGTTAGGGCAAGGACCGCTTCTCGGTGTAAGCCTACCACGACCGGTTCCTTAGCCTCGGTGCGGTGGTACAGGTGACATAGTTCACGTGTCGAGTCTCACACCCCTATGTCGGTGACACCGATCCGGAGATTTAGTTAGGCATGGTGATCGAACTCGGGCGACTTGCCACTAGACGGCACCCCCGAGTTTGCAAGAGCATGCGGTGCGCGCTTACGCTCATTACTGTAGCGCCACGATGGAGAGCTCCTCGGGATCTTGAGCGAGTGCACCTTTCGTGATCGGCGATGAGACAGCCGAGGCCGGGACTTGTTCCCGTATAGTGCGTTTAGTGTGTTGTGGTATTTTCCGGACTAAGACCACGAGATGGCATCCGAGGTCCAAGTGTGGACTTAGCTATGTGCTCCGCTCTGTGTTTGTTCTCATAGCTTGCATACATTCTTCTAGATGATCATGTATATCGTATTGTACCCGGTTGGGGATTCTTACTGGGTAATTCGTTACTCACCCTTATTACGTGGTTTTCCACAGTAATCAAGCGGGAGACAGGATGGTCAAGGAGGAGCTATGATCATGGAAACTGCTTTGTCATCTCTCGATTGTTTTATTTTAATTATCATGACTCTTCACTTTTTGTTATTTCCCTGAATGCATGTAGACAGGCACAGAGCCCCGGGATGTTTTCTTACGTTTTATGGATTCCAAAGATATTGGTACTTGTGGATTGTTTTAATGGTTTAAATAAATCTACGATAAGAGTGTGCTTTTAGAAATGTATGTTTTGGTTGTTGAATGTTTCGTTTTTACTTGGAATCCGAAATGTATTTTTCATAATGTCTTTTATTTTCACTACATGCATTGGGGTAAAGGCCCATTTAGAGCCCCCTTTGGGCGTGGTCTTTACTGATTGGTATCGAGCTCAGAGTCATAGATTCTGTAGACCGACCTTTTGTTGTAGGTCGTTTTCCATGATCATCAAGACTGGAAGCGATCATCAGTACGCCTAGATTTATTGTTTTAGAAAGGAAAAGGGTTAAGAATTTACAATACCTATCATCTAGTGTATGCCTTGTGCAGTGTTGTGGAATGGTGATGAGCGTGTTTTGATTCGTTGTTGGTTTGGATGTAGATCGCCAAAGATGCGATCCACCCGCATCGGGAGAGGAGGTTCGAGAGCGTGTCGAGGTATCGGATCGGATCTCGATCATCGCAGGACATCGTCCCAAGCCGACATCGATGGCATTCCACCAGCAGCTCTCCCGTTACGCCTAGAGCGGGCGTTGAGGCGGCCGGCGCCGTGAGGCGCTCCCGGAGCAGAGTTTGCCGAGTCTATGAGGGCTTTTATGGTCGGCATGTTGAGTGACCAGAGGCGAGACCTGTGCCTTGTTGGCGCGCATGGCGGGAAGAGTCCCGAGCCCAGATCGAGCGGTGACTCGATTGGTTCAAAGCAGAGCTCGAGCACCTCGGCTCCACGAGCAAGTAGCCCCAGAGGCGATATGGCGAGGGTGCCGAGGAATTGGGTAGGTGGTGAAGGATTTTGTGAAGTGGAAGCTCGAGAAGTTTGATGCCACCGGTGATGCGTTAGCGGCGGCCTGTGTGGATTGCCCTTTGGAGTACACCTTTACGATCATGGTGTGCCCCGATATTGAGAGGCCGAGATGTGCGGCTCATGTGCTAGGAGGCACAATGAGATGGTGGTGGGAGTCCACCTTGAGCGAGAGACCGGTGGGTCTCCACCCGCTACTTGGGAGTTCTTCAAGGTGAGTTCAAGGTAAAGTTCATCGGTGATGAGGCTCGGGAGAAGATGGTGGAGCTCTTCCGAGAACTCAAGCGGGGTTCGATTCCATTGAGGAATATGAGCGCAAGTTCTCGAGTATGGATATTTTGCTCCTCGATTGATTGCCACCCCGAGTGAAGATTCGGAAGTTCATATCCGGATTGAGGCGTGGTGTTTCCCGAGATGTCGTGGCTCGGGCCCCCGACACTTATGCTAAGGCTGTCGATTAGCCACGATCTATAATGGGAAGTATCTGCGAGCCGGTTGTTGCCGCCCTGCTCTGGCGTCTGTCCCAGCGGTGTAAGCGTAAGAGGAAGTTTGACTTTCGGGAGGCGGCAGCGCCGCCAAGGGCGATTCTGAAGCAGAGACCAGCGGAGAGCTCCAGTCCGTTTCCGGCCGACAATGCGAGGAGGACCCGAGCGATTTCCGCTTGTGCTACTTGTGGGAAAGTCCACGCCGAGCTTGTCACTGGACCTAGATTGTGCTACCGTTGTGGTAGAGAGGGGCACATGGCCCGTTTTTGTGATCACCCGGCTATGGCGGCTCGGCCCAAATGCAGCAGCGAAATAGGTCGAGTGTTTGCTACGCACGACCGTCAGAGGCCGAGCGTCACGGATGATGCCGATGGCGAGTGCACGCTTCTTGTTTTAGATCACCGCGCATTTGTCTTGTTTGATTCTCGGTTCCACGCATTCATTTGTATCTCGTGTTGTTTTCTTTGAGCATGCTAAGTTAAGACTAGAGCCTCTAGGTTTTGAGTTATCTCTGTTGCAACTCCTTCGGGAGTTAGTATGTTGGCTAGAGATAAGATTAAGGATGGCCGGATCGAGATATCCAGGGAGAGTTGCTTGTGGCTACGCTCATAGTTACGCCTATGAGCGGTTTTGATGTGATTCTTGGTATGGAGTGGTTAGTCGCTAACCACGCGTTGATTGACCGCCACCGGAAAGAAGTAGTGTTTCAGCCGCCAGTCGCCCGACTTTAAGTTTCGTGGAGTCGGTGGTGGAGTTTGCCCGCCGATGGTGTCACCGTGAAAGCTCGTCGTTTGCTAGCTCATGGAGCTTGGGGCTATCTAGCCAAGTTGTGCAGGAAGAGCGCCCCTCGCCGTCTATCGATCAAAGTGCTTGGTCGTGCAAGAGTTCGCGGATGTGTTTCTCGAGGAGTTACTGGGGTTGCCCCAAAGAGAGAGGTTGACTTCAATATTGAGCTCGAGCCGGGGACCCTCCCTATCTCGAAGGCTCCGTGATCGCATGGCGCCAGTGAGTTAAAGGAATCGAAGATTCGATTGCAGGAGATGTTAGACCGAGGGTTCATCCGTCCAAGTGTGTCCCCGTGGGAGCACGATTACATTTGTGAAAAAGAAGGATGGTTCTATGCGCTTATGTATTGATTACCGCGAGCTTAATAAGGTGTGATGAAGAATAAGTATCCGTTGCCCCGTATCGATGATTTGTTCGATCACCTTGAGGAGCTTCGTGTTCTCCAAGATAGATCTCGAGATCCGGTTACCGGGCGATGCGGATCGGGGATGCCGACATTCCTAAGGCAGCTTTCGAGTCCGGATATGGTCACTATGAGTTTGTGGTTATGTCGTTTGGATTGACCAATGCCCCACCCGCGTTCATGGACATGATGGATAGGGTGTTCAAATCATTTTTGGACGGCCGTCATCGTGTTCATTGACGATATTCTCGATTTATTCGAGGTCTAAAGAAGACCATGCGAGCATTTGAGACGAGTATTGGCGGCTTTGAGGAAAACCGGCTTTATGCGAAGTTTTCCAAATGTGATTTCTGGTTGGAGCGGTGGCCTTCCTAGGCCACGTGGTTTCGAGAGATGGTATAGCCGTGGACCCCGCGAAGATTGAGGCCGTGAGTTCATGGGCCAAGCCGACTTCGATTTGCCGAGATTCGCAGCTTTACGGGTTTGGCGAGTTACTACCGTCGGTTCGTCAAGAACTTTTCTGCTTTAGCCTCACCCCTCACTCGTCGGACGAGGAAGGGTGTCGAGTTTGTTTGGGACAAGAGTGTGATGAGAGCTTTGCGTGCTCAAGCGTGTTTTGACTTCGGCAAGATGTTGGCGATCCGGAGGGGACAGTGGTTTCGTGGTCTCTGATGATGCTTCCAAGTTTGGATTAGGTTGTGTGTTGATGCAAAGACGGAAGGTCATTGCCTATGCTTCCCGCCGGTGGCGGCCGTATGAGCGAGAACTACCCGACTCATGATATGGAGTTGGCGCGAGTGGTGTTTGTAATCAAGATTTGGAGGCATTACCGTATGGTGAGCGGATTCGGATGTTTACCGATCACGAGCCTCAAGTATCTGTTTACTCGAAGGAGTTGAATATGAGGCGCAGGAGATGGTTAGAGTTGGTAAAGGATTATGCTGCTGCGAGATTTTGTACCATCCGGTAAAGCCAATGTAGTGGCCGATGCTTTGAGCGAGAAAGACGTCGCACTCTGCGGCGTTGTTGAGATTCAGCCAGTTTGCGCGAGAGAGAGTTCGAGCGGGCCGAGGTTGCGAGTGTTGTTGGGAGAGGTTACCGCCGAGGTAGCTCGATTGACTGCTCACCGTCGATTCGGCGGATTATAGACAGCCGGTTGGGTGACCCCGCACTTAAGAGATTGGTTGTGAGTTAGTCTTGACGGTGACTTTGACTTTGTGTATTCCCAGACGGTGGGTTGACTTATAGAGGCCGGTTGTGTGTTCCGGATATTGCGAGTTTGCGAGCGAGTTGCTCTCGAGAGGCCCACGTTCCCCTTTTGCTTGGCACCCGGGGGTACCAAGATATCGAGACCTTAGCGAGCACCTTACGGTGGATGGGGATGAAGAGAGATGTGGCAGAGTTTGTCGGCCGGTGTCTCACTTGTCGGCCAAGTGAAGGCACCCAGCAGAGGCAGCGAGGTTTGTTTGCGACCATCGAGTGTACCCGAGTGGAAATGGGAAGAGATCTCTATGGACTTTATATCTGGTTTGCCAAGGACTCGAGGAAGTTCTCTCGCATTTGGGTGATAGTCGACCGTTTGACCAAGAGCGCACACTTCATTCCCGGTAGAGACACTTATACCGTGGAGCAGTGGCGCAATTGCTTTTGGAGCAGATCATCCGTTATCATGGTGTACTGGTGAGGATTGTGTCCGATCGTGACTCGCTGATTCACTTCGTTTCGAGAGCGCTCGAGAAGGGTTTGGGCACAGAGTGCGCCAAAGCCTGACTTTTCACCCTCGGACGGATGGTCGACCGAGAGAGTGAATCGATTCTCGAGGATATGTTGAGGGCTTGTGTGTTGGATTTCCCGAGCGATTGGGACCGTGTATCAGTACTTGATGGAGTTTGCCTATAACAACGATTACGATCGGCGATTGAGATGGCTCCATTCGAGGCATTGTATGGTAAGCGTTATCGGTCCCCGTGTTCGGGAAGAGGTGGGTGATAGCAGTGTTGGGTCCCGAGTTCTGTAGATTGACCAATGGCGAGCGTAAGATTAGAGCTCGTATGTTTGACTCAGGCGAGAGCGCGAGAAGAGTTACGCCGATGTTCGGCGTCGAGATTTGGAGTTTGAGGTTGGTCGGCATGTGTTCCTTAAGGTTGCTCCGATGCGAGGTGTTACGAGGTTTGGTAAGCGTGGGAAGTTGAGTCCCCGTTTTGTTGGTCCATTTGAGATCCTAGAGAGGATTGGCAGAGTTGCTTACCGGTTAGCCCTACCTCCGTCACTATCGTGAGTGCATAGTGTTTTCCATGTATCGATGTTGAGGCGGTATGTGCCGGACCCGTCGCACATTGTGGACTTTGAGCCTTTGCGGTGAATGAGGATTTGAACTTCGAGGAGAAGCGGTGAGGATCCTTGCCTTTGAGACCAAGACGTTGCGTAATCGCGAGATTCGTTTGGTAAAGGTTGGTGGAGGAGTCGGGATTTCGAGGAGGCCACTTGGGAGCGGGAAGACGAGATGAGGTTGCATTACCCTGAGTATGTTTTACTGTCTTAAGGACTTTCGAGGACGAAAGTCATAAAAAGGAGGGAATATATTGTAACGACCTGTGTTTTTCTTCCTGGTCTTCCAGTATGCCCTAGGGTAATTTGGTAATTTGGTCGGGCCGTCATGGTCGTTTGTGTCTTTTCCGGCTACTAAAATTATTGGTTGGTTTTTGTAGGTTTTGGAGGGGTTTGTGGTTTGGTTTGAGCAAGGTTTGTTGCAAAAGTAAAAATAAAGGAAATTGTGTTTTGGGTCTCCCGGGAAGCTTGTAGAGAGGTGTGCCAAATGAGCCATTAGGTGCTCTTGTTACTCTTTCTCGCATCACATCTTAGTTAACCTTGGATTTTTGGAGTTTTGGTGCATTTGGTTAAATGAAATAGAAATAGGTTATTTCATCTCCTTCTCCAAAACATCTCTTGGCCGCCCAAGCTCTCCATCTCCATAGCCTTGCCGAGTTCTTCATCCTTGCATCTCCTTGGGTTCGATCATCATCATTAGGGTAAGTCTTCGTCTTCTTCATCTTCTCATTTGGGTGTTGTTGGCGAATGTAAGAAAAAGGGTTGTGTGTGTGTGTGTGTGTTGTGCAAACACCGAGAGGAGCAAATGACCATCATCCTCGGCCGGCTACCAGACGCCCAGATCGGCCGAGAGCGAGTACTGTCAGACGCCCGGATCGGCCGAGCAGTACTGTCCAGACGCCCAGATCGGCCGAGCCAGCGACCTGTCGCGACGCCCAGATCGGCCGAGCCAGCCCTGTCGCGACGCCCGGATCGGTCGAGCTACCGCCGCCGACGCCCGGACTGTTGCTGCAGCAGCGGCCCTCGCCGTTCGCCAGCAGATAGATCGCCCGATCGCTCGCCGCGCCCTCGCCGTGTCCGCTTGCCGAAGCTGCTCGCCGCGCGCCGCCGCTCAGACGTTCGCGCTGGCGCCTTCGCCGCGCGGCGCCGCGCGCGGCGCCGTCCAGACGCTCGCGCCGCAGCTACCGTGTCCTCGCGTTGCGGTGCCAAACAGCAGCAGTAGCGTGTCCGTGCTGCGTGCCGGTAGCGCAAACCGGCGCGTGTGTCCTGCCGTGCCGGTAGCGGCCAGCGCCGACCTTGCCGAGTTGACCTTGCGACCCCAAGCTCGTGTCGTCGCGCGCGTGAGTTCCCCCGAGCCGAGCTTGCATTGTTTCTATTGTTGTTTAGATATTTTAGATAATCGATTATTGTTGGTTTGCTAGGTTCCCGCCGCTAGCTCGGGATTGTTCATGACTTAGGATTTGTGTGTAAAAGTCTTCCGACCAAGGTAAGGATTTCTTACCAGGGGTTGTGTGGACCTCGCGGTATATTTGTGATTGTTGTTTTGTATGCTGTGTATGTTTACTAGCATGTTTAGCCTAGGTGCTCTGTTCAATTCTCGATGGCATGAACTCTTGTATTGTTTCTCATGTTAGCCCATGCTAGGTTGTTCTATTCTAGCATGTTCGATATCTGTTCTTGCTTCGTAGTATCATGCTAGGTTCTTTGTATCCGATGAGCACGTATTGACCGCATTGATTGAATCGTTATTATTGTTAAGGTTTAGAATTGAGGTAGATAGAATCATCAGGGCCCGATGCATAAAGTATCTTGCATCTATGGCAAGGACGTTCGAGACGATTCTCCGTCCTTGGACCCCGTGAGGGATTAGCTATCCCAACCGGTAGGCCCCGCAATCTTGGGTGAGGGTGGCAGATCGTTAAATGCCCCAACGGTCGGGATGATGACTTGGCATTGCCTCGCCCCGGCGATCGACACGTCCTCGGCGTGTTCGGCCGTAGCCCTTGATTGCCACTGTTAGGGCAAGGACCGCTTCGGTGTAAGCCTACCACGGCCAGGTTCCTTAGCCTCAAAAAGTGCGGTGGTACAGCCGACATAGTTCACGTGTCCGTGTCTCACACCCCTATGTCGGTGACACCGATCCGCAGATTTAGTTAGGCATGGTGATCGAACTCGGGCGGCTTGCCACTAGACCCGGCACCCCGAGTTTGCGGTAGCATGCGGTGCGCGCTTACGCTCATTCTGGCGCCGCCTGGAGAGCTCCTCGGGATCTTGAGCCAGTGCACCTTTCGTATCGACGATGAGACGGCCGAGGCGGGACTTGTTCCCGTATAGTGCGTTTAGTGTGTTGTGGTATTTTCCGGACTAAGACCCCGAGATGGCATCCGAGGTCCAAGTGTGGACTTAGCTATGTGCTCCGCTCTGTGTTTGTTCTCATAGCTTGCATACATTCTTCTAGATGATCATGTATATCGTATTGTACCCGGTTGGGGATTCTTACTGGGTAATTCGTTACTCACCCTTATTCTCGTGGTTTTCCACGGTGTAATCAAGCGGGAGACAGGATGGGTGAAGGAGGAGCTATGATCATGGAACCTGCTTGTCATCTCCGATTGTTTTATTTTAATTATCATGACTCTTCACTTTTTGTTATTTCCCTGAATGCATGTAGACGGGCACAGAGCCCCCAGGATGTTTTCTTACGTTTTATGGATTCCAAGATATTGGTACTTGTGGATTGTTTTAATGGTTTAAATAAATCTACGATCGAGTGTGCTTTTAGAAATGTATGTTTTGGTTGTTGAATGTTTCTGTTTTTACTTGGAATCAAATGTATTTTTCATAATGTCTTTTATTTTCACTACATGCATTGGGGTAAAGGCCCATTTAGAGCCCCTTTGGGGTCGGGTCTTTCTGACTCAACTCTACTAAACAATCGAGGAACTACCAACGGATCAAGTCCGATGGGAACACCGCTCATTTGCACCCTTAACTATAGGGTTCCGACTTCTTCGGTTTGCAAACAACAACACTTATAAGAGAACAAAGATGTCTCTACCTCCTCCACGAAGGCCACTAACTCTGCAGCTACTCTCTGGGCAATCAAACAATCTGCTAAGGTTCAAGTTACACACCTGAACTACCCAGGCTAGTCCACACTAGGACTTGCTCCACAAGCATCATCATAAGTAAAGGCGAAGCTAACTCCTCTCTGAAGTGGTACTCCAAGGCAAAACACCTCCACCCTCTCACTAGGGGAAAACTAATGGTGGGCCACACCACAAGGGCCCTACGGAGTCTAATCTCTACTTCCCTCCGGGACGATATCCGAGTGGTATCGAATCTATCTGGATACCCCGACAAGTCGCAATCATACTCCTTACATCTGCGGAAAGTTGGCATGATGGCGCTCTAAACCCAAACCAACGACGAGTCGAGAAACCGCTCGTCTCGCTCCACAACACAAAACAGGCATACACTAGATGAAAGGTATTGTAAATTCTTAACCCTTTTCTCTAAAGCAGAAAACTTAGGCGCACTGATGACCGCTGAGTCTTTGGTGATCATGGGAAAGACGACCTACAACAAAAGGTGAGTCTACTGAATCTATGACTCGAGCTCGATACCAATCAGTAAAGACCCGACCCAAAAGGGCTCTAAATAGGCCTTTACCCCAATGCATGCATTCAAAGGAAAGGACAATATGCAAATAAGTTTTGATTCCCAATTAAAACAAAACAATCAAGGTTCAATCGAAATCAATATAGTTTGTTGAAACTTTGTCCCTGTCTCCAAGCACTGTTTCAAGGCAAATACATTTCCAAAACGTACACTCGATCAGAGATTTATTAAAACATTTGAAACATCCTCAAATTCAATAAAGCGGGAATCCACAAAAACATTGAGAAAACATCCTAGGGCTCGTGTCCGCTACATGCATTCGGGGAAAATGAAAGACAAGAGTCATAAAATTAAAAAGTCGAGACGACAAACAAGTTCCCATGATCATAGCTCCTCCTTCACCATCCCGCCTCGCGCCATGGTTACTGAAAGATAAGTAAGGGTGAGTAACGAATTACTCAAGAAGAATCCCCACCAGGGGGTACAATACGATGCACATGGTCATCTAGATGAGTGTATGCAAGCTATGAATATAAACACAGAATAGAGCACATAGCTTAAGTCCACACTTGGACCTCGGATGCCAACTCGTGGTCTTAGTCGGAAATAAATCACACCACACAATACGCCCTATACGAGAAACAAGTCTCGGCCTCACTGCATCTCATCGTCGTCTAAAGGTGCACTAGCTCAAGATCCCGAGGAGCTCTCCTGGCCGGCGTTGTAATGAGCGTAAGCATGCACCGCGTGCTCTGCGAACTATGGGGTGCCGGGTCTAGTGGCAAGCCGCCCATGTCCACCACCACGCCTAACTAAATCTACGGATCGGTGTCACCGACATAGGGGTGTGAGACACGGACACGTGAACTATGTCACTGAACCATCGCACACCGAGGCTAAGGAACCGGTCGTGGTAGGCTTACACCGTGAGGCGGTCCTTGCCTAACAGTGGCAATCAAGGGCTACGCCGAACACGCGAGGACGTGCCGATCGCCGGGGACGAGGCAATGCCAAGTCATCATCCCGACCGTTGGGGCATTTAACGATCCGCCACCCTCACCCAAGATTGCAGGGCCTACACGGTCGGGTTAGCTAAACCCTAACGGGGTCCAGGACTGAGAATCGTCTCGACGCCCCCGCCGTGGATGCAAGATACTTTATGCATCGGGCCGGATGATGCTACCTACCTACACTCTAACCTATCATATCAATAACATACAATCCAATACAATCCAAAACGTGCTCAACAGATACAACGAACCTAGCATGGTACTATGAAGCAAGAACAGATATGAGCATGCCGAGCGGAACAACCTAGCATGGACTAACATGAGAGAACAACATACGAAGTCATGCTAGTCAGAATTGAAACAGAGCACCTAAACTATACATGCCGATAATCACAAACAAACATACAAACAACAATCACATAGAACATCGCAGGTCCACACAACTCCTAGAAGAAATCCTTACCAGTCGGGGCAACTACACACAAAACCTAAGCCGCGATCGAACCCGAGCTAGCTACTGAGAACCTAACAAAAACAATGATAATCACACTCAAAAGGCTTAAATATAATAAAATAAATAGGGCTCGGCCAAGGAGCAACTCACGCGATCGCGGTGACACGCTGATGACGGCGGCGGGCAGCAAAGACGGCTGCTTTCTTGGCGCGGATGGGCGCTGATGGCGGCAAATGGCGCGACATCTGGCGGCTGGCTGCAGCGACGACGGACAGCGCTGGGCGTGGATGGCGCGCTTAGGCGCGGACGCTGGGACGGGCACGCGGACGGCACGGCGCGACGCGCGAGGGGCGCGCGCGGCGCGACGCGACGACGGGCGCTTCGGGCTGCGACGTGGACGCGAGGCTTCGGCTGGCGATGGCGAGGCGCTGGCGCGCGAGGCGAGCGCGTGCACGATGCTGCGCTGCGACGCGACGGACGCGCTGGATCTTCGCGACGCCTCTTTGGGCGGCTGCGACGGGCTGGCGCTGGGCTGCGTCTGCTGGCGCTGGCGTCTGGCGGCGCGCTTCGCTGGCGCTGGGCCGCTTTGGTGCGATCTGGGTTGGGCCGCGACCGGCCGCTTGGCTGGTCGCTTGGCTGGCGGAGCAGCGCCGGGCCTGCAAGGGAAGAAAATCACGGCAAGGGGCTTGGGAGAGAAGAGGGTTGGGCGGCCATGGAGTTTTGGGAAAGAAAACACAAAACCTAATTTCTTTTCATTTAACCAAATGCACAAAACTCCAAAGATCCAAGGGTAACTAAGATATGACGCGGAAAGAGTAACAAGAGCTCTCCATAGCTCAACTGCACGCATCCTCACAGCTTTCCAGGAGACCCGGTTCGAATCCAGTGCAACACAAATTCCTTTATTTTTACTTTTGCATCTACCCATGCTCAAACCAAACCACAAAGCCTCAAAAACCTTCATAAATCCATCCAATAATTTTTTAGCTGGAAAAAAGATATAAACGGCCCTGACGGCCCGACCAAATTACCAAAATACCCCTAGGGCGTACCTGGAAGACTGGGATGAAAACCTGGGTCGTTACATTGACACTCATTCCGCAGGTTATCTTAGTTTGCCTTGGTTTTCAGGACTAAAGTGAGTTTGATTAAAAAGAAAAGAAATAGGTTTTTCTCTTTTCTCCTTCCCAAGTCCCCTTTCCGCATTCCACTTCTCCAAACTCCTTCTTGCCGTGCATTTTCCTCCCGAGAGCATCGATCGTCCCGGGTAAGTGTTTCGTTGTGCCTCGATCTCTCCTTCTTGTTGTTGGTTGTCGATCCATTGGCTAAGGGGTGTGTTGTTTGTTTTTTGGTTGCGTTGTCATGGTGTAGTGTAGCCAAGAGCAGCCCCTTTGCAAAGACCAGAATCGCCCACCGAACGTTCCCGCGTGTGTCGTTGCCGCCTAGCAGGCTGCCGTCGTCGCCTGTAAAGACCCGACCCGATATAAGGTCCTAAACCTAGGTCCTCACTCAACATGCAAGTTAAATATTTCAACAAGCGGTTTAGTGCTCATATTTAAAACTTTTCAAAACATTTGGAAAAGGGGAACACTTAAAACATAACCAACAATTTTCATAAAGCAAATCCAACAAGGTAAAACAAGCTCTGGCAGATTTATAAAAGAACATTCAAAAGCAGTTTAAACAACTTTAACATCATTCCCCTAGGACTCTGTCCATCTACATCTTTGAATAAATAAATGCAAACAATAAGCGACAGAGTGCCGACAGCCCCATGATCAAACAGCTCCCTCCGCTAGCCATCCTGGTGCTGTCCCAAGTTACCTGGTGGAAAAACCACAGAAATAAGGGTGAGTATAAACATACTCAGTAAGAATCCCCAACCGGGGTACAATACGATACATCAGTCATCTAGCACCCTAGTATACATGCAAACAATATGAACTCAGAAGCAACAAGTTGGCTCAGGCTAACAGCCGGTCTAGAAATTGCCTATTCAAGGGCTTACATCTACCGCCTATCCTAGGTTCTACACCTGGATGCCCTTCGGGGTCTTACACAACCTAGGACTCAGTGATTCCCATCGGGGACTTATACACCAGGATGCCCATCGGGGTCTTACACCTCCAATCAATGATGCCCATCGAGGTCTTACACATCTAGGATGCCCATCGGGGTCTTACACCACCAATCAATGATGCCCATCTGGGTCTTACACCTCCAATAAATGATGCCCATCGGGGTCTTACACATCTAGGATGCCCATCGGGGTCTTACACCTCCAATCAATGATGCCCATCTGTAACAGGCCAAATTTTAGCTAAATGTAAAATAAGGTTTTTATATATTTTATTTTTGAAGGGTGTTATTTGGAGGACTCAAACCCTTGGCCTAAAAAGGGGTTTGGAAGCTTGGATTTAAATAAGGAAAATAAACGCGTCAGCTAGGGCTCGAAGGGGGGAAGCCTTGGGAAGGGATTTTGAGATTCCCAAAGCCTATTTAAATTAGGGAAGGAAGGAAAAAAAAAAGAAAAAAGAAAAAAAAAACTCACTCTCTCCCCCTCACCTTCGCCGCCGACACCCTCTCCCCCTCACCCACGCCGCCGTCGCCCAGCGCCCTCACCCTCGCCGCTCGACGTCACCGTTGCCCCCGCCCTCGCCATTGCCGTCGACTCCTGCATCGCCCGGCTCACGCGCCCGCGCGCTTGATGCACACACCGCACCGAGCCACCACCCAGCCCAGTTGTCCAGCCGTCGCACGCCCACAACAGGACCGTCGCTTGCAGCGCGACACCCCCAGCAGACCGGACGCTCGCCCTCTCGTCGTCCCAGCTAGTCCGCTCGTTCGCGCGCCGTCTCTGCAGCCTAGTTCGCCCGCACACTGCCCCGCCGTCCAGATGCCTTGCCGCGCCCGCTCGTGGCGTCGCGCCGCTTTGCTGCTGCGTGCGAAAGCCGAAAGACACCAGCGCCCGGCCGCACCAAAGAAGCGCCGTTCACGCCCCTTCTTTGCCGAGACCGCGTGTCTTCTCGGTTGGTTGCTCGGGTTCGCTTTAAAGCTTGATGGTCGTTATTTGATTCGTGATAGTTATTTTCCACTGGTTTCCAGGTAAGGATTTCTTACCCGGGGTTGTGTGGACCCTGCGAATACTTGATAGCATGTTGATTATTGTAACTGTATGAGTTTCTAGTGGATAGGATTCATGTTGGCGTTTGATTTCGTGTTCGTGTTATAATTGCGTTCCGTTAGTTCCATGTTAGGGTTTTCCTATCCTGACATATCCATGCTTCATGTTGTATTCTATTAGTTCCATGCTAGGTTCTTCCATCCTGGCATATCCATGTTTTTCGTTGTATGCTATTAGATCATGTTGTAGGAGTTCTAGTTTGGGTCCCGCTTGGGTAAGTCCCCGATGGGCACCAATGCGGTGCCAGTGTAGGTAAGTCCCCGATGGGCGCTACATTGTTCCCTTGTGTGTAAGACCCCGATGGGCATCATAAGGTTGCTAGGGAGTGTAAGACCCCGATGGGCGTCTCCATGTTGCTAGCTGGTGTAAGTGTAACAGCCCAGTTTCCTATTCCAGTTTTCGAGGTGCCTTCGGGTCAAGATTTGGTTGTTGGTTGGGTTTTTAGAGCCGTTTGGCCCCTTGAGGGTATTTTCGTCTTTTGACTCTCCAGGCAGGATTTGTGGTTTTCAGGGCTTCGAGGTAGGTCCTGCCTTTGTCGAGGCTTGTTTGTTGGTCGCTGCGAGTCCCGAGGTGTTTGGGCTAGTCGGTTGGATGCTCGGTTGTGGTTTGGGCTTTGGCAAAGTGTTGGTTGGTTGTGTGTTTCCTTTGGGATTTGAGCCCGAGCCCTTAGTGTTACTTTGGGAGTTGGATTTAAGTGAGTTTTATTTATTGGAAAAGATTGCTTCGGTCGGGTCTCGAAGGAGGAAGCCGGGAAATGGGATTTTTGAGGTTTTAAAAGTGGATAAGGATGGAAAAATGGAATTAAAATCCCATTTTTCCCTTTTTCCCATTTTCCCTTTTTATTTCCCATTTCTTTTATTGTTTTTTCCTAAAATCAATTTTCTCTCTCTCTCTCTCTCTCTCTCTCCCCGACCTAGCCCCCTAACCCAGCCCCTTGGCTCGCCTGACCCTAGCTGAAGCGACCCACGGCTCGCCAGCTCGGCAGCAGCCCGGCCTCCGGCGCGCCGTCGCCCTCGCCCAGCCCAAGCCCCAGCTCTCCCAGGTCGCCAGCGCCCGCGAGCCCCTTCCTCGCCCATCACGAGCCCTTGCCTCGCACAGTGTCGCCCAGCTCACCCAAGCCGTCACGTCGCTAGCCCAAGCTCGCCCAGCTCGTGTCCGTCCGACCTCGAGCCGCGTCGCCCTGTACCGAGCCCAGCTCGATTGCGCGTCCCAGCGCCCGTGTCGCTTGTCCCCGCGCCCGTGTCGCGCGCCTTCGCCTTGTAGATTGCCGAGCCGCGCCGCGCGCAGTCGCCCAGCCGAGCCAGCGCCCGCGCCCGCGCGCCCCTGTGTTGCTCGAGTGCCGTCCGCGCGCAGCCCAGCCCCCCTCCGCGCGCAGCGGCTCGCGTCAGTAGCGCCCTCTGCCAACGGCGCCCGGCCCGGCCCCTTTGGTCGCCTAGCTCGTCTGGTGCGGCTCGTTCGCATGTCAGCCGCGCCTCGTGAGTTGCTCCTGAGCCGAGTCCTGTTTATTTTAGTGTATTTAGGGCTATTTTATGATTATTGATGTGTTTGCTTGGCTCGTTATAGGTTGCTCGGGTTCGATCGCAGTTAATTTTATTGTGTGTTGTTGCCTTCCGACCAGGTAAGGATTTCTTACCGGAGTTGTGTGGGCCCTGCGATATTTTCATGATATGCCTTGCTTGTTTGCTGACTGTTATGAGCATGATAATAATAGAGCAGCTTTGATTGATTTCTGCTAGCATGTTTGCTTGATATTACATGTTTGCTTATGATTCATGCTTAAGCTCGTAGTATCATGCTAGGTAGTGTGATTGATGTCGGTCTTTGCTTGCTAGCCAGGAATCATTGCTTTTTGCTCTGTACTCTTAGATAGAGTTGTAGGGTTTGTCATCATCCGTGAGGCGAGGACATAACGTATCTTGTCCCCACCGTAGAGGGAGCAAAGTGAAGCATTGCTTGTGGGTTGAGAGCGGACATAACGCACTTTGTCCCCAGTGGTGGATATTGAGCAAAGCATAACATACCTTGCTTTTTCTCCCCCTCCGTGCACCAATGAGACTTAGCTACCTCATTGGCGTATGCCTAGTTTGTAGCCTGCTAGAGCGGAACCCCGCTAACGGTGTAAGCTGCCTTGGCCGGTTCTTAGCTTGTGTCGGTGGACCAGCCGCATGAGATGAGCGCCGAGGGCCTCGCGCTCATCGTGATCAGTGACACCGCTTCCGAGTCTTAGGCATGCGCACTGCCCGCGTAGTTTGCCCTTAGGCCCCGCATTTACGCGGTTGCAGAAGAGCATGCGGTGGTGTCGCGCGCACGCGCGTTAGTTGCCGGTTCGGAGAGTTCCCTCGGGCTAATGTTCGTGAGTACACCATTCCTTCCAGTTAGAGCCCGACTTCCGGTACTCTCCGTAAGTCCAGATTAATGCAAGGGCAAGGAGGCCCTTGAGGACATTCTTGGGAATCGAGTGTTTTCCCGAGTGAAAGATACCTCGATGATGTCCGAGATTGGTCGGGATAACCAATCCCTAGTCCGGAAGTAGGAGACTTCCGATGACTCAGATCTTTCTTTGTAAGCTCGTTGAGCTATAATCTGTGTTGGTGGTCGTTTGCTTGCATGCTTTGGTTCTAGATGATTGATTATATCGTATTGTACCCGATTGGGGATTCTTCTTGAGTAATTCGTTACTCACCCTTACTTATCTTTCAGGAAACCATGGCGCGAGGCGAGGATGGTGGAGGAGGAGGAGCCGTGATCATGGAAAACCCGTTGTTCAACTCGAGTCTTGTATTTATGTTTTAAATGTCCTCTGAATGCATGTAGTTGGGCACGGAGCCCTAGGTTGTTTTATGAATGTATTTAGGATTCTAGCATTGTTGTAAATGTTGTAAAGTTGTATGTTTTTAATAAATCTCACGATCAGAGTAAGTTTTGGAAATGTATTTGTCTTGGAAGCAGTGCTTGGAAACAGGGATGTGTTTCAAGAATTTTGTATTGACTTTTAAATTAACTCTTGCCGGTTTTTGGTTTTTACTTAGAATCCAAACAACCCTATTGCAAATTCTAGTGTTGATTTGTATGCATGCATTGAGGTAAGGGCCCATTTAGAACCCCATTTGGTCGGGTCTTTACAAGTTGGTATCGAGCTTAGAGTCATAGATTCGTAGACCGACCTTTTATTGTAGGTCGTTTTTCCATGATCATCAAGACTCCGACGGTCATCATCAGTACGCCTAAGTTTACTATTTGTTGTTGAAAAAGGGTTAAGAATTTACAAATACTGTCATCTAGTGTATGCCTTGTGGAGTGTTGTGGAGCGAGAGACGAAGCGGAGTTCTCGACTCGTTGTTGGTTTGGGTTTAGAGCGCCATCATGCCAACTTCCCGCAGTGTGTGATGTATGTTGTGGCTTATTGAGGTATCCAGATTGATTCGGATGCCCTGGGACGTCGTCCCCGTGGGAGGCAGAGCTTGGACTCCCGTAGGCCAATTGTGTCCCAGTTGTTGGTTTTCCCCTATTGAGAGGGTGGAGGTGCTTTGCCTTGGAGTGCCACTCCAAGAGAGGAGTTAGCCATGGCTGTGCTTATGTGGATGTTTGTGGAGCAGGTCCCCGTGTGGACTAGCCTGGGTAGCTCAAGTGTTGATCTTGAGCCTTAGCAGATTGTTTGATTACCCAGTGAGTTGCTGCAGAGTTGGCAGCTTTCGAGGAGATTGTTGAGGCATCTTTGTGCTCCTGTAAGGTGTTGTTGTTTGCAGCTAGTAAGCCGGAACCCTATGGTTAGGGGTGGAGCGAGCAGTGTTCCCTTCGGATTGGATCCGTTGGTGTTTTCCTCAGATGTTTGGTAGAGTTGAGCACTCTTCTTTTGGTGAGCTCCTAGAGTGGAGCTAGCTGCTGCATGTTGAGAGAGCCGGCCAGAGTTTTGTTGAGCATCATGTGGAGATGCAAGGGTAGGCCGTGAGCCTTCGGTTTGGTGAGATGCCGTAGGCATGGTTTTGAGTTGGAGTCCTTGTATGCCTAGCCAGAGTTCTTGTCACTTGAGGTTGTGACCTTGTTGGCCCCATTGGTAGTAAGATGTGGTTTTGGTAGTAGTGGCACTTGAGGTGCATTGGTTGGTGTGCCGCTTTGGCACTAAGTCTGGTTAAGGCTTGAGTTTGGCTTGGGCATAGCAGATGGTTCTATGCCGTCCGGAGTTCAGCGCACTCCTTTAGCCTTGGATCCATTTATGGCAGTGGCACCTGTTTAGGTCGTGCCAGAGGGCTAGTTCAGTGGTAGTCGATGGACTACAAGCGAAAGGATGTTCGAGTGGAGCCGGAGCCTTTTCCCAGTGTTACTGGAGGTTGAGTAAGTCAGCAGGTTGGCAGTTGGTAAGTGTTGGTGCGCGTGAGTCTCGCGCTAGTGTTAAGGCCAAGAGATTTCTTTGTGGTTGGTAGTGCGGTCAACTACCTTCGTGTGCCTAAATCTGAGGAGAGTTGAGCATCGTAGATGCGAGTTTGGTCCAGCAGAGGGACCATGAGTTGGATGCCTATGAGGCGAGTTGGATGCCTTGTGAGAGGTTTTGGATGCCTTATGGGTAAGCCCCCTTGGTAGAGGCTTGGTATAAAGTAAGTTCGGTTGGGCATGGTTATGCTTTTGTAAAGCAAGGTTGCCTCAGCTTTGAGCATCGTGTGGAGTTGGAACTTTTGGTGTTCCTTCGGTTGGAGTTTAGTTGGAAACTGAACAAGAGCGGTGGTAGCAAAGCCGCGCAGTTTCTGATCGCCTTGGCTAAGAAAGTTGTTTGGATCCTTTCCTTGGGTAGAAGCCTTGTTGAGAGGCTGATGTTTGAGTAGGAGGACGACACATTCGGTAGCGTTTCGGGTCCTCTTGGTTCCCAAGGAATTGGAGTTGGCCTGTATGGTTGAGATGCTGGAGAGAGTTGTGCCTGTTCAGGCAGTTGGCTGTTAGCTCGTTTGTCGGCAGTGTGTGTCGAGGGTTGCCGAAGAACCCTAGGTTGTGGAGAGCCTCTCGAGCTCAATCGAGCTGTGTAGTGAGTTTCAGTTGGCAAGCTGGAGCCGTGTAGTTTGTAGCCTCGGTTGAGTTGTTAGCAGTCTTGGTAGACTAGCTAGCTAGTGTTTGTTTGGAGTAAAGTCCGGATTGGTTCCAGTGCGGTGGCAAGTTGATGCTTGGTGATGACCAAGGTGTGGTTTGGAGCTGCTAGAGATTAGCTTTGCTCGTGGGACGAATGGTTCGTGCCCAGTTGGTTGTTTTCCTGTTTCCAGGATGTTGAGTTGCCCATGTTGTTGCCCCGTGAGATTTAGATGTTGTTGCTTTAGTGGAGCAAGACAGTGAGCGTTTGTGGAGCTCTCTGTCCTTCGGTTTTCTGCTTGTAAGAGCCGTTTCCTTCGGGGAGTTGTCAGGTTACTCCCTTGGTCATGGAATTGATGGTAGTGGTGCTAGCAAGAGGGAAAAGTTTGTTGTCTGCTTGGAAGCAGTTGGTTGTCCAGTTAAGCGGACTCTTGGATGGTGTTCTAGAGGTTGCAGTAAAGGTTGTTCTGCCTCTTGTGAGTGTTTGGCCAAGATTTGGTTCTCTTGTTGTTTCGAGAGCTAGTTCGGTTCTAGCTGGAGGGCGTTGCCCTGAGGTCTTTTTCCTAGTCAGGAAGTTTTGGGAGTTGACCCCTCCCTCGGCGGTTGAGTAAGTGTTGTTAGTTCCGGATTTGTGATCCGATTGGTTGCTGTTGCCTTGGGTTTGAGCTAGTCAGCGAGCTTGTGTGAAGTTCGCTGCCCTTCAGGGTTTGCTTGCTGGGAAAGTCGTTTCCCGTTTGGCAGGAGTCAGCTTAGCTCCTGAGTTGTGTAGTTGGTCAGAGTAGCCCAGCGGTCAGCCCAGCGAGAGGGTCCCTGCTTTGTGTTGTTAGCAAGCAAGAGTTGTTTGTCCCCGCAAGGGCGGTGGCCAGCCAGTAAGAGTTGTTTCTTGCAAGTTGTCGGTTTTGTTTTGGGGATCGAAGATTTCCCTTCCCCCTAGTCTCTGAGTTTGGTTTGAGTTCTGCTGAGCAAGCCCTTCTTGGGCTTTGCTCCTTGTTGTTGTGCGCTCGCAGTTGGAGTAGCAGAGTCGTTTGAGTGAGTTGGCACAGAGGTGTCGTGGCTTTGGTTAGTAAAGTCGTTGAGCTGTTTTCCTCAAGGTGTTGTGCCGCAGAGAGCTGCGTGATGGTTTAGTCCTTGCAGCCCGAGTTTTCCTTGAGAGGAATTTTGGTGGTTTCCTTGCCTGGCAGTGTTTTCTTTGGCCAGTTGCTAGTAGGTTTGCATGGAAAAGTTTGCTTTCGTCCGTTGAGAGGCTGCTGTTTGTTGGCCGTTTGGTTTCTGGAACCTGGAAGGTTCAATTGTTTGGCCAGTTTGTGTAGGGTTGAGGCTGTTTGTTAACAGTTGTGAGCTCCTAGAGGAGTTTTGCCAGAGCGTGGTGTAAAGTTTCAGAGCTTTTGGCCAGTCCTCGAGTTTGCTGAGAGTAGCACCCTTTGAGAGTTGGTGCGAGTTGAGGACGTGGTTTGCCGTCTATTCCCTTTGGAGTTCAGCGTAATGCCAGGTCTGGTGGCATTTGTGGCCTTGAGTTTTTTGAGAACCCAAGAGGGTTTGGTTCTCGAAGAGGGCTAGTGTTGTTGGCCGAGAAGTTCAGTTGGCTGGATCAGTGGAGTTTTCCTGGAGTTGTTTCGTCTTAGGACTTTCGAGGACGAAAGTCTTAAAAGGAGGGAGTATTGTAATGACCAGATTTCCTATTCGATTTTGAGGTGCCTTCGGGTCAAGATTCGGTTGTTGGTTGGGTTTTTAGAGCCGTTTGGCCCCTTGGGGGTATTTTGGTCTTTTGGCTCTCCGGGCAGGATTTGTGGTTTTCAGGGCATCGAGGTAGCTCCTGCCTTTGTCGAGGCTTGTTTGTTGGTGGCTGCGAGTCCCGAGGTGTTTGGGCTAGTCGGCTGGATACTCGGTTGTGGTTTGGGCTTTGGCAAAGTGTTGGTTGGTTGTGTGTTTCCTTTGGGATTCAAGCCCGAGCCCTTAGTGTTGCTTTGGGAGTTGGATTTAAGTGAGTTTTATTTATTGGAAAAGATTGCTTCGGTCGGGTCTCGAAGGAGGAAGCCGGGGAATGGGATTTTTGAGGTTTTATAAGTGGATAAGGATGGAAAAATGGAATTAAAATCCCATTTTTCCCTTTTTCCCATTTTCCCTTTTTATTTCCCATTTCTTTTATTTTTTTTTTCCTAAAATCAATTTTCTCTCTCTCTCTCTAAAGACCCGACCCAAAAAGGGGCTCTAAATGGGCCTTTACCCCAATGCATGTATTGAAAATAAAAGACATTATGAAAAATACATTTCGGATCCCAAGTAAAAACAGAAACATTCAATAATCAAAACATACGTTTCTAAAAGCATACTGACGATCGAGAGATTTATTTAAACCATTTAAACATTCCACAAGTACAAATATGCTGGAATCCATAAAACGTAAGAAAACATCCTAGGGCTCCGTGCCCGTCTACATGCATTCAGGGGAATTAACAAAAGTCAAGAGTCATGATATAATAAAATGGTCAGAGATGACTGCAGGATTCCATGATCACAGCTCCTCCTTCAGCCATCCTGTCTCGCGCCTTGGTTACCTGTGGAAAACCACAGAATAAGGGTGAGTAACGAATTACTCAGTAAGAATCCCCAACCGGGGTACAATGCAATATACATGATCATCTAGAAGAATGTATGCAAGCTATGAGTATAAACACAGAATAGAGCACATAGCTTAAGTCCACACTTGGACCTCGGATGCCAACTCAGGGTCTTAGTCCGGAAATAAATCCACCACACAATACGCCCTATACGAGAAACGAGTCCGGCCTCACTGCTCTCATCGTCGATCACGAAAGGTGCACTAGCTCAAGATCCCGAGGAGCTCTCCGTGGCGTTGTAATGAGCGTAGCGCGCGCATCGCGTGCTCTCGCATACTATGGGGGGTGCCGGTCCAGTGGCAAGCCGCCCATGTCCGATCACCACGCCTAACTAAATCTCGGATCGGTGTCACCGACATAGGGGTGTGAGACCGACACGTGAACTATGTCACCTGAACCACACTTTTGAGGCTAAGGAATCGGTCGTGGTAGGCTTACACCAGGAAGCCGTCCTTGCCCTATCAGGTGGCAATCAAGGGCTACGGCCGAACACGCTGAGGACGTGTCGACTGCCGGGGATGAGGCAATGCCAAGTCATCATCCCGACCGTTGGGGCATTTAATAGTCTGCCACCCTCACCCAAGATTGCAGGGCCAGCCGTTAGGGTTAGCTAAACCCTAACGGGATCAGGGACGGAGTACCATCTCGTACGTCCCTATCGGGGATGCAAGTTACGTTATGCATCCGGCCCGGATGATGCTACCTACTTGAACTCTAAACCATAACCATAATAACCATTCAATCAATGCAGTCAAATACGTGCTCAACAGATACAAGGAACCTAGCATGATACTACGAAGCAAGAACATATATCGAACATGCCAGAATGGAACAACCTAGCATGGGCTAACATGAGAAGCAATACAAGAGTTCATGCCGATCGGAGAATTGAACAGAGAGCACCTAGGGCTAAACATGCTAATAATCATACACAGGCATACAAAACAACAATCACAAATATACCGCAGGGCCCACACAACTCCGGTAAGAAATCCTTACCTTGGTCGGGAGGCTTCTACACACAAATCCTAAGTTGCGGAACAATCCCGAGCTAGCGAGCGGGAACCTAGCAAACCAATAATAATCAGCATCTAAAACGTCTAAACAACAAAAGAACAGCAAGCTCGGCTCGGGGAACTCACGCGGCACGGCGACACGAGCTTGGAGCCGCGCAAGCCGGGCACGACAGTGGTCGGGCGCAGCGCGCGCTACCGCGCAGCGGCAGGCTGGCGCCGGCCGCGCGCTTGGCCGCGGCAGACGGCACGGATGCCGCGGCAGGGGACGCGCGAGCGCAGCGAAGCGTCGGGCGCGCGGCGAGCAAAGACGGGCGGCGCGCGCGGCGGCGGCGCGCGCGGCAGCGACGCGCGGCGCTTGGTGGCGCGCGCGGCGAGAGCGGCGGCGAGCGAGCGCGGCGCTGGCGTCTGGCGTCTGCTGCTGCGCGCGATCTGGCACGACGACGAGCGATGGCGTGCGGGAGGGCTGCGACGGTGGATCTGGCGCGACCTGGCGAGCGATGGCGTGCGGCAGGGCTGCTTCAACAGATCTGGGCGACCTGGCGAGCGATGGCGTGCGGCAGGGCTGCTTCAACAGATCTGGGCGACCTGGTGAGCGAGCGATGGCAGGGGCGATCTGTGCGACGGCAGGGGCGATCTGGCGGCGACGATGGCTGCTGGCTGGGCTTGTCTCGGCTGGCTGCAATCAACACAAACACACACAACAAACCTCTTTTCACTTGGCCAAAAGCACACCAAACGGATGAGAAGAAGAAGAGGAAGATCGATACCTACCCGGAATGATGATGAACGATCCAAGGGAGCTGCAAGGATGAAGAATCGGCAAGGGCTATGGAGAGGGAGAGCTTGTGCGGCCAAGAGGAGATTTGGAGAAGAAGATGGAATAAACCTAATTTCTATTTCATTTAACCAAATGCACCAAAACTCCAAAATCCAAGGCTAACCATAAAATGATGCAGGAAGAGCAACAAGAGCACCTAATGGCTCAATGGCACACATCTCCACAAGCTTCCCAGGAGACCGGGTTCAAACCCTATTTGCAAAGACAATTTCCTTTATTTTTACTTTTGCATCAAACCTTGCTCAAACCAAACCACAAACCCCTCCAAAAACCTACAAAAACCATCCAATAATTTTAGTAACTGGAAAAGACACAAACGACCCTGACGGCCCGACCAAAATTACCAAATTACCCCTAGGGCATACCTGGAAGACCGGGAAGAAAAAACCTGGGTCGTTACAATATTCCCTCCTTTTTATGACTTTCGTCCTCGAAAGTCCTTAAGACTGAAACAACACAGGATACTGCATTCTCATCCCGTCCTTCCCGCTCACGAGCGGCCTCCTCCGAACTTAGACTCCTTCACTAAACTTTTACCAACGGATCTCACTTCTACGCAACGTCTTCGACTCAAGACCAGAATACTCATAGGCTTCTCCTCGCAGCCCTAAACCCTCAATCGGCTGCAAGGGCTCAAAGTCCACAATGAGCAATGGGTCCGGCACATGCTGCCCCAACATCGATACATAAAAACACTATGCACAGCTGTCAACAAACAAACTCAACCCTACAACAAGCGGCCAAACAATCGAACCTTCCAGATTCCAAAACTAAACGGCCTACTCTTACTTCACAAGAGACCAACAAACCTCAAACCTTGACTACAGCCTTAACGAGATACAAACGAACCACCAACTGGCGACTGATCCAAAAGACAAACTTCTCCAACTAGAACACGACCACAACACTTAAGCAACCATCTTAAGGAGAAATCGCCGAACCAAAGGCAAGGGGCACCATCACGGTACACGGACGGCTAACAACACTCACACCAGGTGAAACTTCACACGCCACGCCAAAAAAAAAAAAAAAAAAAAACAGGGCCAAGCATTGACCCCACTCGGCCAAGCCAACAAACTAGAACTCCTCATCGGCCGAACGCAACTTTCCAACGAACACGCATCAAAGAACCGACCAAGGAGAACATCGCCAGCAAGGAACATCCAACATTCCTCTCAAGGAAAACTTGGGAAGCAAGGACTAAACCATCACGCAGACTATCTGCGACACAACACCTTGAGGAAAACAGCTTCAACGACTTACCAACCAATGCCACGGCACCTCTGTGCCAACTCACTCAACGCGGCTCGCTAACGCCAACCGGGAACTCACAACAACTAGGAACAAAGCCCGAGAAGGGCTTGCTCGCACAGAACTCAACCCAAACTTATAACGAGCAACGCCGCCTCCAAGCTACTACTCAACTCTTAAAATCCAACCGGCTACTCAAAGGACTTCCCTTTAAGCCTAAGCCTAACTCATCTTCCAACCGTAAGCTCCACTCCCAAAACCTCACAAGGAAAACGGATAACGACAACCTCAAAGCTTACGGATCACGAGCCACACGAATCCGCAAGACTACCTCGCAAGCTATCACTCGAGGCTGGCATCCAAGGAGCAACTCAACCACCACAGAGGCTAGAGGGAAAGGAAATCTTCAATCCCCAAAGAACCAACAACTTGCCAGAACAACTCAACTCATCTGGTGGCCTCCGCCCTTGCGGGAACAAACAACTCTTGCTTGCTAACAACACAAAGCGAGGACCCTCTCATTGGGGTGATCGCTGCGCTACTCGATCGACTACACAACTCAGGAGCTAAGCTGACTCCTGCCAAACGGGAAACGACTTCCCAGCAAGCAAACTCCGTATGGGCAGCGAACTCCACACACGCTCGCCGACTTGCTCAAACCCAAGGCAACAACAACCAACTCTCTTGGAAGCAACACCCAAGAGAAAACTCAACCAATCGGACCACCAAACCGAAACAAACAAAGACTTGCTCAATCGCCGAGGGATGGGTCAACTCCCAAAACTTATCGACTAGGAACAAGACCTCGGGGCAACGCCCTCGGCTAGAACCGAACTAGCTCTCGAAACAACAAACGAACCAAATCTTGGCCAAACACTCACAAGAGGCAGAACAACCTTTATGCGGCCTCTAGAACACCATCCAAGAATCCGCTTAAGCTGGACAAACGACTACTTCCAAGCAAACCAACAAACTTTTCCTTCAAGCTAGCGCTCCACCATTAACTCCAAGACCAAGGAGTAACCCGACAACTCCCGAAGGAAACGGCTCTTACAAGCGGACAACCAACGGACAGAGAACTCCACATACGCCACCGTCTTGCTCCACGAGCAACAACATCTAATCTCACGGGGCACAACAAGGGTCCATCTCGATCGAACCTCCAAATGCCAAACGGGGCAACTCAACATCCCGGAAACGGGAAAAACAACCAACATGGCACAAACCACTCGCCCCACGAGCAAAACTAAACTCTAGCAACTCCAATCCACACCTTGGTCAACACCAAGCATCAACTTGCCACCACACCGAAACCACTCAGGACTTTACTCCAAACAAACACTAGCTTGCTAGTCTACCAAGATCGCTAGCAACTCCACCGAGGCTACAAACTACACGCCTCCGGCTAGCCAGCCAATCGAAACTCACTAGCTGGGCTCGACCGAGCTCGGAGAGGCTCTCCACAACCTAGGGTTCTTCGGCAACCCTCACACACACCGCTGCCGGATACGATCTAACAGGCATAACCGCTCGAACAAACAACTCAATTTCAAAGATCCCAACCATGTGGCCAACTCCAACTCCTTGGGAACCTAGAGGACCCGAAACGCTACTGACGCGTCATCCTCCTACTCAAAGCATCGGCCACAACATAACTTCTACCCAAGGAAGGATCCGAACAACTCTCTTAGCCATGACGATCGAAACCACGCGGCTTAGCTACCATCGCTCTTGTTCGGTTTCCAATCGAACTCCAACCAACGATCAACAAGAAGATCCGCCAACCAAGCTTAGGCCCAACTTAACAAATCTTGCCTAAGCAACAACTTGGTACCACGAGCACGGTATCCTTACCACCTCAACCAAAGCCTTACAACAACCACTGAGTCCAACTTCTCAAGGAACCGAGCACGAGATCTCCAAAGCAAACCCTACATGGATCTCAAAACTCTCGCCACGGAACGAACCACACAAAACACACTTGTGTGCACAACTCCCAACCTTCCTTTAGAGATCCAAGACTAACAAGCGCTTTTCCACAAAGCAACGATAACTCTGGGCAATGATACAAACAATCCAAGGAACACCAAAAGTTCCATCTCCACACGATACTGAAAGCCGAGGCAACCTTGCTCTACCAAAGTATAATCATGCCAAACCAAACTTACTTTGTACCAAGCCTCTACCAAGGGTGCTTACCCTAAGGCATCCAAAACCTCTCGCAAGGCATCACTCATCTCGCCTCAAAAGCATCCAACTCGCCTCATAGGCATCCGGCTCATCCGATAAGCATCCAACTCATGGTCCTCATTTGGACCAAACTCGCATCTACAATGCTCAACTCTCCTCGATTTAGGCACTCGAAGGTAGTTGACCGCACTACCAACCACAAGGAAAATCTCTTGGCCTTAACACTAGCGCGAGACTCACGCGCACCAACATTTACCAACCCGGCAACCTGGCGACTTACTCAACCTCCGTAAACATGGGAAGAGGCTCGGCTCCTCTCGAGCATCCTTTCGCTTGTAGTCCATCCACTACCACCGAACTAGCCCTCCGCACGACCTAAACGGGTGCAAGCGCCATAAACAGATCAAGGCTAAAGGAGTACGTGAACTCCGAACGGCATAGAACCATCTGCTATGCCCAAGCCAAACTCAAGCTCGAACCGGACTTAGTGCCAAAGTGGCACACCAACCAATGCACCTCAAGTGCTACTACTACCAAATCCACATCGAGGAAGTCGGGTCGTTAAACAACAAAGAGGCTCGCAAGGGGGCAAAGATGACCCTTCATCCGCCTCAAGCCACTAACACGGCAACTTGCCAAACAATCGGGCGTGGTGGAGACTCGCTAGTCCACCTCTCACAAGGGACTTCCACCACCATCCGATGAACCAAACAAAGACAGAACGGCACACCTCGGCCTCGAGCAGCAGGGCATCCACACACACGGATGCTAAACTCAAACTCGCCAACTACTTTACTACTAGCGAGTAGGACTTACTAAAACATCGAGCTCTACAGGCATCCATTTGCCAACCCGGGCGTCTCCATCAATGCCAACAAACTCATCCGAATGAACTCTGCTGATCATGCCCTCAGGGAACCTCCAGGGGCTACAAGAGCTACTGGGGAAAAATGTCAAACAAACTCAATTTGGGCTATCTGTGCCGGGACTCCTCACTACGCGCTACAAAAATGCGCACTGGGTCTCCGCTCTACGATAGCTAAAGACACGCCATCAAATCTCTCATGGGTGGAGCACACTCGCTCAAGGAGTCTCACTGAGGCGCCGCTAGCCTCTACCCCCTCCTCTAGGCAACTCAATCTGCCGGGGCCAAATCGGCATGCGGGCCTAACAACCTCAGGACGCGGCCTCAACATCAACACGATCGGTCCAACTCCTCGGTCGGACATGCCAAGCGCCCTGCTCCTGCGGGTGCGATCAACATCTTGGCGACCGCACGAAGCACCACCACCCTCTCACTAGGGGAAAAGCGGAATCGGGCCACAAATGGCCAACGGAGTCTAAGCTCGCCTCCCTGCGAACGATGTCCTGGGGCATCCGAATCTATCTGGATACCTCAACAAGCCGCTAAACAAATCGCGCGATCGCATGAAAGTTGGCATGATGGCTCACTAAGCCCAAACCAACAACGAGTCAGAACCTGCTCGTCTCCGCTCCACAACACTACACAAGGCATACACAAGATGATAGGTATTGCAAATTCTTAACCCTTTTTCTTTCTAAAACAATAAACCTAGGCGTACCTGATGACTGTCAGAGTGCTGGTGATCATGGAAGGATGACCTACAACAAAAGGTCGGTCCTACGAATCTATGACTCGAGCTCGATACCAATCAGTAAAGACCCGACCCAAAAAGGGGCTCTAAATGGGCCTTTACCCCAATGCATGTATTGAAAATAAAAGACATTATGAAAAATACATTTCGGATCCCAAGTAAAAACAGAAACATTCAATAATCAAAACATACGTTTCTAAAAGCATACTCTGATCAGAGATTTATTTAAACCATTTAAACATTCCACAAGTACAAATATGCTGGAATCCATAAAACGTAAGAAAACATCCTAGGGCTCCGTGCCCGTCTACATGCATTCATTCTGTGGGAAATAACAAAAGTCAAGAGTCATGATATAATAAAATGGTCGAGATGACAAAGCAGGATTCCATGATCACGGCTCCTCCTTCACCATCCTGTCTCGCGCTTGGTTACTACCTGTGGAAAACCACAGAATAAGGGTGAGTAACGAATTACTCAGTAAGAATCCCCAACCGGGGTACAATGCAATATACATGATCATCTAGAAGAATGTATGCAAGCTATGAGTATAAACACAGAATAGAGCACATAGCTTAAGTCCACACTTGGACCTCGGATGCCAACTCAGGGTCTTAGTCCAGAAATAAATCCACCACACAATACGCCCTATACGAGAAACGAGTCGGCCTCGCACTGTCCGGCATCGTCACGAAAGGTGCACTAGCTCAAGATCCCGAGGAGCTCTCCGGTCGGCGGCCAGTAATGAGCGTAAGCGCGCCGCTGCGTGCATTGCAGACTATGGGGGGTGCGGGTCTAGTGGCAAGTCGCCCATGTCCGATCACCACGCCTAACTAAATCTCGGATCGGTGTCACCGACATAGGGTGTGAGACACGGACACGTGAACTATGTCACCGAACCACCGCACTTTGAGGCTAAGGAATCGGTCGTGGTAGGCTTACACCAGAAGCCGTCCTGCCCTATCGGTGGCAATCAAGGGCTACGCCGAACGCCGAGGACGTGTCGATCGATTGGGATGAGGCAATGCCAAGTCATCATCCCGACCGTTGGGGCATTTAACGACCGCCACCCTCACCCAAGATTGCGGGGCGGCCACCGTTAGGGTTAGCTAAACCCTAACGGGATCAGGGACGGAGTACCATCTCGTACGTCCCTATCGGGGATGCAAGTTACGTTATGCATCCGGCCCGGATGATGCTACTTACTTGAACTCTAAACCATAACCATAATAACAATTCAATCAATGCGGTCCAATACGTGCTCAATGAGATACAAGGAACCTAGCATGATACTACGAAGCAAGAACAGATATCGAACATGCCAGAATGGAACAACCTAGCATGGGCTAACATGAGAAGCAATACAAGAGTTCATGCCAGTCAGGAATTCAGAACAGAGCACCTAGGGCTAAACATGCTAATAATCATACACAGGCATACAAAACAACAATCACAAATATACCGCAGGGCCCACACAACTCCGGTAAGAAATCCTTACCTTGGTCGGGAGGCTTCTACACACAAATCCTAAGTGCGGAACAATCCCGAGCTAGCGGCGGGAACCTAGCAAACCAATAATAATCGGCATCTAAAACGTCTAAACAACAAAAGAACAAAGCAAGCTCGGCTCGGGAACTCACGCGCACGGCGACACGAGCTTGGAGTCGCTGGCAAGCCGGGCACGCAGCGGTGGTCGGGCGCCGGCGCGCTGGCACGGCGCGGCACGCACGGATGCACGGCAGGAGCTGGCCAGCGCAGCGCGAGCGGCGTCATGCGCGCGCGCGAGCAGCGGGGGCGAAGGCGCGCGCGGCGCCGGGCGCGGCGGCGGCGGCGACGCGACGCTGGGCGCGCGCGCGAGCAGCGGCTTCGGCGAAGGCGCGCTGGCGCCGGGCGTCGGCGTCTCGCTGCTGCGCGCGACCGCACGCACGACGATCGATGGCGTGCGCGGGAGGGCTGCGACGGTGGATCTCGCGCGACCGGCGGCGAGCGATGGCGTCTGGCAGGTCGCTTCAACAGATCGGGGCGACTGGCGGCGATGGCGTCTGGCGGTCGCTTCAACAGATCTGGGTGACCTAGTGAGCGATGGCGAGGGCGATCTGCGGCGCGGCGGCAGGGCGACCGGCGTCGCGATCTAGCCGGTACCGGACGCGCGACGATGGTCTTTGGTTGGGCTTCTCTCGGCTGGCTGCAATCAACACAAACACACACAACAAACCTCTTTTCACTTGGCCAAAAGCACACCAAACGGATGAGAAGTAGAAGAGGAAGATCGATACCTACCCGGAATGATGATGAACGATCCAAGGGAGCTGCAAGGATGAAGAATCGGCAAGGGCTATGGAGAGGGAGAGCTTGTGCGGCCAAGAGGAGATTTGGAGAAGAAGATGGAATAAACCTAATTTCTATTTCATTTAACCAAATGCACCAAAACTCCAAAATCCAAGGCTAACCATAAAATGATGCAGAAAGAGCAACAAGAGCACCTAATGGCTCAATGGCACACATCTCCACAAGCTTCCCAGGAGACCCGGGTTCAAACCCACTGCAAAGACAATTTCCTTTATTTTTACTTTTGCATCAAACCTTGCTCAAACCAAACCACAAACCCCTCCAAAAACCTACAAAAACCATCCAATAATTTTAGTAACTGGAAAAGACACAAACGACCCTGACGGCCTGACCAAAATTACCAAATTACCCCTAGGGCATACCTGGAAGACCGAGAAGAAAAAACCTGGGTCGTTACACTCTCTCTCTCTCTCTCCCAGACCTAGCCCCCTAGCCCAGCCCCTTGGCTCGCTTGACCCTAGCCCGCGAGCCCGGCCGTCTTGTGGCGCCGCCGCCTCGCCCGGCCCAGAGCCCGGCTCTCCCAGTCGCCAGCGCCGCGCGCCTGCCTCGCCCAGCCCGAGCCCTTTCCTCGCACAGTGTCGCCCAGCTCGCCCAGGCCGTCGCGTCGCCAGCCCGAGCTCACCCAGCTAGTGTCCGTCCGACCTCGAGCCTCGTCGCCCTGTGCCGAGCCCAGCTCAAACGCGCGTCCCAGCGCCCGTGTCGCGCGCCTTTGCCCTGTAGATTGCCGAGCCGCGCCGCGCGCCGTCGCCCAGCCGAGCCAGCGCCCGCGCCCGCGCGCCCCTGTGTCGCTCGCATGCCGTCGTCGCGCGCAGCCAGCGCGCCCTCTCCGCGCGCGGCTCGCGCCCAGCCGCCCGCGCGCCTGCTCCCAGAGCGCCCGGCCCGGCCCCCTTTGGTCGCCTAGCTCGTCTGGCCGGCTCGTTCGCGTGTCAGCAGCGCCTCGTGAGTTGCTCCCGAGCCGAGCCCTATTTATCTTAGTGTATTTAGGGCTATTTTATGATTATTGATGTGTTTGCTTGGCTCGTTATAGGTTGCTCGGGTTCGATCGCAGTGGTCGGATATTGAGCAAAGCATAACATACCTTGCTTTTTCTCCCCCTCCCGCAACCAATGAGACTTAGCTACCTCATTGGCGTATGCCTAGTTTGTAGCTCTGCTAGAGCGGAACCCGCCAGCGGTGTAAGCTCGCCTTGGCCGGTTCTTAGCTTCCGGTTGGTGGACCAGCCGCATGATGAGCGCCGAGGGCCTCGCGCCATCGTGATCGGTGACACCGCTTCCGAGTCTTAGGCATGCGACTGGTCCGCGTAGTTTGCCCTTAGGCCCCGCATTTACGCCGGTTGCGAGAAGAGCATGCGCATTGTGGCGCGCACACACTGCGTTAGTTGTTGGGTCGGAGAGCTCCCCCGGGCTAATGTTCGTGAGTACACCATTCCTTCCGTTAGAGCCTGACTTCGGGTACTCTCCCATAAGTCTAGATTAGTGCAAGGGCAAGGAGGCCCTTGAGGACATTCTTGGGAATCAGTGTTTTCCCCCCGAGTGAAAGATACCTCGGTGATGTCCAGGATTGGTCAGGATAACCAATCCCTAGTCCGGAAGTAGGAGACTTCCGATGACTCCAGTTCTTTCTTTGTAAGCTTGTTGAGCTATAATCTGTGTTGGTGGCTGTTTGCTTGCTTGCTTTGGTTCTAGATGATTGATTATATCGTATTGTACCCCGGTTGGGGATTCTTCTTGAGTAATTCGTTACTCACCCTTACTTATCTTTCAGAAACCATGGCGCGAGGCGGGATGGGTGGAGGAGGAGGAGTCGTGATCATGGAAAACCCGTTGTTCAACTCGAGTCTTGTATTTATGTTTTAAATGTCCTCTGAATGCATGTAGTTGGGCACGGAGCCCTAGGTTGTTTTATGAATGTATTTCGGATTCTAGCATTGTTGTAAATGTTGTAAACTTGTATGTTTTTAATAAATCTCTGATCGAGTAAGTTTTGGAAATGTATTTGTCTTGGAAGCAGTGCTTGGAAACAGGGACAGTTTCAAGAATTTTGTATTGACTTTTAAATGAACTCTTGCTTTTTTTGGTTTTTACTTAGAATCGAAACAACCCTATTGCAAATTCTAGTGTTGATTTGTATGCATGCATTGAGGTAAGGGCCCATTTAGAGCCCCATTCGGGTCGGGTCTTTACAGTAAGTCCCCGATGGGCATCCTAGGTGTGTAAGTCCCGTTGGGCGGCATTGATAGCTAGAGGTGTAAGACCGATGGGCATCTCAGATGTGTAAGACCCGATGGGCATCATTGATTGAGGTGTAAGACCGATGGGCATCCATGTGTGTAAGACCCCGATGGGCATCATTGATTGAGGTGTAAGACCCCGATGGGCATCCATGTGTGTAAGACCCCGATGGGCATCACTGATTGATGTGTAAGACCCCGATGGGCTTCCTTGTGTGTAAGACCCCGATGGGCATCACTGAGTTGGCAGGAGTAAGACCCCGATGGGCATCCTTATGTGTAACACCCCGATGGGCATCATTGAGTCCTAGGTTGTGTAAGACCCCGAGGGGCATCCAGAGGTAGAACCTAGGGAAGGCCTTAGTTGTAAGCCCTTGAACAGGCAAGCTCTAGGAGTGGCGTATGGTTTAACCCAACTGTTTGCTCTAAGTCATTGTATGGTTGCTTGTCCGCGTGCTAAATGAGATGTTTTCGTATTGTACCCCGGTTGGGGATTCTTACTGAGTAACTCGTTGCTCACCCTTATTTTCTGTGGTTTTCCACCAGGTAACTTGGGACAGAGTCTGGATGGCTAGGAGGAGGCTGCTGGATGATCATGGATAGCTGACTCTGAGATACACGTTTCTTTTATTGTTTTTATGTTTTAGCATGTAATGGGACTTGAGTCCCTAGGAAAGCACTTAAAACTATTTTATGATTCTCGAACCGTACCCTTTGTTTTGTTTTAAGAAAGTACTGATCAGCCATTTACTTGTTGATTTTATTTATTGGAATTTACGGTTTGTTTTAAAATTTGTTGATTGCAAAGATTTAAACTTGGTACTCTATATGGAGTTTTACATTCTCAATCATGCATGCTAAGTAAGGATCTAGGTTAGAGACCGTTTCTCGGGTCGGGTCATTACACCATCGGGGTCTTACACATCTAGGATGCCCATCGGGGTCTTACACCTCCAATCAATGATGCCCATCGGGGTCTTACACATCTAGGATGCCCATCGGGGTCTTACACCTCCAATCAATGATGCCCATCGGGGTCTTACACATCTAGGATTCCCATCGGGGTCTTACACCTCCAATCAATGATGCCCATCGGGGTCTTACACATCTAGGATGCCCATCGAGGTCTTACACCTCCAATCAATGATGCCCATCGGGGACTTACACATAAACCAACAGTGTAGTGCCCATCGGGGACTTACATACCCTAGCAACGCATTGGTGCCCATCAGGGACTTACCCAAGTGGAACCTAAACCTACAACCCCTAACGGTCTCCTAAGCACCGGGACACAAACTAGCTTAACAATCAGACAATCAACATTACCTGTCTAACCCTAGCAAGAAATCAACAGAATACGAACAAGAAACATGGATATGTCAGGGTAAGGAAAGTCCCTAGCATGATACTACGAACTCAAGCAGGAATCAAAAGCATGCTGGAAGAACAAACCTAGCATGCCACTAACATGAACAACAAGCAAACATGCTAGCAAGATTTCAAACACAACCTGTCCTATAACTAACATGCTCATAACAGTAACCAAGCATACAAGGCACAATCCTGAAAGCATTACAGGGTCCACACACCACGGTAAGAAATCCTTACATGGGAGCAAGCAGAGAATAGCAACAACAACCTACAAGTGACCCTCGAGCTTCTAAGTGAACCCGAGCAACCTAAGCAATCAAATAAAACCAACCTAATTAAGTAAACAACAACTAACATCTTAAGGTCCAGAAGAGTGGAGGCTTGGGAATTACCACCCGAGAAGGCAGTAGGTCTCGGCCCAACTCTCTTGGCAAAAATAGGCTCTCGGCAGCAAGAGGCAGGCAGGTCGGGCGGCAGAGGCAAGTAGGCTGGGCGCGCTGGCACGGCGACACGGGCACTCTGGCGCGGCATAAGACGGGCGCGTTGGCGAGGGAGGAGACGGACGCAGCGACGAAGGAGGCGCGCGCGGCAGACGACAGGATGGGCGCCGGGCGCGGCACGGCAGCGGGGCGGGGCATCTGGGTGGGATGTAGGGGCCGTGTCTTTGGGTGTGTCGCTGCTTTCAGCAGTGGCGACAGCGAGAGGTATCCGTGGTTGGCCGGGCAGAAGCGGGCGGTGTGAGAGGTGGTGCACGCGGCGAGCGCGGTCCGATGCGCTGGTCTTGGCTCTCGGTTCTTGATTCTTGGAAGACGGCAAGGTGAGAGGGAAGGAGTGATGGGGGGTGAGCGGCAAAACAAGGGAAGGAATTTTCTTGGTTTTCCTTCCTTTTCCTAACTTAAATAGGCCTTGATGACCTAAATCCCTTCCCAAGGCTTTCCTCCTTCGAGTCCCCGCTGAGACAATCTTTTCTTCTTAAATAAAACCCATTTAAATCAAGCTTCCAAGTCACCATTAGGTCAAGGGTTCAAATCCCATTGGAGGCACTTTAAATAACATTATTTTTGCTAATAACCAAATCACCTCCAAACTTCCAAACAACTAGCACAAACTTCTTGGGTCTTGCAAACAACAACAATCAAGTCTCGATAAAAGGCAGGAATGACCCTAGAATCCTGAAAATCCACAAACCCTGACCGGGGAGTAAAAAGACCAAAATACCCCTAAGGGTTAAAATAGCTTTAACGGCCCAACCGAACAACCGAATATTGAACCGAAAACACCTGGGAAACCGGAAATAGAAAACTGGGCCGTTACAATACTCCCTCCTTTTAAGACTTTCGTCCCCGAAAGTCCTAAGACGAAAACAACTCCAGGAAGTCTCAACTGATCCCTAACCAACCGAACTCCCGGTCATGACAACACTAGATCTTCTTTGAAATCCAAACCCACTTGGGTTCCCAAAGGCTCACGGCCATAATGACATCGAGTCCGCCACAAACTATCTCACCCAAGACTGAACATACACTGAACTCCGTGGAAAGAGATGCGATAGTGCAAGCCGGTAAGCCACATCCTCAAACTCGCACCAACTCTCAAACGGTCTTACAACCCTAGGGCTCTCTTATCCCTGCTGACCCAACTCAGAACGCCTCTCTATGGCGCTACTCTCAGCAATCTTGTGAACTGGTCACAAGCTCTAAAACTCTAAGCCACGCACCGGCGTAACTCCTCTTAATACTCACAGCTGTTAACGAACAACCTCAACCCTACACCATACTGGCCAAACAACTGAACCTCTCGGGTTCCAGAAACCAGTCAGCCTCCTCTCTCTTCACAGAAGACCAGCGAACTCCAATGTTTGCCTACAAAACTCAACGAAATCCTTTCGAACCACCATCTGGCGACTGATCCTAAAGGGGTAAAGACCCGACCCAAGAATCGGTCTCTAACCTAGATCCTTACTTAGCATGCATGATTAAGAATGAAGGAAAAAAAAACATCGTTCGGAGTACCAAATTTAAATCTTTTCAATCAACACATTTAAACAAACCATAACTCCATTAAAATAAAAAGCGAATAAGTGACTGATCAGTACTTTCTTAAGAAAACAAAGGAAACGGTTCGAGAACATAAAATAGTTTTTGAGTGCTTTCCTAGGGACTCAAGTCCCACTACATGCTAAATCATAAACACAATAAAAGAACGTGCAACTCAGAGTTAGCTATCCATGATCATCCAGCAGCCTCCTCCTAGCCATCCAGCCTCTGTCCCAAGTTACCTGGTGGAAAACCACAGAAAATAAGGGTGAGCAACGAGTTACTCAGTAAGAATCCCCAACTGGGGTACAATACGAAAACATCTCATTTAGCACACGGACATGCAACCATACAATGGTTTAGAGCAAACAGTTGGGTTAGACCATACGCCCCCTCCTGGAGCTTGCCTATTCGAAGGCTTACAGCTATAAACTACCCTAGGTTCTACACTTGGATGCCCTTCGGGCCTTACACAACCTAGGACTCAGTGATGCCCATCGGGGACTTACACACCTAGGATGCCCATTGGGGTCTTACACCTCCAACTCAGTGATGCCCATCGGGGTCTTATACACCTAGGATGCCCATCGGGGTCTTACACCTCCAACTCAGTGATGCCCATCGGGGTCTTATACACCTAGGATGCCCATCGGGGTCTTACACCTCCAACTCAGTGATGCCCATCGGGGTCTTATACACCTAGGATGCCCATCGGGGTCTTACACCTCCAACTCAGTGATGCCCATCGGGGTCTTATACACCTAGGATGCCCATCGGGGTCTTACACTTCCAACTCAGTGATGCCCATCGGGGACTTATACACCTAGGATGCCCATCGGGGTCTTACACCTCCAACTCAGTGATGCCCATCGGGGACATATACACCTAGGATGCCCATCGGGGTCTTACACCTCCAACTCAGTGATGCCCATCGGGGACTTATACACCTAGGATGCCCATCGGGGTCTTACACCTCCGGTTGTCCATCGGGGTCTTACCCTAGCGGGACCTAAACTAGTTACCCCTAACATCTTCTGCGCTATACAACACCGGTCCAACCTTAACATGGATCTAACAGCATACAACCGAAAACATGGTTCTGCCGGGATGGAAGAGCGTAACATGGAACTAATAGAATACAACATAAAGCATGGATATGTCAGGATAGGAGAACGTAGCATGGAACTAATAGAATACAACAAAACGAACATGTATCAAAAGCAAGCATGAAGCCTATCCACTAGAAACTCATACAGTTACAATAATCAATATGCTATCAAGTGTTCGCAGGGTCCACACAACCCCGGGTAAGAAAATCCTTACCTGGAAACAAGTGAAAAAATAGCTATCACGAGTCAAGAAGCAACTCTCGAGCTCCTAAGCGAACCCGAACAACCAACGACGAAGTCATGGGGTCTCGCAGCCGGGGCGGGATGGGCGTATTCTTTGGTGCAAAGCAGGGCGCTGCGCGCGGCGCTGACACTGGGCTGGCTCGGCGGGCGCACGGCAAGGCGCAGCAGAGGCACCGAGCCGGCGCGACGGGGACGACGCGCGTCTGGCTGTGGGGGCGCCACGACGACGTCGTGGTTTGTGGAACGGCGCAGCATGGCGCGAGCGACAAGGCTAGGCGGCATCGAGCGGCGTCGGGCAAAGCAGTGGCGCGGCGGTGGTATCGCGATGCGTGGATCGAGCGACTGGTGCGGCGGTCTGGCGTTAATGTTCGGGCGACGATGGGCGGCTGGGCGGCAACTGGCGGAGCGGTTGAGGCGACGATGGGCGGCTGGTTTGGGTGGTCTGTGTGCGCGATCGCTCCTTGGCTTGGTTCCAAGGCTTGGTGCGGCTAGGGTTTGGAGAGAGAGAGAGAGAGAGAGAGAGTTGCAAAAACAAGGGGAATGGGATTTTCTTTCCTTTTCTTATTTTAAATAGGCCTAAAATCCCTTCCCAAGGCTTCCTCCTTCGAGACCCGGCTGAAACGACTTTCCTCCTAAATAAAAACTCATTTAATCCAAGTTTCCACTTCACCATCCAGGGCAAGGGTTCAAAACCCAAAGGAAACGCTTAAATAATAAATAATTTTTGCCATTATCCAAAATGCTCCCAAACTTCTAAACAACTAGCCCAAACTCCTTGGGTCTTGCAACCAACAACAATCAAGCCTCGACGAAGGCAGGCAGGAAGGACCCCGAGTCTTGAAAATCCACATAACCCTGACCGGGGGCAAAAGACCAAAATACCCCTAAGGGTTAAAATAGCTCTAATGGCCCATCCGAACATCCGAATAAAGAACCGGAAACACCTGGGAAACCGAAATAGAAAACTGGGCCGTTACAATACTCCTTCCTTTTAAGACTTTCGTCCTCGAAAGTCCTAAGACGAAGACAACTCTAGGAAAACTCCACTGATCCTTAACCAACCAAACTCCCGGTTAAGACAAAACTAAACCTTCTTCGAAAACCCAACTCGGAACGCCTCTCTACGGCGCTACTCTCAGCAACCTCGTGGACGGGTCACCAACTCTATAACTCTACGCCATGCACCGGCGTAACTTCTCTGAATGCTCACAGCTGTTATCAAACAGCCTCAACTCTACACCATGTTGACCAAACGACTGAACCTTCCTGGTTTCAGAAACTAAACGGTCTACTCTTACTTCACAAGAGACCAGCGAACCCCAATGTTTGCCTACAATCCTTAACGAAATCCAAATTGAACCACCAACTGGTGACTGATCCTAAGGCAAACTTCTCCAACTAGCACTCGTCCACAACTCTTAAGCAACCATCTTACGAGAAATCGAAACACCAAAGCCAAGGGGCACTTTTCTGGTTCACCAAACGGCTACCACTATCACACCAGCTGAAACTTCAGCTACGACCACCTTTAAAAGACAAGGTCCAGGCACAGGCTCAACTCGGCCAAACTAACAAACTGGAGCCCCTCAACGGCCGACAACAAACTTTCCAATGCATTCCGATCAGCCACTGGCCTAAGAGAACATCGTCAGACAGAAAAACGAACAACATACCTCTCTCAGGAATCTCGAGCGGCAAGGAATAAAACATCGCGCGGCTACTAGCAACACAACTCCTCGAGGATAACAACTCAAAGGTTTTCCCAACCAATGGCAGGGCACCTCGGTGCCAACCCACTCTACTGTGGCTCAGCTATAACGCCGACTGCGAACGCACAAAAACTAGGAACAAAGCCCAAGAAGGGCTGCTCTGCAGAAACTCAACCCAAGCTTATAACGAGCAAGGCTCGCCTCCAAGCTGCCACTCAACTCTTAAGCCCACTTGGCTACTCAAGGACTTCCTCCTTTAGCTTAGACCTAACTCCTTTTCCAACCAGAAACTCCACACTCGAAACATCCTGAGGAATAACGATAACGACAACCACAAAGCTTGCGGATCATGAGCAACACCAATCAAGCAAGACTACCCCAAAAGTTAATACTCGAAACTGGCATCCACGGTGCAACTCAATGATCACAGAAACTAGGGGTTCTTCAAACCCCAAAGATCCATCAAATAATCAACAACAACTTAACAACTTAGCCTGGCTAACCACCGACCTCACGAGGTCGAACAACTTGCCGCTTGCTAATAACACTACACAGGGTTTCCCCTGGCTAGGCTGACCGCTGCGCCACTCTGCTCAACTTCACAACTCAGGAGCTACGCTGACTCCTGATAAACGGGGATGATTCCTTAGCAACGAACTTTCGATGGATAGCGAACTACACACAAGCTCGTTGTCTTGCTCAAACTCAAAGGCACCAACAACCAACGCTCTCGCAAGCAACACCAGAGGGAGTCCAAAACTGATTGGACCACCTAGCCAAAACTAACAGTACTTACTCAACCACCGGGGGAGGGGTCAACTCCCAAAACCTCCTGACTAAGAACAAGTCCTCAGGGCAACGTCCGCTAGCTCGAATCGGGCTAGCTCACGAAACAACACGGGAACCAAACCTTGGTCAACACCAAACACCACCTTGCTAAGAATTCTGAAAACCAATGAGGAGGTTACTAAGAAAAACTCTAGCTTGTCAACCGACAACAAGCATCCAGCAACTCAATCCGTGGAACACTGCCTGGTCTGACTTAGCTCTGGTGAAGCTCTCCACAAACTAGGGTTCCTCCGATCACCCTCCGATACACATATTGGCGTCAACGGACTAACAGACATCTGGTTACACGTGCACATCTCCCTCCAGCATCTCAACTGCGCTGGCCAAAAGCTCTTTCTTGCCACATCTATAGCAAGCACGGGCGAAGCTCCACACAATCTAAAAAATGTCTTACCACACTTGATGCAATGAGCCGGCTGCCTAGCCCCGCCCTGCTGACGATCCTGAGCTCTAACCTGCGGTCGGCGCTGATCCCGACCCCTAGACTGGCCCTGTCGGCGAGTCTGCTATCCACCTGAGCAGGAACCACCGGAGGACCCAAACTTCCTCTTGCTCAAAGCATCAGCCACATCGTAGCTTCTACCCAGGGCAAGGGCCAACGCATAACTTGCCTACGCAATAACCCAGCTATCGGCATGGTAACCTCTAAACCAAAGTTAGGGCACTTGCCAAGAACTAAAGTAGTAACTCCTCAGAACTGAGCACTGGTTTCACAACCCGAATCCTTTCGTTGTTCCCCAAACATACCCCACGGAATGAGCTATGCAAAAGTACACCGACGTGTACAGCTCCAACTGGATTTTTTGAGATTCAACAAGAACTCTCACACAAGGCAACCTTTGCCTCCAAACAGGGCCACAACTAGCAAGGGAGCAACAAGAGTTCAAACCCTCTCGGGGTCAACTCACCACGAAACGACACACTAGTCAACTCACTCAACAAGAGCATAGCCACACCAAGCTAATCTTCCTCATACCAATGGTCCACTAAACGTGCTCCGATCAACCATCCAACTCATGGCTCTAACACTGGATCAACCACGCATCATCGATGCCAACTCTACTCATATTAGGGTAACTCCAGGGTAGTTAAATCACTCGACCATCCAACTGGCTCACAAGCCCACAACACAGGCGCGAGAACTCGGACGCGCTAGCCCTTAACAACCAACAGCATCCTTTTTACCCAACTCTCGGTGACCCCGAAAGGCTCCTACTTATCCCTCGAACGACCTCACACTTGTAGTTCTCGGACTACCACCGAGCTAGATCTCTTATGCAACCCAAACAGGTGCAATCTCAGGATATGGGTGCAAGACTAGTGGGGATGCTAAACTCCGGGCGGGTCCTGGAACCACCTGCACAAAAAGTGCCAACTGGCCTGAATCTAGGCATCCTCTCAAAGCTTGGTGCCAACAGGCACTACATCCTTTACAACACAAACATCCCTTTACGGGCTTTAAGCCCCTCTGAGGGTAGGGAATGTCACACTCCAGGTGACAGGGCAACTACACTCAACACAAGAGTAGCCTACTCTCTGGCATCTCGTCTAACAGACAAGCCACGACCCACTCCTGCATCCCACTCGATGCTCAACAAATACTCAGGCCAACCCTCGGGTGGCAACAACTAGTTCCATAGTTGGAACATGCTAACAAAAGAGTGCTCCACTCTACTAGCCCACTGAAATCCACGGACGGATTAAGTCCTGACAAGCAAACTCCACACTACACCCTGGCTACGAGGGTACTAAAAGAACTGGCTGCAAAACGACAGCAGGCTTGCAAGAGGACAAGATGTCTCTACATCCTTCTCAAAAGCTACTAACACGGCAACTTGCCAATCGACCGGGCGACTGGTGGAGACTCTGCTGGTCCACCTCTCTCAAGGGACTTCCACCACCAAATCTTTGTATCAACGGCACAGAAAGCGGCACGCCTTGGCCTTTGAACATCAAGTCATCCCAACACTCGGATGATAAACTCCATCCTGGCTAACCACCACGCTTCTGCTTGCCAAACTCGGCGGCTCGAATAATGCCAACTAACTCATCAGCATAAACCTGCTGATCAAGCCCTTCCGGAAACCTCCGGGGCTACTGGAGCTACTAGGGGGGTGTCTCCTAAATAAACTCTGTCAACTGGGCTATCTGCACCCGGGACTCCTCACTACGAGCTACAATCGCGCTGCGCTGGGTCTCTCCTCGATAGCTAAAAGACCTGCCATCAACTCTCTCATGGCGGGAGCACACTTTGCTCAAGGAGTCTCGCTCTGAGGTAGACTAGCCTCTACCCAATCCTTTTGGCTGCTCAACTGCCAGGGCCAAAACCGGCCTACGGGTCTAGACAACCCTGGACGTGGTCTCAACAACAACAAGATCAGTCCAACTCCTCGGTTGGACATACCAAACGTCCCTGCTCCTCAATGTGTAATCAACAACTGGCGGTCTACACAAGCATAAAAACTAGCCCACGCTGGGGCTCTCACTGCCCAACAAGGGTAACACATGTATACTAGATGCAGTATTGTAATTCTTAACCCTTAACCTTAAACTTACGGACATACCTGATGGCTGTCGGAGCGCTGATGATCATGGAAAACAACCTACAACTGCAGGTCAGTCTACAGAACCTATAACTCTGAGCTCTGATACCAACTGTAAAGACCCGACCCAAGAATCGGTCTCTAACCTAGATCCTTACTTAGCATGCATGATTAAGAATGAAGGAAAAAAAAACATCGTTCGGAGTACCAAATTTAAATCTTTTCAATCAACACATTTAAACAAACCATAACTCCATTAAAATAAAAAGCAACGAATAAGTGACTGATCAGTATTTTCTTAAGAAAACAAAGGAAACGGTTCGAGAACATAAAATAGTTTTTGAGTGCTTTCCTAGGGACTCAAGTCCCACTACATGCTAAATCATAAACACAATAAAAGAACGTGCAACTCAGAGTTAGCTATCCATGATCATCCAGCAGCCTCCTCCTAGCCATCCAGCCTCTGTCCCAAGTTACTTGGTGGAAAACCACAGAAAATAAGGGTGAGCAACGAGTTACTCAGTAAGAATCCCCAACCGGGGTACAATACGAAAACATCTCATTTAGCACACGGACATGCAACCATACAATGGTTTAGAGCAAACAGTTGGGTTAGACCATACGCCCCTCCTGGAGCTTGCCTATTCGAAGGCTTACAGCTATAAACTACCCTAGGTTCTACACCTGGATGCCCTTCGGGCCTTACACAACCTAGGACTCAGTGATGCCCATCGGGGACTTACACACCTAGGATGCCCATTGGGGTCTTACACCTCCAACTCAGTGATGCCCATCGGGGTCTTATACACCTAGGATGCCCATCGGGGTCTTACACCTCCAACTCGGTGATGCCCATCGGGTCTTATACACCTAGGATGCCCATCGGGTCTTACACCTCCAACTCGGTGATGCCCATCGGGGTCTTATACACCTAGGATGCCCATCGGGGTCTTACACCTCCAACTCAGTGATGCCCATCGCGGTCTTATACACCTAGGATGCCCATCGGGGTCTTACACTTCCAACTCAGTGATGCCCATCGGGGACTTATACACCTAGGATGCCCATCGAGGTCTTACACCTCCAACTCAGTGATGCCCATCGGGGACTTATACACCTAGGATGCCCATCGGGGTCTTACACCTCCGGTTGTCCATCGGGGTCTTACCCGAGCGGGACCTAAACTAGTTACCCCTAACATCTTCTGCGCTATACAACACCGGTCCAACCATAACATGGATCTAACAGCATACAACCGAAAACATGGTTATGTCGGGATGGAAGAACGTAACATGGAACTAATAGAATACAACATAAAGCATGGATATGTCAGGATAGGAGAACGTAGCATGGAACTAATAGAATACAACAAAACGAACATGTATCAAAAGCAAGCATGAAGCCTATCCACTAGAAACTCATACAGTTACAATAATCAATATGCTATCAAGTGTTCGCAGGGTCCACACAACCCCGGGTAAGAAAATCCTTACCTGGAAACAAGTGGAAAAATAGCTATCACGAGTCAAGAAGCAACTCTCGAGCTCCTAAGTGAACCCGAACAACCAACGGCGAAGTCACGGGGTCTCGGTAGCCAGGGGGAAGGATGGGCACTGCTGGTGCAGCAGAGGCACTGGGCGCTGGCGCTGGACACTGGGGGCTGGCTCGGCCCCACGGCAAGGCGAGCGGAGGCACTGGAGCGGGCGCACGGGGACGACGCGTCTGGGCTGTGGGGCAGCGCGCGACACGTCTGGGCTGCGGAACGGCACGCGGCGCGAGCGACAGGGCTAGGCGGCAGCGAGCGGCGTCGGGCGAAGCAGGGCGTGCGGTGGCTGGGCGATGCACGGACTGACCGACCTGGTGAGGGCGGTGCGTTAAATTTGGGGCGACGATGGGCGTCTGGCTGGGCGGCCCGGCGGAGCGATTGGGCGACGATGGGCGGCCTGGGCTGGGTGGTGCGGCGCGACTGGCTACTTGGCTTGGTTCCAAGTCTTGGTGCGGCTAGGGTTTGGAGAGAGAGAGAGAGAGAGAGAGAGAAAGAGAGAGAGAGAGTTGCAAAAACAAGGGGAATGGGATTTTCTTTCCTTTTCTTATTTTAAATAGGCCTAAAATCCCTTCCCAAGGCTTCCTCCTTCGAGACTCGGCTGAAACGACTTTCCTCCTAAATAAAAACTCATTTAATCCAAGTTTCCACTTCACCATCCAGGGCAAGGGTTCAAAACCCAAAGGAAACGCTTAAGTAATAAATAATTTTTGCCATTATCCAAAATGCTCCCAAACTTCTAAACAACTAGCCCATACTCCTTGGGTCTTGCAACCAACAACAATCAAGCCTCGACGAAGGCAGGCAGGAAGGACCCCGAGTCCTGAAAATCCACATGACCCTGACCGGGGGCAAAAGACCAAAATACCCCTAAGGGTTAAAATAGCTCTAACGGCCCATCCGAACATCCGAATAAAGAACCGGAAACACCTGGGAAACCGAAATAGAAAACTGGGCCGTTACAAAATGTAACTTCTCCAACTAGCACGCGTTCACAACACTTAAGCAACCAACTTAAAGAGAAACCGACGCACCCAAGACAAGGGGCATGTGCCTGGTTCGCCAAACGGCTAACACCACTCACACCAACTGAAACTTCAGCTGCAGCCGCCTCTTAAACGACAAGGTCCAGGCACAGGCTCCACTCAGCCAAACCAACAAACTGGAGCCCCTCATCGGCCGACCACAAACTTTCCAATGCGATTCTATCAGAACTAGCCTAAGTGAACATCGCCAGCCAAGGAAGCAAACAACATTCCTCTCACGGAAATCTCGAGTTTCAAGGAACAAAACAGCACGGGGCTACGTGCAATTCAACAGCTTGAGGATAACAACTCAAAGGTCTAACCAACCAATGCCACGACACCTCTATGCCAACCCACTCAACTTTGGCTCAACTAAATGCCAACCACGAACGCGCAACAACTAGGAGCAAAGCCTGAGAAAGGATTGCTCTGCAGAACTCAACTCAAGCTTACAACGGGCGAAGCTCGCCTCCAAGGACATGCCACTCTCAAGTCCATCTGGATAATCAAATGACTTCCTCATTTTAGCTTAGGCCTAACTCATCTTCCAACCAGAATCTCCACACCAGGAACATCTCAAGGAATACAAATAACGACAACCACGATGCTGGAGAATCGCAAGCAACCAGAACTGACAAGGCTACCTCAAAAGTTAAGGCTCGAGGCTGGCACCCATGGTGCAACTCAACCACCATAGATACAAGGGGTTCCTCAAACTCTAATGATCCAACAACTTCTAACAGCAACTCAACCACTTAAACTGGCTGACCACCGTCCTCACGGGGTGGAACAACTAGTTGCTTGCTATCAACACCATGCAGGAATTCCTCTGGCTGGGCTGACCGCTGTGCCACCCTGATCAACTCCACAACTCAGGAGCTATGCTGCTCCTCCTAAATGGGGACGATTCCCCAGCAAGCGGACTTCCGAAGGACAACGAACTTCACACACGCTCGCTGTCTTGCTCAAACCCAAGGGCAACAATCCAACTCTCTCAGAAATAACAGTAGAGAGATTCCACAATCGATTGAACCACCACCATAGAACTAGCAGTACTTATCCAACCACCGAAGGAGGTGCCAACTCCCGAACTTTCCAAACAAGAACAAGTCCTTAGGGCCACGCCTGCCTGTTCCAACCAAGCTAGCTCTTACAACCACATGGGAACCAAACCTTGGTTAACGCCAAGCACCAACTGATAACAGTTTCGAATCCAACGCGGAGGTACCCAAAAAAAAACAACACTAGCTTGTCAACCGACTACAAGCTTCCAACAACTCAGCCGAGGAACACTGCCTGGGTCTGACTGAGCTCTGGTGAGGCTCTCCACAACCTAGGGTTCCTCCGATCACCCTCTGACACACACTGTCGTCAAACGGTCTAACACATAAGCGGCTACATGGGCACAACTCTCTCTCCATCATCTTAACTATGCTGGCTCGCTCCAACTCCTCGAAAAACCAAGAAGACCAGAAATACTACAGAATGTGTCAACCTCCAACTCAAGCATCGACCACATCGTAGCTTCTACCCAGGGTAGGGATCCGAACAACACTCTTAGCAATGACGATCGGAAACTACGCGGCTTTGCTACCACCGCCCTTGTTCAGTTCCAACTGAAGTCCAACCATCGATCAACAAGAAATTCCTCTACCCAGGTCAAGGGCCAACTAGCATAACTTGCCTAAGCAACAACCAGGCTACAAGCACGGTATGCTTACAACCAAAGTTAGGGCACTTGCAAAGAACTAAAGCCCTAACACCTCAAGGACTGAGCACTTGTTCCTCAACACGAACCTTTCGTGGTTCCCAAACATACACCACGGAACGAGCTACACAAAAGTACACTGGCGTGTACAGCTCCAACCTGATTCCTTCAGATCCAACAAGAACTCTCACACAAGGCAACTTTTGCCTCCAAAAAGTGCCACAACTAGCAAGGGAGCAACAATAGTTCAAACCCACTCGAGGTCAACTCACCACGAAACGCCACATTGGCCAACTCACTCTACAAGAGCATGACCACACCTAGCTAACAAACCTCATACCAATGTGTCCATCAAATGTGCTCCGCACAATCCATCCAACTCATGGCTCCCACGCTAGACCAACCACGCATCATCGATGCCAACTCTACTCGTACCAAGGAAAACTCAAGGGTAATTGAATCACTCTACCAACAAATTGGCTCACAAGGCCACAACACAAGCGCGAGAACTTGGACGCGCTGGCCCTTAACAACCTACAACATCCTTTGTACCCAACTCTCGGTGACCCCGAAACTCCTGCTTTCCCTCGAACGACCTCACACTTGTAGTCATCCGACTACCACCGAGCTAGATCTCTTATGCAAACCAAACAGGTGTAACCTCAGAAAATGGGCACAAGGCTAGTGGGGATGCTAAACTCCGTGTGGGTCATCGAACTACCTGCACATCTGGTGCGAACTGGCCTGAACCTAGGCCTCCTTACCAAGCTTGGTGCCAATAAGCAGTACATCTTTCACAACCCAAAACAACTATATACGAGCTTTGTGTCCCACTAAGGGTAGGGAAGGTCACACTCAGGTGTGACGGGACAATGGCACAAAAAAAATAAGAAGCCCAACACTCGGGCCATCTAATCTCTGGCATCTCGTCTAACAGGCATGCCACAGCCTACCCTTGCATCCCACTCGATGCTCAACAAATACTCAGGCCAACCCTCGGGTGGCAACAACTAGTTCCACATTTGGAACATGCTAACAAAAGAGTGCTCCACTCTACTAGCCCACTGAAATCCACGGACGGATTAAGTCCCGACAAGAAAACTCCACTCTACACCCTGGCTACGAGGGTACTAAAAGAACTGGCTACAAAACGACAGCATGCTTGCAAGGGGTCAAGATGTCTCTACATCTTCCTCAAAAGCTACTAACACGGCCACTTGCCAATCGACCGGGTGACTGGTGGAGACTCTGCTGGTCCACCTCTCTCAAGGGACTTCCACCACCAAACTGCTGTATCAAACAGCACCAGAACGACACGCCTTGGCCTTTGAACATCAGGTCATCCCAACACTCGAATGATAATGTAAAGACCCGACCCATGAAACGGTCGCTATCCTAAAGTCCTTACTTAGCATGCATGATTAGGAATGTAAAACGTCGATCAGAGTTTGAAATTTAAATCTTTGAAGTAAGCACATTCAAAACAAGGAAAATATAGTTCCATTTAAAATAAACAGGTAAATAACTGATCAGTTCTTTCTTAAAAACAAATCAAGGGAAACGGTACGAGAATCATCAAATAGTTTTCGAGTATTTTTCCTAGGGACTCAAGTCCCACTACATGCTAAATCATAAACACAATGAAAGAACGTGCAACTCGTCAGTCGACTATCCATGATCATCCAAAGACCTCCTCCTAGCCATCCAGCCTCTGTCCCAAGTTACCTGGTGGAAAACCACAGAAAATAAGGGTGAGTATAAACATACTCAGTAAGAATCCCCAATCGGGGTACAATACGAAATCATCTCATTTAGCACACGGACAGGCAACCATACAGAGACTTAGAGCAGGCACGGTTGGTGTAGGCTATGAGCTACTTCAAAGGCGAGCCTACTCAAGGGCTTCCGTCTATAGCCTCTCCTAGGTCCTACATTTGGATGCCCTTCGGGCCTTACACAACCTATGACACAGTGATGCCCAGTGGGGCCTTACATACTTAGGACACAGTGATGCCCAGTGGGGCCTTACACACTTAGGATGCCCATCGGGCCTTACACCTTCGATGATCGGTGATGCCCAGTGGGCCTTACACACCTAGGATGCCCATAGGGCCTTACACCTCCAGAATCAGTGAAGGCCCGGTGGGCCTTACACACTTAGGATGCCCATAGGGCCTTCCACCTCCGAATCAGTGATGCCCAGTGGGCCTTACACACCTAGGATGCCCATAGGGCCTTACACCTCCAGAATCAGTGATGCCCAGTGGGCCTTACACACCTAGGATGCCCATAGGGCCTTACACCTCCAGAATCAGTGATGCCCAGTGGGCTTTACACACCTAGGATGCCCATAGGGCCTTACACCTCTAGATGTCCATCGGGTCTTGCCCGAGCGGGACCCCAAACTAGTTGCCTCGACGGTCCTCTATACTATACATCGCACATCTAACCATAATTTGGATCTAGCAGCATACAAATGGCAGCACGGTTCTATCAAGATAGGAAAGCCTAACATGGAACTAACGGGATGTAAACATGTCACGAACATGAATCAAAAGAAAACATGTAACCTATCACTAGAAACTCATATAATTACAGTAATTAGCGTGCTATCAACTATTCGCAGGGTCCACACAACCCCGGGTAAGAATCCTTACTTGGAAATAAGTGGAGGTTAACTATCCCGAATCAAATAACGACCCTCGAGCTTTTAAGTGAACCCGAGCAACCTAAGCAAGTAATAAAATATCCTAATTAATAAACAGCATCTAAAATCAGGAAGTCCAAAGGGTGGAGGCTCGGGAATTTACCAACCGAGAAGGCACACGCCTCGGCAGCTAGCGCAAAGCGACGGCGCGGCGCGCTGGGTATTTAGGGCGCTGGGCGCGCGCGCTAAGCGCTAGGCGAGGCGGAAGTAGCAACAAAGCGGGCTGCGTCGGGCGCGAGGGCAATGACGCCGGTTCGCGAGCGATACAGCGGGGGCGCGCGCGCTCGGGCGGCTGTGAAGCGGAGCGCGCGCGCGCGCCGGGCGGCTCTGGTGCGGAACGGCGACGGCTGGGCTGGGCGAGGCAAGGCGATCGGGCGCGCCGCATGGGCGATGCAGGCGGCTGGCGGGCGCTTGGCGGCCGCTGGCTGCTCTGTGCGCTGGCCGAGCACTGGCCGCCGTGCGCTGAAATTGCGCAGTGCGCGTGGTGAGTGAGTAAATTTGAGCGGCTAGGGTTTCTTGGTGAGGTCGGCTAGGAGAGAGAGAGAGAGAGAGAGAGATTTTTCCAAAACAAGGGGAATAGGATTTCTTTTCCTTTTTCCTAATTTAAATGGGTCTAAAATCCCTTCCCAAGGCTTTCTCTTACGGGTCCCGGCTAAAGAAATTCTTTTCTTTTTAACTAAATCTTCTTTTTCTAAAAACTCCAATTTCACCATTAGGGCAAGGGTTCAAATCTCAATGGGACCAATTAAATTCCAATTAATTTTGCTATCAACCGGAATGTCTCCGAACTTCTAATCAACTAACCCAAACTCCTTGGGTCTTGCAACCAACATTAATCAAGTCTCAACGAAGGCCGAAATGACCTTGAAGCCCTGAAAATCCTCAACCTCCGACCGGGGAGCAAAATACCAAAATGCCCCTAAGGGTTAAAATAGCTCTAACGGCCCATCCGAACATCCGAATAATGACCAGAAATCACAGGTAACCGAAATAGAAAACTGGGCCGTTACAATACTCCCTCCTTTTAAGACTTTCGTCCTCGAAAGTCCTAAGACGAAAACAACTCTATGAAACTCCACTGATTCTTAACCAACCAAGCTCCTGATTAAGATAACACAAATCTTTCTTTGAAACCGAACCCTTTTGGGTTCCCAAAGGCTCCAAGCCCAACAGACACCGAGTCTGCCACGAACTATCTCAACCTAAACTTAACTAACACTGAGCTTCGAAGAAAACATGCGATAACTAGCCAGTGAGCCACATCCTCTGATTCGCACCAATTCTCAAACGGTCTTACGACTCTAGGGCTCACTTATCCCTGCTAACCCAACTCGGAACGCCTCTCTGCGGTGCTACTCTTAGCAAACTCGTGGACGGGTCACAAGCTCTAAAACTCAACGCCACGCTCCGGCTTAACTTCTCTGAATGCTCATAGCTGTTATCAAACAACCTCGACCCTTCACCATGTCGACCAAACAACTGAACCTCCTGTGTTTGAAACAAAGCAGTCTACTCTTACTTCGCAAGAGAGACTGCGAACCCCACCGGTTGCCTACAATCCTTAACGAAATCCAATTCGAACCACCAACTGGTGACTGATCCCTAGGCAACCTTCTCCAACTAGCATGCGTCCACAACACTAAAGCAACCATCTTACGAGAAATCGAAGCACCAAAGCCAAGGGGCACTTTTCTTGTTCACCAAACGGCTACCACCAACACACCAGCTGAAACTTCAGCTACGGCCACCTTTAGAAGACAAGGTCCAGGCATAGGCTCCACTCGGCCAAACTAACAAACTGAAGCCCCTCAACGGCCGACAACAAACTTTCCAATGCAATCCGATCAGCCACTGGCCTAGGTGAACATCGCCAGATAGGGAAACAAACAACATTCCTCTCACGGGAACCTCGAGCAGCAAGGAATAAAACAACACGCGGCTACTAGCAACACAAAAGCTGGAGGATAACAACTCTAAGGTTTCCAACCAATGCCACGAAATTTACGTGCCAACCCACTCAATCGTGGCTCGGCTATAACGCCAATCGCGAGCGCACATCAACTAGGAACAAAACCCAAGAAGGGCTTGCTCTGCAGAAACTCAACCCAGGCTTATAACGAGCAAGGCTCGCCTCCAAGCTGCCACTCAACTTTTAAGTCCAACTGGCTACTCAAAGGACTTTCTCCTTTTAGCCTAGGCCTAACTCATCTTGCGGCTAGAAACTCCACACTCGGAACATCGCAAGGGAAACGGACCGACGAGGCTATCTCCAAAGATAATACTCGAGGCTGGCATCCATGGTGCAACTCAACCACCAAAGAAACTAGGGTTTTCTTCAAACCCCAAAGAACCAACAGCTTCCCAGCAAAAACTCAACTCTTAAACTGGCTGGCCTCCGCCCTTGCGGGGACAAACAACTTTTTGCTTGCTAACAACACAAGGCAGGGACCCTGTAAGAACCCGACCCAAAACATGGTCCTAAACCTGGGATCTTACTCAGCATGCAAGTTAAATATGATAACAAGCGGTTTAGAGCTTACATTTAAAAACCTTTCAAAACATATGAGAAGGGGGAGCCCTTAAAACATAACCAACAATTTAAGTTTAAACAATCCAACAAATTAAAACATCACGGCGGTGTTTAATAAAATGTACAATACAATTTCAAAGCAACGTTTTTAAACAATGTTCCCCTAGGACTCCTCTCCATCTACATTTGAATAAACAATGCAATAAATAAAGACAGAGTGCCGGCGGTTCCCCATGATCAATCGGCTCCCTCCGCTAGCCCTCCCGGTGTTGTCTCGAGTTACGAAAGATAAATAAGGGTGAGTATAAACATACTCGGTAAGAATCCCAACAAGGGGTACAATACGATACATCGACCATCTAGCACCTCAAAATGCAAGCAAACGACTACCAACACAGATCATAGCTCAATGAGCTCATAACACAAGATCTGGAAACATCGGAAGTCTCTTACTTAGGAATCATCGGAAGTCTCCTACTTAGGCCTAATGATTGGTTCTCATAACCAATCCGGGACATCTCCGAGGGTCTTTCTCCCTCGGCCAATTGATCAGCTCAAAACCGATCCCAAGATGTCCGACACCTCGAGGGTCTTTCTCCTCGACCAATTAATTAGCTCAAAAGCCAATCCCAATGGGTGTCCTCAAGGGCCTCTTACCCCTCGCTAACAACTGGACTATCGGGAGAGTACCCTTGACCGCTCTAAATCGGAAGGAACCGTGTACTCACGAACATTACCCGGGAGCTCTCTCCGAACCAAGCTACTAACGCTGTGTGTGCGCGCACACCGCATGCTCTTCGCAACCGGCGTAAATGCGGGGCCTAAGGGCAAACTACGCGGGCAGTGCACGCATGCCTAAGACTCGGAAGCGGTGTCACCGAACACGGTGAGTGCGAGGCCCTCGGCACTCATCATGCGCACTGTACCACCGACACGAAGCTAAGAACCGCCAAGGCGGGCTTGCACCGTTAGCGTGGTTCCGCTCTAGCGAGCTACAAACTAGGCTTATGCCGATGTGGTAGCTACATCCACATCATCGGTGTCGGGGAAGCAATGTACGTTATGCTTCGCTCTACTCCCGACCGGTGGGGACAAAGTACGTTATGTCCGCTCTCGGCCTACGGATGATGACAAACCCTACTACTCTATCCAAGAATACCGAGTAACTCAATGATTCTGGCTAGCAAGCAATGACCGACAACAATCACGTTTACCTAGCATGATACTACAACTTAAACAGAATCACAAGCATCTTTGGAAGAACAAACCTAGCATGGCACTAACATGTAAAATCAACAAACATGCTAGCAAGAGATCAAACAAAGTCGCCTATCACTATCATGCTCATAACAATCAAAGCAAACATACAAGGCACAATCGAGACATATCGCAGAGGTCCACACAACCACGGTAAGAAATCCTTACGGGACAAGCGAGAAAATAATCATAACTCAACCAAGCGATCCTCGAGCCTCTAATCGAACCCAAACAACATAAACATAAAATAAAGCAGCCCAAATCAAATCCCTAAACAGCAGCCAACAAAATCGGGGCCCAACGAAGAAAAGACTCGGGAAAATACCATCCGAGAAGCCACAAGGCTCGGGCCAACCAGCACACATCGTAGGTAAGGCGGCGCTGGCTGAGCAAAGCGCTGGGCATGTGGGCGCAGGCGTGGCGAAGCGGCGCAGCGGCGCGCGCGCAGGGCGTGGCGCGGCGCAGCACGCGCTGGCTGGGCGAAGCAAAGCGCGCACGGGCGCGGCTCGAGCTCGGCTGGCGGCGACACACGGCGCGGCTTAGCGTAAGAGCGGCGCGGGCGCGCGCAAGCGCGAGGCGACGCGCGATGGGCTCGGGGCGCTCGGGAAGGCACGGCGACCTGTGGGCGAAGCGACTTCGGTGCGGCGGGGCTCGGGCGACTCGACACGGACACGGGCGACACGGAGACGGCTCGGGCGATGCCGATCTGGGCTCGGCGCGACCTAGGCGACACGGAGCGGCACGGCGCGGCGGATCCGGGCTCGGCGCAACTAGGGCGCGGCGGCGCGACGGACGCGAGGGGTGGCTCGGCACGACGGCGCGGCATGGGTGACTGGGCGGCTGGTGCGAGGGCGGCGGTTAGGCTGGACGATGCAACGATCATCGCGCGCTGGGCCGGGCGATGGAGTGCGTCTCGTGCGGCGGGCTAAGCGAGGGCTATCTTTGGCCGTGGTGAGCGATCGATGCGGCGAGGTGTGGTGCGGCTAGGGCATGGCCGGGTGGCTAGGGTTGGGTCTTCTTGGTGAGGTCGGCTAGGGAGAGAGAGAGAGAGAGAGAGAGAGAGAGAGAGAGAGAGAGAGAGAGAGAGAGAGAGAGAGAGAGAGATTGCAAAACAAAGGGAAAGGGACTTTCTTGATTTTTCTTCCCTTTTTCCTAATTAAAACAAGCCTTAAAGTCCTTAAATCCCATTTCTGGCTTCCTCCTTTGAGACCCGGTGAAGCAACCTTTCCCAAACAATAACTCTCACATAAAACAAACTCCCAAATCATCTCTAAGGGCACAGGCTCGAATCCCAAAGGAAACACCCAAACAACGATCACTTTGCCCAAAACCCAAATCACAACCGAACTCCCAAACGAATACCCCAAACATCTCGGGACTGCATGACCACCAACACACAAGCCTCAACAACGGCGGGGAGCGCCTCGAAGCCCCGAAAATCCACAAATCTGCCCGGGAGCAAAAAGACCAAAATACCCCTAAGGGTCAAAAGCTCTAACGGCCCAACCGAACCATGAATTTGAGCAGGAAGCACCTCGAGAGCTGGAATAGAAAAGCGGGCCGTTACAATACTCCCTCCTTTTAAGACTTTCGTCCTCGAAAGTCCTAAACGAAAAACTTGACTCTAGGAAAACTCCAATGTTTCCTAGCCAACAGTAACTTCTCGGCCAAAACAACACTAACCCTTCTCTGAAAACCAAACCCTCTTGGGTTCTCAAAGGCTCAAAGCCACAATGCTCTCGATCATCACAAACTATCTCAACCAAGAGACGAGGAACACAAAACTTGCATCATTGTCAACGACGGGGCAAAGCTAACCAACTGCTCCAATCCGCTCAAGGATCTCAAAAGCCCTACAAACTTGGCGCTCGGCCAAAACCCCGCTAAACCAACACGGAACACCTCTCAACGGTGTTACTCTCAAAGAACCGCGGACTCGGCACAAGCTCCAAAACTCAACGCCACGCCTTTGGCGTAACTTCTCTGAATGCCCACAATCGATAACAAATCGCCTCAACACAACGCCAAGTGGCCAAACAATTGAACCTCTCAGTTCCGAAACCAAACGGCCTACTCTTTCTTCACAAGAGACCGGTGAACCACAAGGCTTGCCTAAAGCCTTAAAGAAAAACAATCGAACCACCAATCTGGCGATTGATCCAAAAGCGGACTTTTCCCACTAGCACAAGTTGAAACTTCAGCTCACGGCCAACCCTAAATGGCCAAAAACCGGGCACAGGCTCCACTCGGCCAAGCCAACAAGCGGAGCCTCACAGCGGCCGAACACAAACTTTTCCATGCAAACCTACTAGCAATCGGCCAAAAAGAACATTGCCGGGCAAGGAAACACCCAACACTCCTCTCATGGAAAATCTCGGCAAAGAAGGACCAAACCCTCACGGGGCTACCAAAGAACTCACAGCGGCTTGAGGAAAAGCGGCCCAAAGGCTAACCAACCAATGCCACGGCACCTCTGTGCCAACACACTCAAGCGAGGCTCGGCTATTCGCCAAGCTGCGAAAGCTCAACAACTAGAAACAAAGCCCGAGAAGGCCTTGCTCGCAGAAACTCAACTCAAGCTCAACTTTAAATCATTTGGCCACCGCACTTGCGGGGACAAACAACTTTTCGCTTGCTAACAACACAATGCGGGGACCCTCTCGTTGGGCTAACCAACTGCGCTACTCGATCAACTACACAACTCAGAGCTACGACGACCTCAACGGGAACGATTTCCCAAGCAAGCAAAACTCTAAAGGGCGGCGAACATCACGCACGCTCGCTGACTTGCTCAAACCCAAGGGCAACATCAACCAACTCTCTTGGAAGCAACACCCAAGGGAACTCAACTGATTGGACCACCAATCCAGAACTAGCCGAACTTACTCAACCACCGAGGGAGGAATCAACTCCCAAAACAACCAGACTAGGAACGAATCCTCAGGGCAACGCCCTCTGGCTCGAACCGAGCAAGCTCTTGAAACATCAAGAGAACCAAAATCTTGGTCAACACCAAGCACCAACTAACCTCCAAAACCAAACAAGCACTAGCTTGCTAGACTGCCAAATCTGCAAGCAACTCACCCAAGGAACACCGCTGGGTCTAATCGAGCTACGAGAGGCTCTCCACAACTAGAGATCCTCTGATCACCCTCCGACACACACGGTCGACAACGATCTAACAAACAACCGGCTACGCGGGCACAACCCTCTCCAGCATCTCAACTAAGCTGGCCAACTCCAACTTGGAAACCAAGGGGACCAGAAACGCTACAGGAGGCGTCATCCTCCTACTCAAAGCAACAACCTCAACATACCTTCTTCTCAAGGTAAGGATCCGAAACGACTTTCTTAGCCAAAACGATCGAATCGCGCGGCTTGCCACTCACCTCGCATGCTCTAGTTCGGTCCCAATCAAGTCTAACCAGGGCAAGGACCAACTAGCAAAACTTGCTTACCCAACAGCCCGGCAACGAGCACGGCATCCTAATAGCCAAAGCTAGGGCACTTGCCAAGAACTAAAGCCTTGACACCTCAAAGACTGAGCACTGGGCCCTCAACACGAACCTCTCGTGGTTTTCCAAACATAAACCACGGAACGAGCTACGCAAAAGTGCACCGGGGTGCACAGCTCCAACTTGATCTCTTAAGATCCAAAGCCAACAAGGGCTCTCACACAGGGCAACCTTTGCCTCCAAACAGAGCCACAACAAACAAGGGAGCAACGAGAGTTCAAACCCACTCGGGGCCAACTCACCACGAAAAGCCACATTGGCCAACTTACTCTTACAAGCGCAAAACCACACCAAGCTAACATTCCTCGAAACAATGTGCTCACTAAACGAGCTCCGATCAGCCATCCAACTCATGGCTCTATCACTGGATCAACCACGCGTCCACGATGCCAACACTAACCATACTAGGGCAACTCAAAGGGTAGCCGAATCATGCTACCATCAAGCTGGCTCACAGGCTCACACCACAGGCGCGAGAACTCGAACGCGCTAGCTCTTAACAGCCTATAGCATCCTTTACACCCAACTCTCGGAGATCCCGAACAGCTCCTACTTTCCTCGAAAACCTCAAACTTGTAGTCCTCTCGACTACCACCGAGCTAGATCTCATAAGCAACCCAAAGCAGTGCGACCTCGGAAAAGGGTACAAGACAAGCGGGAAGCTATACTGCAGGCAGCCATGGAACCACTGCACTAAAAAGTGCCAAGCGGCCTGAAACTAGGCCTCCTCTCAAAGCTTGGTGCCAACAGCACCACATCCATTACAACACGAATCAGCCTCAAGCGAGCTTTATGCCCTCTCGAGAATAGGGAAAGTCACTCTCAAGTGACGGGGCAATGGCACTCAAAGACAGAGTCCAAACACTCGAGCAAACCTAATCTCTCGGCATCTCGACCAACAGACTTGCCACGGCCTACTCCCGCATCCCACTCGATGCTCAACAAAAGCTCAGGCCAACTCCTCGGGTGGCAACAACTAGTTCCACACTCGGAACATCCAAATAAAAGAGGGTTCCACTCTACTAGCTCGCCGAAATCCACAGATGGATAAAACCCCGGCATGCAAACTCCACACTACACCACAGCTACGAGGGTACAAAGAGAACTGGCCGCAAAAAACAAAAGAGGCTTGCAAGGGGCATGAGATGTCTCTACATCCGCCTCAAGCCACTAACACGGCAACTTGCCAATCAATCGGGCGATCGGTGGAGACTCGCTAGTCCACCTCTCTCAAGGGACTACCACCACCAACTACGGAATCAATAAAGACGGAGGAGCGGCTCACCTCGGCCTCTGAGCGGCGGGGCATCCCAACACACGGATGCTAAACTCGAAACTGGCCAACCGCTTTACTACTAGCGGTGAGGACTTTCTAATACATCAAGCTCTACAGGCATCCACTTGCCAAACCGGGGGCGGCTCCATCAACGCCAACAAACTCAACTGCATAAACTCTGATTGATCAAGCCCTCCAGGAACCTCAGGGGCTACGAGAAGCTACCGGGGAAAATTTGAAACAAACTCTGTCAATTTGGGCTATCTATGCCGGGACTCCTCGCTACGCGCTACAAATCGCGCACTGGTCTTTGCTCTCGATAGCTAAAGACACGCCAACAAATCTCACATGGTGGAGCACACTCTGCTCAAGGAGTCATACTGAGGCGTGCTAGCCTCTACCCCCTCCTCTAGGCAACTCAAGCGCCGGGGCCAACTCGGCCAAAGGGCTAAACAACCACCGGGACGCGGCCTCAACATCAACAAGATCGTCCAACTCCTTGGTCGGACATGCCAAGCGTCCTGCTCCTCGAGTGCAATCAACATATTTGGCGATCGCGCACAAGGCACCTCCACCCTCTCACTGGGGAGAAACCAACAACCGGGCCACAAATGGCCTATGGGAGTCTAATCTCGCCTCCCTCGAGTGCGATCGACACACCTGGCGATCTGCACAAAGCAACAAAGCCCAGCGCCCACACGGGGGCTCTCACCGCTCATCAAACTACTCTTAACTCGCGGAAAAGTTGGCATGATGGCTCTCTAAGCCCAAACCAACAACGAGTCGAACACGCTCGTCTCCGCTCCACAACTCTACACATGCATAAAAGCTAGAAGAAAAGTATTGTAAATTCTTACCCCTTAACTTAATTGAACTCGAGACAAACCAAGCGGCCGTGGAGTCTTGATGATCATGGGAACAACAACCTACAAAGCGAGGTTAGTCTACGAGAATCTATGACTCGTGCTCGATACCAACTGTAAGAACCCGACCCAAAACATGGTCCTAAACACAGGATCTTACTCGGCATGCAAGTTAAATATGATAACAAGCGGTTTAGAGCTTACATTTAAAAACCTTTCAAAACATATGAGAAGGGGGAGCCCTTAAAACATAACCAACAATTTAAGTTTAAACAATCCAACAAATTAAAACATCACGGCGGTGTTTAATAAAATGTACAATACAATTTCAAAGCAACGTTTTAAACAATGTTCCCCTAGGACTCTGTCCATCTACATCTTTGAATAAACAATGCAATAAATAAAGACAGAGTGCCGGCGGTTCCCCATGATCAATCGGCTCCCTCCGCTAGCCCTCCTGGTGTTGTCTCGAGTTACACGAAAGATAAATAAGGGTGAGTATAAACATACTCGGTAAGAATCCCCAACCAGGTACAATACGATACATCGACCATCTAGCACCTCAAAATGCAAGCAAACGACTACCAACACAGATCATAGCTCGTGAGCTCATAACACAAGATCTGGAAACATCGGAAGTCTCTTACTGCCCGGAATCATCGGAAGTCTCCTACTTAGGCCTAATGATTGGTTCTCATAACCAATCCGGGACATCTCCGAGGGTCTTTCTCCTCGGCCAATTGATCAGCTCAAAAACCGATCCCAAGATGTCCGAGGCACCCTCGAGGGTCTTTCTCCTCGACCAATTAATTAGCTCAAAAGCCAATCCCAATGGGTGTCCTCAAGGGCCTCTTACCCTCGCTAACAAACTGGACTATCGGAGAGTACCCATGATCGGCTCTAAAGCGGAAGGCGGTGTACTCACGAACATTACCCGGGAGCTCTCGAACCGGCTACTAACGCATATGCGCGCACACCGCATGCTCTTCTCGCAACCGGCGTAAATGCGGGGCCTAAGGGCAAACTACGCGGGCAGTACGCATGCCTAAGACTCGGAAACGGTGTCATCGAACACGAGAGTGCGAGGCCCTCGGCACTCATCTGTGCATGCAAACTGTACCACCGACTGAAGCTAAGAAGCCGCCAAGGCGAGGCTTGCACCGCTGGCGGGGTTCCGCTCTAGCGAGCTACAAACTAGGCTTATGCCGATGTGGTAGCTACATCCACATCGGTGTCGGGGAAGCAATGTACGTTATGCTTCGCTCTACTCCCGACCGGTGGGGACAAAGTATGTTATGTCCGCTCTCGGCCTACGGATGATGACAAACCCTACTACTCTATCCAAGAATACCGAGTAACTCAATGATTCTGGCTAGCAAGCAATGACCGACAACAATCACGTTTACCTAGCATGATACTACAACTTAAGCAGGAATCACAAGCATCTTTGGAAGAACAAACCTAGCATGGCACTAACATGTAAAATCAACAAACATGCTAGCAAGAGATCAAACAAATTTGCCTATCACTATCATGCTCATAACAATCAGCAAACATACAAGGCACAATCGAGACATATCGCAGGTCCACACAACCACGGTAAGAAATCCTTACAGGACAAGCAGAAAATAATCATAACTCAACCAAGCGATCCTCGAGCCTCTAATCGAACCCAAACAACCTAAACATAAAATAAAGCAGCCCAAATCAAATCCCTAAACAAAGACCAACAAAATCGGGGCCCAACGAAGAAAAGACTCGGGAAAATACCATCCGAGAAGCCACAAGGCTCGGGCCAACCAAAGACACATCAGCAGGTGGGCGCTGGGCACCTGGCCTGGGCACGTGGGCGCGGCGGCGTGGGCGGCGCGCAGCGCACGCGCGCAGGCGTGGCGCTAAGCGCAGCGCAAGCGCGCTGGGGCGGCAAAGCGCGCACGGCGCGGGCTCGAGCTCGGGCTGGCGGCGACACACACGCGCGCGGCTTGGCGTAAGAGCGGCAGCGCGGCAGCGCGAGGCGGCGCGATGGGCTCGGGCGCTCGGGAAGGCACGCGGCGACCTCTGAGGGCGAGCGACTTCGGTGCGGCGCTGGGGCTCGGGCGACTCGACACGGACACTGGCGACACGAGGCGGCACTGGCGATGCCGATCTGGGCTCGGCGCGACCTAGGCGACACACGAGACGGCACGGGCGAAGCGATCCGGGCTCGCGCGCAACTAGGGCGGCGGCGGCGCGATCGGACGCAGGGGGTGGCTCGGCGCGGCGCGCGGCATGGGTGACTGGGCGGCTGGTGCGTGGAGGAGCGGCTAGGGCTGGGACGATGCAACGCGATCCTGGCGCTGAAATTTTGGCGATGGAGTGCGTCTGGTGCGGCGGGCTAGGCGGGGGCTATCTTTGGGGTGAGCGGTCCGATGCGGCCGAGGGTGTAGTGCGGACTAGGGCATGGGTGGGTGGCTAGGGTTGGGTCTTCTTGGTGAGGTCGGCTAGGGGGAGAGAGAGAGAGAGAGAGAGAGAGAGATTGCAAAACAAGGGGAAAGGGACTTTCTTGATTTTTCTTCCCTTTTTCCTAATTAAAACAAGCCTTAAAGTCCTTAAATCCCATTTCCGGCTTCCTCCTTTGAGACCCGGTGAAGCAACCTTTCCCAAACAATAACTCTCACATAAAACAAACTCCCAAATCATCTCTAAGGGCACAGGCTCGAATCCCAAAGGAAACACCCAAACAACGATCACTTTGCCCAAAACCCAAATCACAACCGAACTCCCAAACGAATACCCCAAACATCTCGGGACTCATGACCACCAACACACAAGCCTCAACGAAGGCGGGAGGCGCCTCGAAGCCCGAAAATCCACAAATCCGCCCGGGAGCAAAAGACCAAAATACCCTAAGGGTCAAAGCAACTCTAACGGCCCAACCGAACCATCGAATTTGAGCAGGAAGCACCTCGAGAGGCTGGAATAGAAAAGCCGGGGCGTTACAATACTCCCTCCTTTTAAGACTTTCGTCCTCGAAAGTCCTAAAAAACGACTCAACTCTAGGAAAACTCCAATGTTTCCTAGCCAATGTAACTTCTCGGCCAAAACAACACTAACCCTTCTCTCGAAAACCAAACCCTCTTGGGTTCTCAAAGGCTCAAAGCCACAATGCTCTCGATCATCACAAACTATCTCAACCAAGAGACGAGGAACACAAAACTTGCTGCTCTTTGTCAACGACGGGGCAAAGCTAACCACCTGCTCCAATCCGCTCAAGGATCTCAAAGCCCTACAAACTTGGCGCTCGGCCAAAACCCGCTAAACCAACACGGAACACCTCTCAGCGGTGTTACTCTCAAAGAAGCCGCGGACTCGGCACAAGCTCCAAAACTCAACGCCACGCCTTTGGCGTAACTTCTCTGAATGCCCACAATCGATAACAAAGCGCGCCTCAACACAACGCCAAGTCAAGCCAAACAATCTGAACCTCTCGGGTTCCAGAAACCAAACGGCCTACTCTTTCTTCACAAGAGACCAGCGAACCACAAGGCTTGCCTAAAGCCTTAAAGAAAAACAATCGAACCACCAATCTGGCGATTGATCCAAAAGGCAGACTTTTCCCACTAGCACAATTTGAAACTTCAGCTCACGGCCAACCCTAAATGGCCAAAAACCGGGCACTGAGCTCCACTCGGCCAAGCCAACAAGCTGGAGCCTCACAGCGGCCGAACACAAACTTTTCCATGCAAACCTACTAGCAAGCTGGCCAAAAAGAACATTGCGAGGCAAGGAAACACCCAACACTCCTCTCATGGAAAATCTCGCAAAGAAGGACCAAACCCTCACGGGGCTACCAAACAACTCACAACGGCTTGAGGAAAAGCGGCCCAAAGGCTAACCAACCAATGCCACGGCACCTCTGTGCCAACACACTCAAGCGAGGCTCGGCTATTCGCCAATCGCTGAAAGCTCAACAACTAGAAACAAAGCCCGAGAAGGCCTTGCTCGCAGAAACTCAACTCAAGCTCAACTCTTAAATCTGGGTGGCACCGCACTTGCGAGGACAAACAACTTTTCGCTTGCTAACAACACAATGCGAGGACCCTCTCGTTGGGCTAACCAACTGCGCTACTCGATCAACTACACAACTCGGGAGCTACGCCGACTCCTCAAGCGGGAACGATTTCCCGCCAAGCAAAACTCTAAAGGGCGGCGAACATCACACACGCGCTGACGACTTGCTCAAACCCAAGGGCAACATCAACCAACTCTCTTGGAAGCAACACCCAAGGGAAACTCAAGCGATTGGACCACCAATCCGAGAACTAGCCGAACTTACTCAATCAATCAGGGAGGAATCAACTCCCAAAACAACCGGACTAGGAACGAATCCTCGTGGCAACGCCCTGCAGCTCGAACCGAGCAAGCTCTTGGAACATCAAGAGAACCAAAATCTTGGTCAACACCAAGCACCAACTAACCTCCAAAACCAAACAAGCACTAGCTTGCTAGGGCGCCAAATCTGCAAGCAACTCACCCAAGGAACACCGCACGGGTCTAAGCGAGCTGGAGAGGCTCTCCACAACTAGAGATCCTCTCGATCACCCTCAGACACACACGGTCGACAACGATCTAACAAACAACCGGCTCACGCGGGCACAACCCTCTCCGGCATCTCAACTAAGGTGGCCAACTCCAACTTGGAAACCAAGGGGACGAGAAGCGCTACAGGAGGCGTCATCCTCCTACTCAAAGCAACAACCTCAACATACCTTCTTCTCAAGGTAAGGATCCGAACGACTTTCTTAGCCAAAAGCGATCGAAAAGCTGCGCGGCTTGCCACTCTTGCTCTAGTTCGGTCCCCCAAGCGAAGTCTAACCAGGCAAGGACCAACTAGCAAAACTTGCTTACCCAACGGCCCAAGAACGAGCACGGCATCCTAATAGCCAAAGCTAGGGCACTTGCAGAACTAAAGCCTTGACACCTCAAAGATCGAGCCTTTGGGCCCTCAACACGAACCTCTCGTGGTTTTCCAAACATAAACCACGGAACGAGCTACGCAAAAGTGCAGGGTGTGCGGCTCCAACTTGATCTCTTAAGATCCAAAGCCAACAAGGGCTCTCACACGGGGCAACCTTTGCCTCCAAAGCGAGCCACAACAAACAAGGGAGCAACGAGAGTTCAAACCCACTCGGGGCCAACTCACCACGAAAAGCCACATTGGCCAACTTACTCTTACAAGCGCAAAACCACACCAAGCTAACATTCCTCGAAACAATGTGCTCACTAAGCGAGCTCCGATCAGCCATCCAACTCATGGCTCTATCTTTGGATCAACCACGCGTCCACGATGCCAACACTAACCATACTAGGGCAACTCAAAGGGTAGCCGAATCATGCTACCATCAAGCTGGCTCACGAGCTCACACCACAGCGCGAGAACTCGAACGCGCTAGCTCTTAACGACCTATAGCATCCTTTACACCCAACTCTCAGAGATCTGAACAGCTCCTACTTTCCCTCGAAAACCTCAAACTTGTAGTCTCTCGACTACCACCGAGCTAGATCTCTTAAGCAACCCAAGCAGTGCGGCCTCGGAAAAGGGGTACAAGACAAGCGGGAAGCTATACTGGGCGACCATGGAACCACTGCACCAAAAAGTGCCAAGCGGCACGAAACTAGGCCTCCTCTCAAAGCTTGGTGCCAACAGCACCACATCCATTACAACACGAATCAGCCTCAAACGAGCTTTATGCCCCTCTCGAGAATAGGGAAAGTCACTCTCCAAGTGGCGGGGCAATGGCACTCAAAGACAGAGTCCAAACACTCGAGCGGCCCTAATCTCTCGGCATCTCGACCAACAGACTTGCCACGGCCTACTCCTCGCATCCCACTCGATGCTCAACAAAAGCTCAGGCCAACTCCTCGGGTGGCAACAACTAGTTCCACACTCGGAACATCCAAATAAAAGAGGGTTCCACTCTACTAGCTGCCGAAATCCACAGATGGATAAAACCCGGCATGCAAACTCCACACTACACCACAGCTACGAGGGTACAAAGAGAAGCCTGTTGCAAAACAACAAAGCGGGCTTGCAAGGGGGCACAGATGTCTCTACATCCGCCTCAAGCCACTAACACGGCAACTTGCCAATCAATCGGGCGATGGTGGAGACTCGCTAGTCCACCTCTCTCAAGGGACTACCACCACCAACTACGGAATCAACAAAGACGGAAGGCGGCTCACCTCGGCCTCTGAGCAGCAGGGGCATCCCAACACACGGATGCTAAACTCGAACACAGCCAACCGCTTTACTACTAGCGGTAGGACTTTCTAATACATCAAGCTCTCTGAGGCATCCACTTGCCAAAGTGGGCGGCTCCATCAACGCCAACAAACTCAAGCTGCATAAACTGCTTGATCAAGCCCTCCCGGAACCTCGGGGGCTACGAGAGCTACCGGGGAAATCTTTGAAACAAACTCTGTCAATTTGGGCTATCTATGCCGGGACTCCTCGCTACGCGCTACAAAGCTGCGCACAGGTCTTTGCTCTCTCGATAGCTAAAGACACGCCAACAAATCTCACATGGTGGAGCACACTGCGCTCAAGGAGTCATACTCGAGGCGTGCTAGCCTCTACCCCCTCCTCTAGGCAACTCAATCGCCGGGGCCAACTCGGCCAAAGGGCTAAACAACCTGGGACGCGGCCTCAACATCAACAAGATCAGTCCAACTCCTTGGTCGGACATGCCAAGCGCCTGCTCCTCTCGAGTGCAATCAACATATCGGCGATGCACAAGGCACCTCCACCCTCTCACTAGGGGAGAAACCAACAAGCCCGGGCCACAAATGGCCTATGGGAGTCTAATCTCGCCTCCCCTCGAGTGCGCGATCGACACTTTGGCGATCTGCACAAAGCAACAAGCCCGGCCCACACGGGGCTCTCACCGCTCATCAAACTACTGCAGATCTGCGGAAAAGTTGGCATGATGGCTCTCTAAGCCCAAACCAACAACGAGTCGAGAACACGCTGCCGTCTCGCTCCACAACTCTACACATGCATAAAAGCTAGAAGAAAAGTATTGTAAATTCTTACCCCTTAACTTAATTGAACTCGGACAAACCAAGCGTAGTGGAGTGTTGATGATCATGGGAACAACAACCTACAAAGCGGGTTAGTCTACAGAATCTATGACTCTGTGCTCGATACCAAGCTGTAAGAACCCGACCCAAAACATGGTCCTAAACACGGGATCTTACTCGGCATGCAAGTTAAATATGATAACAAGCGGTTTAGAGCTTACATTTAAAAACCTTTCAAAACATATGAGAAGGGGGAGCCCTTAAAACATAACCAACAATTTAAGTTTAAACAATCCAACAAATTAAAACATCACGGCGAGTGTTTAATAAAATGTACAATACAATTTCAGCAACGTTTTAAACAATGTTCCCTAGGACTCTGTCCATCTACATCTTTGAATAAACAATGCAATAAATAAAGACAGAGTGCCTGGCGGTTCCCCATGATCAATCGGCTCCCTCCGCTAGCCCTCCCGGTGTTGTCTCGAGTTACGAAAGATAAATAAGGGTGAGTATAAACATACTCAGTAAGAATCCCCAACCAGGGTACAATACGATACATCAGCCATCTAGCACCTCAAAATGCAAGCAAGCGACTACCAACACAGATCATAGCTCGTGAGCTCATAACACAAGATCTGGAAACATCGGAAGTCTCTTACTTCCGGAATCATCGGAAGTCTCCTACTTAGGCCTAATGATTGGTTCTCATAACCAATCCCGGGACATCTCCGAGGGTCTTTCTCCCTCGGCCAATTGATCGGCTCAAAACCGATCCCAAGATGTCCGACACCCTCGAGGGTCTTTCTCCTCGACCAATTAATTAGCTCAAAAGCCAATCCCAATGGGTGTCCTCAAGGGCCTCTTACCCTCGCTAACAATGCGGACTATCGGGAGAGTACCCGCATCGCTCTAAATGGAAGGCGGTGTACTCACGAACATTACCCCGGGAGCTCTCCGAACCGGCTACTAACGCATGTGCGCGCACACCGCATGCTCTCTCGCAACCGGCGTAAATGCGGGGCCTAAGGGCAAACTACGCGGCGGTGCACGCATGCCTAAGACTCGGAAAGCGGTGTCACCGAACACGATGAGTGCGAGGCCCTCGGCACTCATGCGTGTAACTGTACCACCGACTGAAGCTAAGAACCGGCCAAGGCGGGCTTGCACCGTTGGCGGGGTTCCGCTCTAGCGGAGCTACAAACTAGGCTTATGCCGATGTGGTAGCTACATCCACATCGGTGTTCGGGAAGCAATGTACGTTATGCTTCGCTCTACTCCGACCGGTGGGGACAAAGTACGTTATGTCCGCTCTCGGCCCGGATGATGACAAACCCTACTACTCTATCCAAGAATACCGAGTAACTCAATGATTTGGCGGCAAGCAAGCAATGACCGACAACAATCACGTTTACCTAGCATGATACTACAACTTAAACAGGAATCACAAGCATCTTTGGAAGAACAAACCTAGCATGGCACTAACATGTAAAATCAACAAACATGCTAGCAAGAGATCAAACAAAGTCGCCTATCACTATCATGCTCATAACAATCAAGCAAACATACAAGGCACAATCGAGACATATCGCAGGTCCACACAACCACGGTAAGAAATCCTTACAGGACAAGCGAGAAAATAATCATAACTCAACCAAGCGATCCTCGAGCCTCTAATTGAACCCAAACAACCTAAACATAAAATAAAGCGGCCCAAATCAAATCCCTAAACAAAGCAGACCAACAAAATCGGGGCCCAACGAAGAAAAGACTCGGGAAAATACCATCCAGAAGCCACAAGGCTCGGGCCAACCAGCCACATCATCAGTGTGGGGCGGGCCTGACCCAGCTGAGCAGGCACGGGGCGCAGTGGCGGCGCGCGGGCGCAGCACGCGCGCGCAGGCGCGCGGCGCGCGCAGCTGCGCGCGCGCTGGGCGGCGCTAAAGCGCGCGGGCGCGGCTCGAGCTCGGTGGCGGCGACACATGGCGCGGCTTGGCGTAAGACGGCAGCGCCAGCGCGCGAGGCGAGGCGACGCGATGGGCTCGGGGCGCTCGGGAAGGCACGGCGACCTACGTGGGCGAGCGACTTCGGTGCGCGCCAGGGCTCGGGCGACTCGACACGGACACGGGCGACACGAGGCGGCACGGGCGATGCCGATCTGGGCTCAGCGCGACCTAGGCGACACGGAGGCGGCGGCCTGGGCGAAGCGAGATCCGGCTCGGCGCAACTAGGGCGAGGGGCGCGCGATCGGACGCAGGGTGGCTCGGCACGGCGCGGCATGGGTGACTGGGCGGCTCGTGCGAGGGCGCGGCTAGGGCTGGACGATGCAACGATCTGGCGCACTGGGGTGGCGATGGAGTGCGTCACGTGTGCGGCGGGCTAAGCGAGAGGCTATCTTTGGGTGAGCGGTCCCGATGCGCTGCGGTGTGTGGTGCGGCTAGGGCATGGTGGGTGGCTAGGGTTGGGTCTTCTTGGTGAGGTCGGCTAGGGGAGAGAGAGAGAGAGAGAGAGAGAGAGAGAGAGAGAGAGAGAGAGATTGCAAAACAAGGGAAAGGGACTTTCTTGATTTTTCTTCCCTTTTCCTAATTAAAACAAGCCTTAAAGTCCTTAAATCCCATTTCCGGCTTCCTCCTTTGAGACCGGCTGAAGCAACCTTTCCCAAACAATAACTCTCACATAAAACAAACTCCCAAATCATCTCTAAGGGCACAGGCTCGAATCCCAAAGGAAACACCCAAACAACGATCACTTTGCCCAAAACCCAAATCACAACCGAACTCCCAAACGAATACCCCAAACATCTCGGGACTCATGACCACCAACACACAAGCCTCAACGGCGCGGTGAGGCGCCTCGAAGCCCCGAAAATCCACAAATCCCGCCCGGGGAGCAAAAGACCAAAATACCCTAAGGGTCAAAGCAGCTCTAACGGCCCAACCGAACCATCAATCGAACCGGAAGCACCTCGAGAACTGGAATAGAAAGCGGGCCGTTCTGGACCCTCTCATTTGGGCTAACCAGCTGCGCTACTCGATCAACTACACAACTCAAGAGCTACACCGACTACTCCTCAACGGGAAAGCGATTTCCCGACAAGCGAACCTCTCAAGGGCGTGAACATCACACATGCTCGTGACTAGCTCAAACCCAAGGGCAACAACAACCAACTCTCTTGGTAGCAACACCCAAGGGGAAACCTCAACCGATTGGACCACCAATCCAGAACAAGCAGAACTTACTCAACCACCGAGGGAGGGGTCAACTCCCAAAACTTCCTGACTAGGAACAGGTCCTCAGGGCAACGCCCTCTTGCTCGAACCGAGCTAGCTCTTGAAACAACAAGAGAACCAAAACTTGGTCAACACCAAACACCAACTAGCCACCTCACCGGAACCAATCCGGACTCTATTCCAAACAAACACTAGCTTGCTAGTCTACCAAATCTGCAAGCAACTCACCCGAGGAACACTGCTTGGGTGACTGAGCTCTGGAGAGGCTCTCCACAACCTAGGGATCCTCCGACCATCCTCCGACACACACGGTCGTCAAACGATCTAACAGACAACCGGCTACACGGGCACAACCCTCTCCAGCATCTCAACTACGCTGGCCAACTCCAACTGCTTGAAAACCAAAAGGACCAGAAACGCTACAGAATGTGCCATCCTCCTACTCCAACATTAGCCACAACAAACCTTCTGCCCAAGGTAAGGATCCGAACAACTCTCTTAGCCATGGCGATCAGAAACTACGCGGCTTTGCTACCACCGCTCTTGTTCAGTTCCAACTGAACTCTAACCAGGCTAAGGTCCAACTAGCAAAACTTGCTTAAACAACAACCCGGCTACGAGCACGACATCCTTACAACCAAAGCTAGGGCACTTGCCAAGAACTAAAGTCTTGACACCTCAAAGATCGAGCATCGGTTCCTCAACACGAACCTCTCGTGGTTTCACAAACATAAACCACGGAACGAGTTACACAAAAGTACACCGGCGTGTACAGCTCCAACCAGATTCCTTAAGATCCAAAGCCAACAATGATTTTCGCACAGGGCAACTTTTGCCTCCAACAGAGCCACTACTAACCAGGGAGCAACAAGAGTTCAAACCCTCTCGGGCCAACTCACCACGAAAAGCCACATTGGCCAACTCACTCTTACAAGAGCCCATCCATACCAAGCTAACATATTTCAAGCCAATGTGCCCACTAAACGTGCTTCGATCAGCCATCCAACTCATGGCTCTAACACTGGATTAATCACGCATCCTTGATGCCAACACTACCCATACTAGGGTAACTCAAAGGGTAGCCGAATCATGCTACCAACAAACTGGCTCACAAGCTCACAAACAGGCGCGAGAACTCGAACGCGCTAGCTCTTAACAGCCTACAGCATCCCTTGGTACCCAACTCTCGGTGACTCTGAAATGCTCCTATTTTCCCTTGAAAACCTCATACTTGTAGTCCTCTGACTACCACCTAGCTAGATCTCTTATGCAACCCAAACAGGTGCAACCTCAGGAAATGGGTACAAGACTAGCGGGGATGCTATACTATCGGCGACCATGGAACCTCCCGCACAAAAGTGCCAACCGCCCGAATCTAGGCCTCCTCTCAAAGCTTGGTGCCAACAGCACTACATCCTTTACAACACAAATCAGCCCTAAACGAGCTTTATACCCCTTTGAGGAAAGGGGAGGTCACACTCCAATTGACGGGGCAATGGCACTCAGCACAAGAGTCCAAATACTCGAGCAGTCTAATCTCTGGCATCTCGCCTAACAGACATGCCACGGCCTACTCCTCGCATCCCACTCGATGCTCAATAAAAGCTCATGCCAACTCCTCGGGTGGCAACAACAACATTCCACAATTGGAACATCCAAACAAAAGAGTGCTCCACTCTACTAGCCCATTGAAATCCACAAACGGATTAAGCCCCGACAAGCAAACTCCACACTACCCCCAGCTCACGAGGGTACTAAAAGAAGCCCTGGTTGTAAAACGGCAAAGCGAGGCTTGCAAAGGGACAGGATGTCTCTACATCCTTCTCAAAAGCTACTAACACGGCAACTTGCCAATAGACCGGGCGATGGTGGAGACTCTGTTTGGTCCACCTTTCTCAAGGGACTTCCACCACCAAGCTCGCTGTATGTAACAAAGCACGAGCGGCACGCCTTGGCCTTTGAACATCAAGTCATCCCAACACTCGGATGATAACTCCATCCGCCAACCACCTCGCTTACGCTTGCCAAACTCGGCGGCTCGAATAATTCCAACTAACTCATCGGCATGAACTCTGCTGATTAAGCCCTTCAGGAAACCTCCCGGGTTACTGGAGCTACTAGGGGTGTCTCCTAAATAAACTCTGTCAACTAGGCTATCTCGCTTTTGGGACTCCTCACTACGCGCTACAATGCGCGCTGGGTCTCCGCCCTCGATAGCTAAAAGACCCGACCATCAACTCTCTCATGGCGGGAGCACACTTTGCTCAAGGAGTCTCGCTCACGAGGTAGACTAGCCTCTACCCCCTCCTCTTGGTCGCTCAATCGCCGGGGCCAAAAGCGGCCTACGGGTCTAGACAACCACGGGCGTGGTCTCAACAACAACACGATCGGTCCAACTCCTCGTTTGGACATACCAAACGTCCCTGCTCCTCAATGTGTAATCAACAACTGGCGGTCTACACAAGGCATAAAAACTAGCCCACGTTGGGGCTCTCACTGCCCAACAAGGGTAACACATGTATACTAGATGCAGTATTGTAATTCTTAACCATTAACCTTAAACTTATGGACATACCGATGGTGGTTTGAGCGAATACTGATGATCATGGAAAACAACCTACAACTGCAGGTCAGTCTACATAACCTATAACTCTGAGCTCTGATACCAACTGTAAAGACCCGACCCAAGAAACGGTCGCTATCCTAAAGTCCTTACTTAGCATGCATGATTAGGAATGTAAAACGTCGATCAGAGTTTGAAATTTAAATCTTTGAAGTAAGCACATTCAAAACAAGGAAAATATAGTTCCATTTAAAATAAACAAGTAGATAACTGATCAGTTCTTTCTTAAAAACAAATCAAGGGAAACGGTACGAGAATCATCAAATAGTTTTCGAGTATTTTTCCTAGGGACTCAAGTCCCACTACATGCTAAATCATAAACACAATGAAAGAACGTGCAACTCAGAGTCAGCTATCCATGATCATCCAAAGAGCCTCCTCCTAGCCATCCAAACCTCTGTCCCAAGTTACGGTGGAAAACCACGAGAAAATAAGGGTGAGTATAAACATACTCGGTGAAGAATCCCCAATCGAGGTACAATACGAAATCATCTCATTTAGCACACGGACAGGCAACCATACAAAGACTTAGAGCGGGCACGGTTGGTGTAGGCTATGAGCTACTTCAAAGGCGAGCCTACTCAAGGGCTTCCGTCTATAGCCTCTCCTAGGTCCTACATTTGGATGCCCCTCGGGCCTTACACAACCTAGGACGGTGATGCCCAGTGGGGCCTTACATACTTAGGACACGGTGATGCCCGGTGGGGCCTTACACACTTAGGATGCCCATCGGGCCACCACACCTTCGATGATCGGTGATGCCCGGTGGGCCTTACACACCTAGGATGCCCATAGGGCCTTACACCTCCGAGAATCGGTGATGCCCGGTGGGCCTTACACACCTAGGATGCCCATAGGGCCTTACACCTCGTAATCGGTGATGCCCGGTGGGCCTTACACACCTAGGATGCCCATAGGGCCTTACACCTCGGATGTCCATCGGGTCTTGCCCGAGCGGGACCCCAAACTAGTTGCCTCGACGGTCCTCTATACTATACATCGCACATCTAACCATAACTTGGATCTAGCAAAGATACAAATGGCAAAGACGGTTCTATCAAGATAGGAAAGCCTAACATGGAACTAACGGGATGTAAACATGTCACGAACATGAATCAAAAGAAAACATGTAACCTATCACTAGAAACTCATATAATTACTGAGAATCGCGTGCTATCAACTATTCGCAGAGGTCCACACAACCCCGGGTAAGAATCCTTACTTGGAAATAAGTGGAGGTTAACTATCCCGAATCAAATAACGACCCTCGAGCTTTTAAGCGAACCCGAGCAACCTAAGCAAATAATAAAATATCCTAATTAATAAAGCGAGATCTAAAATCGGGAAGTCCAAAGGGTGGAGGCTCGGGAATTTACCAACCGAGAAGGCACACGTCTCTCGCGACAAGCAACAAGGACCGGCGTATTCTGGCGGCAGGGGCGCTGGCGAGAAAGTGGCGCTGCTCGGCGCGCGCGGCAAAGCGGGATGTCGGGTCTGTGAGGACAGCTGCGCGGGCAAAGCGGGGACGCCGGGTCTGCGAGGACACAATGTGGCGACGCGTCTGGCGGCGCAAAGCAAGCGGAGCGCGCGCGGCGCTCTGGGCGGCTCGTCGGTGCGAACGCGCGACGCGTCTGGCTGGGCGAGGCGATCGACCGGGCGCGCTGGCATGGGCGATGCGTGGCGTCTGGGCACGCTGGGCGGCGTGGCCTGGCCGCTCTGGTGCGCTGGGGTGAGTGGCTGGTGGGCTGCACAGTGCGCTGGTGAGCAAATTGGCTGCTTGGTGCGCTCGGGTGAGTAGAAATGAGCGGCTAGGGTTTCTTGGTGAGGTCGGCTAGGAGAGAGAGAGAGAGAGAGAGAGAGATTTTTCCAAAACAAGGGGAATAGGATTTCTTTTCCTTTTCCTAATTTAAATGGGTCTAAAATCCCTTCCCAAGGCTTTCTCTTGCGGGTCCCGGCTAAAGAAATTATTTTCTTTTTAACAAAATCTTCTTTTTCTAAAAACTCCAATTTCACCATTAGGGCAAGGGTTCAAATCTCAATGGGACCAATTAAATTCCAATTAATTTTGCTATCAACCGGAATGTCTCCGAACTTCTAATCAACTAACCCAAACTCCTTGGGTCTTGCAACCAACATTAATCAAGTCTCAACGAAGGCCGAAATGACCTCAAGCCACGAAAATCCTCAACCCTCGTAGGGAGCAAAATACCAAAATGCCCCTAAGGGTTAAAATAGCTCTAACGGCCCATCCGAACATCCGAATAATGACCCGAAATCACCTGGGTAACCGAAATAGAAAACTGGGCCGTTACAGATAAACTCCATCCTGGCCAACCACCTAGCTTCTCCTTGCCAATATCGGCGGCTCCATTAACGCCAACTAACTGATCAGCATAAACCTGCTGATCCTGCCCTCCCGGGAACCTCCAAGGCTACTGGAGCTACTGAGGTTGTCTCCTAAATAAACTCTGTCAGCTGGGCTATCTGTGCCTGAGACTCCTCACTACGCGCTACAAACTGCGCCTGGGTCTCCGCTCTCTGTTAGCTAAAAGGACCTGCCATCGACTCTCTCATGGCTGGAGCACACCCTACTCAAGGAGTCTCACTCTGAGGCATGCTAGCCTCTACCCCCTTCTCTTGGCAACTCAACCGCCAGGGCCAAAAGTGGCCTACGGGTCTATACAACCCTGGACGTGGTCTCATCATCAACATGCGCAGTCCAACTCCTCGGTTGGAAATACCAAACGTCCCTGCTCCTCTATGTGTAATCAGCATAAGCGATCTACACTAAGCACAAAGCTAGTCCACACTGGGACTCTCACTACCCAACAGGGGTAACCATGTATACTAGATGCAGTATTGTGAAATAAAACCCTTAGCTTAATGAACTGAGACAAACCTGACGGCCGCGGAGTGCTGATGATCATAGGGACAACAACCTACAAGCAGGTTAGTCTACAGAATCTATGACACTGTGCTCTGATACCAACTGTAAAGTCCCGACCCGATATACGGTCCTAAACTTAGGTAATCACTCAACATGCAAGTTAAATATTTCAACAAGCGGTTTAGTGCTCATATTTAAAACTTTTCAAAAACATTTGGAAACGGGGAACACTTAAAACATAACCAACAATTTTCATAAACCAAATCCAACAACGTAAAACAAGCCTGGCAAGTATTTATAAAAGAACATTCAAGACAGTTTAAACAACTTTAACATCATTCCCCTAGGACTCCTGTCCATCTACATGCTGAATAAATAAATGCAAACAATAAACGACAGCCAGTCTGGCAAACCCCCATGATCAAACGGCTCCCAGCGCTAGCCATCCCTGGTCTTTGTCCCAAGTTACCTAGTGGAATAACCACAGAAATAAGGGTGAGTATAAACATACTCAGTAAGAATCCCCAACCGGGGTACAATACGATACATCAGGCATCTAGCACCCTAGTATACATGCAAACAATATGAGCTAAGAAGCAACAAGTTGGCTCAGGCTAATCGCCGGTCTAGAAATTGCCTATTCAAGGGCTTACATCTACCGCCTATCCTAGGTTCTACACCTGGATGCCTTTCGGGGTCTTACACAACCTAGGACTCAGTGATGCCCATCAGGGACTTATACACCAGGATGCCCATCGGGGTCTTACACCTCCAATCAATGATGCCCATCTGGGTCTTACACCTCCAATCAATGATGCCCATCGAGGTCTTACACATCTAGGATGCCCATCGGGGTCTTACACCTCCAATCAATGATGCCCATCGAGGTCTTACACATCTAGGATGCCCATCGGGGTCTTACACCTCCAATCAATGATTCCCATCGGGGTCTTACACATCTAGGATGGCCATCAGGGTCTTACACCTCCAATCAATGATGCCCATCGGGGACTTACACATAAACCAACAGTGTAGTGCCCATCGGGGACTTACATACACTAGCAACGCATTGGTGCCCATCAGGGACTTACCCAAGCGGAACCTAAACCTACAACCCCTAACGGTCTCCTAAGCATCGGGACACAAACTAGCTTAACAATCAGACAATCAACATTACCTGTCTAACCCTAGCAAGAAATCAACAGAATACGAACAGGAAACATGGATATGCCAGGGTAAGGAAAGTCCCTAGCATGATACTACGAACTCAAGCAGGAATCAAAAGCACGCTGGAAGAACAAACCTAGCATGACACTAACATGAACAACAAGCAAACATGTAGCAAGATTTCAAACACAAGCTGTCCTATAGCTAACATGCTCATAACAGTAACCAAGCATACAAGGCACAATCCTGAAAGCATCGCAGGGTCCACACACCATGGTAAGAAATCCTTACCTGAGACCAAGAAGAGAATAGCAACCACAACCTACAAGTGACCCTCGAGCTTGTAAGTGAACCCGAGCAACCTAAGGAATCAAATAAAACCAACCTAATTAAGAAAATAACAACTAACATCTTAAGGTCCAAAAGAGTGGAGGCTCGAAAAATACCACCCGAGAAGGCACTAGGTCTCGGCCCAATTCTCTTGGCAAAAACAGGCTCTCGGCAGCAAGGGGCAGGCAGGTCGGGCGGCAAAGGCGAGTAGGCTGGGCACTGCTAGGCTCTGCTGGGCGCGCTGGCACGCCGACACGAACGCGCTGGCGCGGCAGGAGATGGGCACGCGCAGACAGGCGCGCCGGTGCGGCAGGAGACGGACTAGGCGTCCAGGCGCGGCACGGGCAAGCTGGCGGGGCGTCTGGGCGAGATGTAGGGGCTTTCTTGGGCTGGGTGATCGGGCCGCTCGGTGGGGTCGCGGCGACAGCGCAGCCGTGTATCTGGCCGGGCGGCAGCGTCTTGTGCGGCGCTGGGTGCAGTGCGCGGCGAGCGGCCGGGTCCGATGAACTGGTCTTGTCTCTCGGTTCTTGATTCTTGGAAGACGGCAAGGTGAGAGGGAAGGAGTGATGGGGGGTGAGCGGCAAAACAAGGGAAGGAATTTTCTTGGTTTTCCTTCCTTTTCCTAACTTAAATAGGCCTTGGTGACCTAAATCCCTTCCCAAGGCTTTCCTCCTTCGAGTCCCCGCTGAGACAATCTTTTTTTCTTAAATAAAACCCATTTAAATCCAGCTTCCAACTCACCATTAGGTCAAGGGTTCAAATCCCATTGGAGGCACTTTAAATAACATTATTTTTGCTAATAACCAAATCACCTCCAAACTTCTAAACAACTAGCACAAACTTCTTGGGTCTTGCAAACAACAACAATCAAGCCTCGATAAAGGGCAGGAATGACCCTGGAATCCTGAAAATACACAAACCCTGACCGGAGATCAAAAAGACCAAAATACCCCTAAGGGTTAAAATAGCTTTAAAGGCCCAACCGAACAACCGAATATTGAATCGAAAACACCTGGGAAACCGGAATAGAAAAATGGGCCGTTACATCGCCAGCCTTGCAGCAGCACCGTTGTCGCCAACCCTGCAGCAGCGCCGCCATAACCCCCACCAAGCCACACTACACGCGAGCGCAGCCCCTGTCACCCGCACCCCTTCGCACGCCCAACGACCGAGCCACACGCCGGACGCCTGCGCCCTGTAGCGCCTGATCGCAGCCCCTGCCGCACACCCGGCCTCGCCGCTCGCTCGCGCCTTCACCTTGGGCACGGTGGCCAACCGTGCAGCAGCTTTGACTCACGCCGCTCAGCTGCCAGCCGTGCCACCCGTCAGTGTTGCACGCCCTGTCTAGCCATGCCGCTCACCCCCAGCTCCACGTGGCAGAGCGGTGTGCCTTGAAGCTTGTCCGTCCGCGTGCCAGCCCCGTGCCGTGTGAGTTGCTTTCGACCGAGCCGAGTTCTGTTTGTATTTTACCTAAGGCCTATAGATTGTGATGTTTGCTATTTGTTTGTTAGGTTCCCGATAGCTAGCTCGGGTTCGGTTGCAGCTTAAGGTCTTTTGTTTGTTGTTTCCTTCCGATTCAGGTACGGATTTCTTACCGGAGTTGTGTGGGCCCTGCGATATTTTTGTGATTGTTTATTGTATGTTTTTTTATATTTATCAGCATGTTAGTGGATAGGTGCTCTGTTCTGAGTTCTGAGTGGCATGATTCTAGTGTTATTTCTCATGTTAGTTCCATGCTAGGTTGTTCTGTTCTGGCATGTTCGTTATCTGTTCTTGCTTCGTAGTATCATGCTAGGTTCATTGTTTCTGCTGAGCACGTGTTAGTATGTTTGTTGTTAGATATTTATAGCTTAGAGTTTTGATAGGTAGCATCATCCGGGAGAGGATGCATAACGTAACTTGCATCCGTGGCAGTACTCCGTCCCTGATTCGTCGTTAGGGTTTAGCTAACCTTAACGGCAGCCCAGTGCAATCTTGGGTGAGGGTGGCAGACTGTTAAATGCCCCAACGGTCGGGGGAATGATGAGGCATTGCCTTGTCCCCGGTAGTCGACACGACCTCAGCGTGTCGGTAGTAGCCCTTGATTTCCACCTGTTAGGGCAAGGACCGGTTCCTGGTGTAATCATACCACGACCAGTTTCTTAGCCTCAGGTGCGGTGGTACAGGCTGACATAGTCATAGTGTCCTGGTCTCACACCACTATGTTCAGTGACACCGATCCAGAGATTCTTTTAGGCATGCGTCTTGGACAGTGGCAAAGATTCCTAGACCCAAAGACACCTCCCCGGTTTGCAAAGAAGAGCATGCAGTGCGTGCACACACTTATTACAGCACCGACTGGAGAGCTCCTCGGGATCTTGAGTTCAGCACACCTTTCGTATCGATAGTAATACAAAAGCTGAGGTCGAGATTAGTTTCTCGTAGAGTATCGAGATTCGTTGTTGTTTTCCGGAGTAAGACCGTAAAATGGCATCTATGGTATTTATGTATGGTTTAAAGTGATATGCTCTCTTCTGTGTTGTATTCATAGCTTGCATACTTCCTGCTAGATGACCAGCTGTATCGTATTGTACCCCGGTTGGGGATTCTTACTGAGTAATTCGTTACTCAACTTTATTTTGTGGTTTTCCACAGGTAATCAGGGCGCGAGACAGGATTGTTGAAGGAGGAGTTGCTGATCATGGAAACCTACTATCCTTAACTCTGAGTTTATGTTTATGTCTTTGTTTTATCCTCTGAATGCATGTAGTTGGGCACGGAGCCCTTAGGATGTTTTCTGATAGAATCTGGATTCTGGCACTGTTTGTAAACTGTTTGGGTTCTGAATGTTTTGACTAAATCTTTGATCATAGTATGTTTTAAATTGTATTTAGCTTGGAACATGTGCTTGGAAACAGGGACAGGTTCCAGGACGCTTAATGATTGTTTGTTAAAATGAATGAATACAAGTTTTTAGTTTTTCCCAGAATCTGGATAACAATATTGCATATTATATTTGAATTTTAAAAGCATGCATTGAGGTAAAGGCCTAGGTTATGACCTATTTCGGGTCGGGTCTTTACAGTTGGTATCAGAGCTCAGAGTCATAGATTTTGTTGACTGACCTTTTGTTGTAGGTCATTTTTTCCATGATCATCAACACTCTGACAGTCATCAGGTACGCCTAAGTTTACTGTTTTTTAAAAGGGTTAAGAATTTACAATACTATTCATCTAGTGTATGCCTTGTTTAGTGTTGTAGAGCGGAGACGAGTAGGTTCTCACTCGTTGTTGGTTCGGGTGTAGATCGCCAGCATGCCAATTACCCGTGCAGGAAGAGAAGGTTCGAGAGCAGCAGGTCAGGGTATCGTGATTGGTTCGGATACCGCGGGGACATCGTCCCAAGCTGAGACAGATAGTGTGCCACCAGTAGCTCTTCCTGCTTTTCCTAGAGATGGCGTTGAGGCGACCGAGCGCCTAGAGACTGCTCCTGGAGCAGAGTTTGTCGATTCCATGAGGGCCATGATGGTCAATTTGCTGAGTGACCAGAGGGCAGAGACCCAGACCTTGTCCAAAGACCACGTTGTGCAGCTCATGTGTTAGGAGGCACAGCTAGGTGGTGGTGGGAGTCCATTTTGAGTTAGAGACCAGCTGAGTCTCCACCTGCCACCTGGGATTTCTTTAAGACGGAGTTTAAGGCCAAGTATACCAGTGAAAAGGCCCAGGAGAAAATGGTAGAGTTGTTCCAGAACCTAAAGTAGGGATCTGATTCGATAGAGGAGTATGAGAGGAAATCCTCGAAGTATGGATACTTTGCTCCGCAGTTGATAGCCACGCCTGAGCTGAAAATCAGGAAGTTCATTTCTGGTCTGAGACAGGGTATATCCTAGGATGACAGGGCACTGGCCCCCGATACTTATGCTAAGGCGACGCAGTTGGTGACCATTTATAATGGAAAGTACCCAGTCGAGCAGGTTGTCATCGCTCCAGTTCAGCGTCCTGTCCCAGCCACATCGGGGCAGAAAAGGAAGTTTGACTTTAGAGGAGGCGACCAGCGCCACCAAGGGCAGTATCAAAACTAGGATCAGCGTAGAGCTCTGGTTTGCTTCCAGCCTCTCCAGCAGGGCGGTCCTAGACAGATTCCCCCATGTGCTATTTGTGGGAGAGCCCACACTGGAGTTTGTCAGGCAGGGACGAGACTTTGTTACCGCTGTGGTAAGGAAAGGCACCTGGCCCGTTTTTGTAATCACCCCGGCTATGGTACTCAACGGCAAAGAAGAAGCAGCGTCGGGTGTTTGCTACTACCCGATAGGAGGCCGAGCGTACAAATGCCGTCATGCCAGGTACGCTACTTGTTTTAGATCACTGCTCATTTGTTTTGTTTGATTCTGGTTTTACGCATTCATTTGTATCTGTTATGTTTGCTGAGCATGCTTGTTTGAGATTAGAGCTTCTAGGATTTGAGTTGTCAGTTGCAACTCCTTTGGGAGTTAGTATGTTAGCTAGAGATAAGGTTAAGGATGGACGGATCGAGATATCCAGGGAGTTGCTTGTAGCTACGCTCATAGTCCTACCTATGAGCGGCTTTGATGTGAAACTTGGTATAGAGTGGTTAGCTGCTAACCATGCGTTGATCGACTGCCACCGGAAAGAAGTAGTGTTCATGCTGCCCGATCGGCCCAGCTTTAAGTTTCGTGGGGTCCAGGGTGGAGTTTGCCCGCCGATCCTTTCAGCTATGAAAGAACGTCGTCTGTTAGCTCGTGGAGCTTGGGGCTACCTAGCCAAGTCGTCTGGGGAGAGCCGCCCCTCGCTGACTGTTGATCAGGTACTGGTCGTGTAGGAGTTTGCGGATGTGTTTCCTAGGAGTTACTGGGGTTGCCCCCTAAGAGAGAGGTTGACTTCACAATCGAGCTCGAGCCAGGGACCCTCCCTATCTCGAAGGCTCCGTATCGTATGGCGCCAGTAGAGTTAAAAGAACTTAAGGTTCGATTCTTTGGAGATGTTAGATCCGTGGTTCATTAAATCGAGTGTGTCCCCGTGGGGAGCACGAGTTCTGTTTGTAAAGAAGTAGGATGGTTCGATGCGCTTGTGTATTGATTATCGTGAGCTTAATAAGGTTACCGTGAAGAATAAGTACCCGTTGCCTAGTATTGATGATTTGTTTGACCAGTTTCAGGGAGCTTCCGTGTTCTCCAAGATAGATTTGAGATCCGGTTACCATCAGTTATGGATCAGGGATGCCGACATTCCTAAGATAGCTTTCAGGTCTAGTTATGGTCACTACGAGTTTGTGGTCATGTCGTTCAGATTGACTAACGCCCCAGCAGCGTTCATGGACATGATGGATAGGGTGTTCAAATCATTTTTGGACAGCTTCATCATCGTGTTCATTGACGACATTCTGATCTATTCGAGGACTAAGGAGGATCATGCAGAGCATTTGAGGCGAGTGTTGTCAGCTTTGAGGGAAAACCAGCTTTATGCGAAGTTTTCCAAGTGTGATTTCTGGTTGGAGCAGGTGGCCTTCCTAGGTCACTTAGTATCGAGAGATGGTATAGCCGTGGACCCCGCGAAGATTGAGGCCATGAATTCGTGGGCCAAGCCAACTTTAGTTGTCGAGATTTGCAGCTTTCTGGGTTTGGCAGGTTACTACCGTCGGTTTGTCAAGGACTTTTATGCCATAGCCTCGCCCCTCACTCGTCTGATGAGGAAGGGTGTCGAGTTTGTTTGGGATGGTAAGTGTGATGAGAGCTTTGCTAGGCTCAAGCGCAGTTTGACTTTAGCACCAGTGTTAGCAGTCCCGGAGGGGACAGGTGGTTTCGTAGTCTACATCGATGCTTCCACGTTTGGGTTAGGTTGTGTGTTGATGCAGCACAGGAAGGTAATTGCTTATGCTTCCCGTCAGTTGAAATCGTATGAGCAGAACCACCCGACTCATGATATGGAGTTGGCAGCAGTAGTGTTTGCGTTGAAGATTTGGAGGCATTACTTGTACGAAGAGCGGATTCAGATGTTTACTGATCACTAGAGTCTCAAGTATCTGTTTACTCAGAAGAAGTTGAATGTGAGACAAAGGAGGTGGTTAGAGTTAGTGAAGGATTATGACCGCGAGATTTTGTACCATCCAGGTAAAGCCAATGTTGTGGCTGATGCTTTGAGTAGGAAGACGTCGCACTTCGCGGCGTTGTTGAGTTCCCAGCACAGATTGCGGAAAGAGTTCGAGCGGGCCGAGGTTGCAGTGTTGTTGGGTGAGGTTTCCGCCAGAGTAGCTCAGTTGATGCAAATTTCACCTTCGATCGAGAAATGGATTTTTGATAGCCAGCTGAGTGATCCTGCACTTCAAAGACTGATTGACAGAGTTAGCGCTGCCGAAGACTTTGACTTCTTGTATTCACCGGACAGTGGGTTGACTTACAGAGGCCGATTGTGTGTACCGGAGGTTGTAGGATTGCGAGCGGAGTTGCTTTCAGAGGCCCACAGTTCACCGTTCACTTGGCACCCCGGGGGTACCAAGATGTATCAGGATCTTAAGCAGACGTTCTGGTGGATGGGCATGAAGAGAGACGTTGCAGAGTTTGTTAGTCGGTGCTTCACTTGTTAGTAAGTGAAGGCACCCAGGTAGAGGCCAGTCACTGAGTGTGCCTTAGTGGAAATGGGAGGAGATCTCCATGGACTTTATTTCTGGTTTGCCGAGGACTCCGAGGAAGTTTTCTCAGATCTGGGTGATTGTTGACCGCTTGACTAAGAGAGCACACTTCATTCCCGATAGAGACACTTATACCGTGGAATAGTGGGCGCAATTGTTTTTGGACCAGAGTATTTGTTACCGTGGTGTACCTGTGAGGATTGTGTCGGACCATGATTCGCGGTTCACTTCTTGTTTCTGGAGAGCACTCCAAAAAGGCTTAGGCACCGAGTGCAGTTTAAGCACAGCTTTTCACCCTCAGACAGATGGTCAGACTAAGAGGGTGAACCAAATTCTTGAGGATATGCTGAGAGCCTGCATGTTAGACTTCCCGGGCAGTTGGGACCAGTATCTGTATCTGATGGAGTTCGCTTATAATAACAGTTATCAGTTGACGATCCAGATGGCTGCATTCGAGGTTTTGTATGGTAAGCGTTGCCGGTCTCCTGTTTTCTGGTAAGAGGTTGGAGATAGACAGGTTTTGGGTCCTGAGTTGCTCTGATTGACCAACAGTAGCAGAGTGAGAAAGATTAGAGCTCGTATGTTGTGGCTCGGGCGCAGCAGAGAAAAAGTTACGCCGATGTGCGGAGTCGAGACTTGGAGTTTGAGGTTGGACAACACGTGTTATTAAAGGTTGCATCGACGCGTGGTGTGTTGAGGTTTGGTAAGCGGGGGAAGTTGAGTCCCCGTTTTGTTGGTCCGTTTGAGATTCTTGAGAGGATTGGCAGAGTTGCATATCGGTTAGCCTTACCACCGTCGTTGCCAAGGTGCATAGTGTTTTTCAAGTATCGATGTTGAGACAGTATGTGCCTGTAACGGCCCAGATTTCTATTTCGGTTTCCCAGGTGTTTTTGGGACATTATGCGGATGTTCGGATGGGCCGTTAGAGCTATTTTAACCCTTAGGGGTATTTTGGTCTTTTTGCCCCCGGTCAGGGTTTTGTGGATTTTCAGGATTCCAGGGTCACTCCTGCCCTTGTCGAGGCTTGATTGTTGTTGGTTGCAGGACCCAAGAAGTTCGGGCTAGTTGGTTGGAAGTTTGGAGGTGATTTGGTAATTTACAAAATTATTGTTAATTTAAGTGCTTCCATTGGGATTTGAACCCTTGCCCTTGATGGTGATTTGGAAGCTTGGTTTAAATGAGTTTTAATACGGAGAAAAGGTTGCTTCAGTCGGGACTCGAAGGAGGAAGCCCGGGGAAGAGATTTAGGTCACCAAGACCTATTTAAATTAGGAAAAGGAAAGAAAATCAAGAAAATCCCATTCCCCGTGTCGCCAGTGCCCGTCCGCGCGCCTGTCCCCTGCCGCGCCAGCGCCCGTGTCGCCGTGCTAGCGCCGGTCCCCTGCCGCGTCAGCTTGCCCAACAGTGCCCAGCAGCGCCCAGTCTGCTCGCCCCAGCTACACGTCTTGCCTGCCTACTTGCCGCCGAGAGCCTGTTTTGCCAAATTTGTTAGGGCCGAGACCATGTACCTTCTCGGTTGGTAATTCCCGAGCCTCCACTCTTTTGGACCCTTAGTTGATTGGCTGTTGTTATTTAATTAGGATATTTGTATTAAATGCTTAGGTTGCTCGGGTTCACTTAGAAGCTCGGGAGTCGCTTGGTTGGCTTATGGAAGTTATTTTCTGCTTGTTTCCAGGTAAGGATTTCTTACCGTGGTTGTGTGGACCCTGCGATGCTTTCTTGATTGTGCCTTATATGCATGTTTACTTCTATGAACATGATTAGTGGATAGGACAGCTTGTGATTGCATTATTGCTAGCATGTTTGCCTGTTTGTACATGTTAGTGCCATGCTAGGATTGTTCTTCCAGCATGCTTGAGATTCCTGCTTTAAGTTCATAGTATCATGCTAGGTTATGTGTGATTCATGTTGATAGGTATGTCTAGCCAGGAATCAGTTATTTTGTACTCTTAGCTAGTATAGTAGAGTTTGTCATCATCGCAGAGGCCGGAGAGCGGACATAACGTACTTTGTCCCCACCGGTCGGGAGTAGAGCGAAGCATAACGTACATTGCTTCCCGGCGTGCCGATGTGGATTTAGCTACCACATCGGCATAAGCCTAGTTTGTAGCCGGCTAGAGCGGAACCCTGCCAAAGGTGCAAGCCTGCCTTGGCCGGTTCTTAGCTTCAGGTCGGTGGTACACGATGCACAGATGAGTGCCGAGGGCCTCGTGACCACTCTTTTTCGGTGACACCGTTTTGAGTCTTTAGGCATGCGTGGCTCGCGTAGTTTGTACTTAGGCCCCACATTTACGCCGGTTGCACAGCATGCGGTGTGCGCGCACACGCGTTAGTAGTCGGTTCGGAGAGCTCCCCCGGGCTAATGTTCATGAGTACACCAGTTCCTTCCAGTTTAGAGCCAGACTTCGGGTACTCTCCCGATAGTCTAGATTTATTAGCCAGGGTAAGAGGCCTTTGAGGACACCCATTGGGATTGGCTTTTGAGCTGATCATATGGTCGATGGAGAAAGACCCTCGAGGGTGTCGGACATCTTTGGGATCGGTTTTTGAGCTGATCAATTGGCCGAGGGAGAAAGACCCTCGGAGATGTCCCGGGATTGGTTATGAGAACCAATCATTAGGCCAGAAGTAGGAGACATCCGAGGATTCCAGATTCTGCCTTGTAAGCTCGTTGTGCTATGATCTGTGTTGGTAACTGTTTGCATGTATACTAGGGTGCTAGATGATTGATGTATCGTATTGTACCCCGGTTGGGGATTCTTACTGAGTATGTTTATACTCACCCTTATTTCTGTGGTTTTCCACCAGGTAACTTGGGACAACACCGGGACGGCTAGCGGAGGGAGCTGATTGATCATGGGAGCCGCCGTCACTCTGTCTTTTATTGTTTGCATAATTTGTTCAAAGATGTAGCGGACAGAGTCCTAGGGGGACGTTTTTAAAAGTTGTTTAAATTGTATTGTATGATTTTATAAACACTGGCCAGGCTTGTTTTACTTTGTTGGCTTTGCTTAAATGAAGGTTGTTGTTTATGTTTTAAGTGTCCCCGCTTTTAAATGTTTTGAAAGGTTTTAAATATGAGCACTAAACCGCTTGATGAAATATTTAACTTGCATCATGAGTGAGAACCTAGGTTTAGGACCGTGTTTTGGGTCGGGTTCTTACAGTTGGTATCAGAGCACAGAGTCATAAATTCTGTAGACTAACCTGCTTTGTAGGTTGTTGACCCCATGATCATCGGCACTCTCGCGGCCGTCAGTTTGTGCGAGTTCATTAAGCTAAGGGTTTTATTTTACAATACTGCATCTAGTATACATGTGTTACCCTTGTTTGGCAGTGAGAGCCCTAGCGTGGGCTAGCTTTTATGCTTTGTGTAGATCGCTAGTATGTTGATTGCACTTAGAGGAGCAGGGACGTTTGGTATTTCCAACCGAGGAGTTGGACTGTTCATGTTGATCATGAGACCACGTCTAGGGTTGTCTAGACACGTAGGCCACCTTTGGCCATGGCAGATGAGTTGCCAAGAGAAGGGGGTAGAGGCTAGTCCGCCTCAAAGTGAGACTCCTTGAGCAGAGAGTGTGCTCCGACCATGAGGGAGTTGATGGCGAGTCTTTTAGCTAACAGAGAGCGGAGACCCAGCGCAGCTTTGTAGCGCGTAGTAGTGAGGAGTCTTGGGCACAGATAGCCCAGCTGGCAGAGTTTATTTAGGAGACACCCCTCCTTGTAGCTCCAGTAGCCCCAGTGGTTCCCGAGAGGGCTCGATCAGCAGGTTATGCTGATAAGTTAGTTGGCGTTGATCGAGCCACCGAGTTTGGCAAGTGGAAGCCTGCAGAGCTGGATGTTTTTAGACCTCATCGCTAGCGGCGAGGTGGTTGGCCAAGATCGAGTTTATCATCCAAGTGTTGTGATGACTGGTGTTCAGAGGCCGATGACACGATGTTCAGAGGTCGAGGCGTGCTGTTCAGTCTTTGTTTGATGCAGCGGTGTGGTGGTGGAAGTCCCTGTGAGAGGCGGACCACAGAGTCTCCACCGACCACGGTCGATTGGCAAGTCGCCAAGTTAGTAGCTTTTGAGGAAGATGTAGAGACATCTTGTCCTCCGCCAAACTGCGATCGTTTTGCAGCCAGTTCTTTTAGTACCCTCGTAGCAAGGGGGTAGTGTGGAGTTTGCTTGTCAGGACTTAATCCGTCTGTGGTTTTCAGCTCGCTAGTAGAGAGAAGCACCTTCTGTTAGCATGTTCCAGGTGTGGAGCTAGGTGCTGCCACCCGAGGGTTGGCCTGAGTATTCGTTGAGCATCGAGTGGGATGCAGGAGTGGGCCTTGGCTTGTCTGTTAGACGTGATTTCAGAGAGTAGTCTACTCGAGTGTTGAGACTCTTGTGTTGAGTGCCATTGCCCTGTCACCTGGAGTGTGACCTTCCCTACCCTCAGAGGGGCTTAAAGCCCGTAAAGGGATGTTTGTGTTGTAAAGGAACTAGTGCCTGTTGGCACCAAGCTTTGTGAGGAGGCCTAGATTCAGGCCAGTTGGCACTTTTCGTGCAGGTGGTTCCAGGGACACTGCCTGAGTTTAGCATCCCCACTAGTCTTGTACCCATTCACGAGATTGCACCTATTTGAAATTTGCATAAGTAATCTAGCTCGGTGGTAGCCAGAGAACTACAAGTTTGAGGTCGTTCGAGGGATAAGTAGGAGCCTTTCAGGGTCACCGAGAGTTGGTTACAAAGGATGTTGTTGGTTGTTAAGGGCTAGCGCGTCCGAGTTCTCGCGCCTGTGTTGTGGGCTTGTGAGCCAGTTGGATGGTAGTGTGATTCGACTACCCTGGAGTTACCCTAATATGAGTAGAGTTGGCATCGATTATGCGTGGTTGATCCAGTGTTAGAGCCATGAGTTGGAGGGTTGATCGGAGCACGTTTAGTGGACCATTGGTATGAGGTAAGTTAGCTTGGTGTGGGTATGCTCTTGTAAGAGTGAGTCTACCAATGTGGCATTCCGTGGTGAGTTGACCCCAAGTGGGTTGAACTCTTGTTGCTCCTTTGCTAGATGTGGCTCTATTGGGAGGAAAAAGTTGCCTTGTGTGAGAATACTTGTTGGTTTGGATCTTAAGGAACCAAGTTGGAGCTGTACACGCCGATGTACTTTTGTGTAGCTCATTCCGTGGTGTATTTTTCAAGAACCACGAGGGGTTTCGGGTTGTGAAACCAGTGCTCAGTTCTAAGGAGTTAGGACTTTAGTTCTTGGCAAGTGCCCTAACTTGGGTTGAGAGGTTACCGTGCCGGTAGCTGGGTTGTTGCGTAGGCAAGTTATGCTAGTTGGCCCTTGACTTGGGTAGAGGCATTTCTTGTTGATCGATGGTTGGAGTTCAATTGGAACTGATCCAGGGCGATGGTAGTAAAATCGCGGAGTTTCTGCCCGCCATGGCTAAGAGAGTTGTTCGGATCCTTACCTTGGGTAGAAGCTACGATGTGGCTGATGCTTTGAGAAAGAGGAAGTTTGGGTCTTTGGGTGGTTCCCGTTAAGTGGATAGCAGACTCACCAGCGAGGGCGATCTAGGGGTCGCGATCGCGAGGCCGCGAGTTAGAGCTCAAGATCGTCGCAGAGGCGGCCAGCGGCCGGCTCATTGCATCAAGTGTGGTAAGCGCGCCGGATTGTGTGGAGCATCGCCCGTGCTTGCTACGAGATGTGGCAAGGAAGAGCTTTTGGCAAAGCCACGATTGAGTCTTTGGCGGGAGATGTGCTCGTGTAGCCAGTTGTCTGTTAGACCGTTTGACGATAGTGTGTGTCGGAGGGCGATCGGAGGAACCCTAAGTTGTGGAGAGGCTCACCAGAGCTCAGTCAGACCCAGGCAGTGTTCCTCGGTTGAGTTGTTGGATGCTTGTTGTCGGTTAACAAGCTAGAGTTGTTCTTGGTAACCTCCACGTTGATTTTCGGAATTCTTAGCGAGGTGGTACTTGGTGTTGACCATGGTTTGGTTCCCATATTGTTTCGTGAGCTAGCTCGGTTCGAGCAAGCGGGCGTTGCCTTGAGTACTTGTTCCTAGTCAGAAAGTTTTGGGAGTTGACCCCTCCCTCGGCAATTGAGTAGGCACTACTAGTTCCAAGTTGGGGGTTCAAGCGATTGAGGATCCTCGGATGTTGCTTCCGAGAGAGTTGGTTGTTGTTGCCCTTGGGTTTGAGCAAGATAGCGAGCGTGTGTGAAGTTCGTTGTCCTTCGGAAGTACGCTTGCTGGGAAATCGTTCCTGTTGAGGAGGAGTCAGCTTAGCTCCTGAGTTGTGTAGTTGATCGAGTAGCGCGTGTCATCAGTGAGAGAGTGTCCTGCGTTTGTTTGTTAGCAAGCGCAAAGTTGTTTGTTCCCGCAAGAAGTGAGAGGCTGCCAGTTCAAGGGTTTGAGTTGTTGCTGGAAGGTTGTTGGATCTTTGGAGTTTGTAGAACCCCTTAGTTCTTTGGTAGTTGAGTTGCACCGTGGATGCCGGCCTCAAGTTTTAACTTTTGAGGTAGTCTTGCCGACTCGTGTTGTTCAGGATCCGCAAGCTTGTGGTCGTCGCTATCCTTATTCCTCGCGATGTTTCGTGGGTGGAGTTTCTGGATTGGAAGAAGAGTTAGGTCTAAGCTATAAGGAGGAAGTCCTTGGAGCGGCGGATGGGCTTAAGAGTTGAGTGGCAGCTTGGAGGCGAGCCTTGCTCGTTATAAGCTTGGGTTGAGTTTCTGCAGAGCAAGCCTTCTCGGGCTTTGTTCCTAGTTGATGTGCGTTCGCAGTTGGCGTTATATCTGAGCCACAGTTGAGTGGGTTGGCACAGAGATGTCGTGGCATTAGTTGGAAACCTTAGAGTTGTTATCCTCCAACTATTGTGTTGCTAGTAGCCACGTAATGTTTTATTCCTTGCTGCTCGAGATTTCCGTAAGAGGAATGTTGTTTGTTTTTCTGTCTGGCGATGTTCTCTTAGGCTAGTAGCTGATCGGATTGCATTGGAAAGTTTGTTGTCGGCCGTTGAGGGGCTCCAGTTTGTTAGTTTGGCCGAGTGGAGCCTGTGCCTGGACCTTGTCTTCTAAAGGTGGTCGTAGCTGATGTTTCAGCTGGTGTGATGGTGGTAGCCGTTTGGTGAACCAGAAAAGTGCCCCTTGGCTTTGGTGCTTCGATTTCTCGTAAGATGGTTGCTTAAGTGTTGTGGACGCATTCTAGTTGGAGGAGTTTGCCTTGGGATCAGTCACGAGTTGGTGGTTCGATTTGGATTTCTTTAAGGATTGTAGGCAACCATTGGGGCTCGCAGATCTCGTGTGAAGTAAGAGTAGGCAGTTTAGTTTTTGAAACCTGGGAGGTTCAGTTGTTTGGTCAGGATGGTGAAGGGTCGAGGTTGTTTGATAACAGCTATGAGCATTCAGAGAAGTTACGCCGGAGCGTGGCGTAGAATTTTAGAGCTATGACCCGTCCACGAGTTTGCTGAGCGTAGCGCCGTAGAGAGGCGTTCCGAGTTGGGCTAGCAGGGTTAAGTGAGCCCTAAGATTTTAAGACCGTTTGAGAACTAGTGCGAGTTTGAGGATGTGTATTACCGTTAGCACTATCACATCTATTTCTTCGGAGTTCGATGTATGCCCAGTCTTGGTTGAGATAGTTTGTGGCAGACTGGATGGCTTGTGGCTTTGAGCCTTTGGAAACCCAAGGGGGTTTGGATTTCGAAGAAGATTTAGTGTTGTCTTGACCGGGAGTTTGGTTGGTTAAGGATCAGTGGAGATTTCCTAGAGTTATTTTCGTCTTAGGACTTTCGAGGATTAAAGTCTTAAAAGGAGGGAGTATTGTAACGGCCCAGTTTTCTATTTCGGTTTCCCAGGTGTTTTCGGGACATTATGCGGATGTTCGGATGGGCCGTTAGAGCTATTTTAACCCTTAGGGGTATTTTGGACTTTTTGCCCCCGGTCAGGGTTTTGTGGATTTTCAGGATTCCAGGGTCACTCCTGCCCTTGTCGAGGCTTGATTGTTGTTGGTTGCAGGACCCAAGAAGTTCGGGCTAGTTGGTTGGAAGTTTGAAGGTAATTGGTAATTAACAAAATTATTGTTAATTTAAGTGCTTCCATTGCGATTTGAACCATTGCCCTTGATGGTGATTTGGGAGCTTGGTTTAAATGAGTTTTAATAGGAGAAAAGGTTGCTTCAGCCGGGACTCGAAGGAGGAAGCCCGGGGAAGAGATTTAGGTCACCAAGACCTATTTAAATTAGGAAAAGGAAAGAAAATCAAGAAAATCCCATTCCCCTTGTTTTACCTCTCTCTCTCTCTCTCTCTTTCTCTCTTTCTCTCCTTGCCAACCTCACCAAGAAACCCAACCGAGCCGCCCCGAGCCACCAGCCCCAGCAGCAGCCCCTGCCTGCCATCAGCCCTGTCGCCCAGCCATCAGCCCTGTGGCCCAGACGCATGTCGTAGCCGGCAACCCGTCGCCCAGACGCCAGACGCCAGCCAGCCAGTTGTCGCCGCACAAGCGCCGCGTGTCAGGCGTCTCCGTCGCTACTACGCGCCGCAGACGATGTCGCGCCGCCCGTCGTCGCAAGCGCTGTCCCCTCATCGCCCGGCGTGCCAGCCAGCAGCCGCCGCCTAACGCCTGATCTGCTAGCCCCACCGTGCACGCCCCGCTGCCCACTTGCCGCTGAGAGCCTGTTTTGCCTAATTTGTTGGGGCCGAGACCATGTACCTTCTCAGTTGGTAATTCTCGAGCCTCCACTCTTTTGGACCCTTAGTTGATTGGCTGTTGTTATTTAATTAGGATATTTTTATTAAATGCTTAGGTTGCTCGGGTTCACTTAGAAGCTCGGGAGTCGCTTGGTTGGCTTATGGTAGTTATTTTCTGCTTGTTTCCAGGTAAGGATTTCTTACCGTGGTTGTGTGGACCCTGCGATCCTTTCTTGATTGTGCCTTATATGCATGTTTACTTCTATGAACATGATTAGTGGATAGGACAGCTTGTGATTGCATTCTGGCTAGCATGTTTGCCTGTTTGTACATGTTAGTGCCATGCTAGGATTGTTCTTCCAGCATCCTTGAGATTCCTACTTTAAGTTCGTAGTATCATGCCAGGTTATGTGTGATTCATGTTGATATGTATGTCTAGCCTGGAATCAGTTATTTTGTACTCCTAGCTAGTATAGTAGAGTTTGTCATCATCCAGAGGCTGAGAGCGGACATAACGTACTTTGTCCCCACCGGTCGGGAGTAGAGCGAAGCATAACGTACATTGCTTCCCCCCGGCAGCCGATGTGGATTTAGCTACCACATCGGCATAAGCCTAGTTTGTAGCCTGCTAGAGCGGAACCCTGCCAAAGGTGCAATCCTGCCTTGGCCGGTTCTTAGCTTAAGGTTGGTGGTACAGGCTGCACAGATGAGTGCCGAGTTCCTCGCACTACTGTGTTCAGTGACACCGTTTCCAAGTCTTTAGGCATGCGTACCTGGCCCGCGTAGTTTGTACTTTAGGCCCCACATTTACGCCGGTTGCGGCAAAGCATGCGGTGTGTGCGCAAGACACGCGCGTTAGTCCCCGGTTCGAGAGCTCCCCAGCTAATGTTCGTGAGTACACGGTTCCTTCGATTTAGAGCGGACTTTGGGTACTCTCCCGATAGTCGATTTATTAGCGAGGGTAAGAGGCCTTTGAGGACACCCATTGGGATTGGCTTTTGAGGTGATCATATGGTCGAGGAGAAAGACCCTCGAGGGTGTCGGACATCTTTGGGATCGGTTTTTGGTGATCAATTGGCCGAGGGAGAAAGACCCTCGGAGATGTCCCGGGATTTGTTATGAGAACCAATCATTAGGCCGGAAGTAGGAGACTTCCGAGGATTCCAGATTCGGCCTTGTAAGCTCGTTGAGCTATGATCTGTGTTGGTAACTGTTTGCATGTATACTAGGGTGCTAGATGACTGATGTATCGTATTGTACCCGGTTAGATTCTTCTTGAGTATGTTTATACTCACCCTTATTTCTGTGGTTTTCCACGGGTAACTTGGGACAACACCGGGACGGGCTAGCGGAGGGAGGTGATTGATCATGGGAGCCGCCGGCACTCTGTCTTTTATTGTTTGCATAATTTGTTCAGCATGTAGACGGACAGGAGTCCTAGGGGGACGTTTTTAAAAGTTGTTTAAATTGTATTGTATGATTTTATAAACACTGGTCAGGCTTGTTTTACTTTGTTGGCTTTGCTTAAATGAAGGTTGTTGTTTATGTTTTAAGTGTCCCCGCTTTTAAATGGTTTGAAAGGTTTTAAATATGAGCACTAAACCGCTTGATGAAGTATTTAACTTGCATGCTGAGTGAGAACCTAGGTTTAGGACCGTGTTTTGGGTCGGGTTCTTACAGTGCCGGACCCGTCGCACATTGTAGACTTTGAGCCTTTGCAGCTGAATGAGGATTTGAGCTTCGAGGAGAAGCCCGTGAGGATTCTAGCATTTGAGACTAAGACGTTGTGTAGTAGATAGATCCGTTTGGTAAACGTTCAGTGGAGAAGTCAGAGTTCTGAGGAGGCCACTTGGGAGTGGGAGGACGATATGAGATTGCACTATCCTGAGCTGTTTCAGTCTTAAGGACTTTCGGGGACGAAAGTCATAAAAGGCCGGAATACTGTAACGGCCTAAGTTTTCATCCCGGTCTTCCAGATTTGTCCTAAGGGTATTTTGGTAATTTGTCAGGTCGTTAGGGTTGTTTCTGTCTTCTCAGCTGTTTATGTTCTTAGATGTTCAAAATTGGGGTTTGGATGCATTCTGGTTGAGTTTGGGTGTTTGGAGTTGCAAAAATAAAAATAGGAGTTTTGCCGAATTAAAAATGCATCAGCTGGGGTTTGAACCAGGGTGGTCTGGCTAGTTAGCAAAGTGGCCTTGCCAGATGAGCTTCAGGCCGTTATCGACACTCATTCCGCAGGTTATCTTGGTTTGCCTTGGTTTTCGGGACTTAAGTGAGATTGATTAAAAAGAAAAGAAATAGGTTTTTCTCTTTTCTCCTTCCCAAATCCCCTTGCCGCATTCCACTTCTCCAAGCTCCTTCTTGCCGTGCATTTTCCTCCCGAGAGCATCGATCGATCATCCCGGGTAAGTGTTTTGTTGTGCCTCGATCACTCCTTCTTTTTGTTGGTTGCCGATCCATTGGCTAAGGGGTGTGTTGTTTGTTTTTTGGTTGCGTTGTCATGGTGTAGTGCAGCCGAGAGTAGCCCCTTTGTAGCGCAATTGCCGCCCAACCGAGTAGCCCCATCGTGTAGTCGCCAGCCCTGCAGCAGCGCCACCGCAGCCCTTGCTGAGCCACACCGCACGCGAGCACAACCCTTGTAGCTCACATCCCTTCGCGACGCTCGCGCCGTTCGCAGCCCCTACGCGACGCCCGGCCTCACCGCCGCGCGCTTACACGCGCCGCGCGACGCGTTGCCCACACACACAACAGCGCAGAGGCACGCCCCAACGCCACTCGCCAGCCAGGCGTGCCTTCCGTCCGTGCCGCACTCCCTGCCGAGCCCTGCCGCTCATGCCCAGCCGCACGTCGCCGAGCCGTGTGCCTTGCAGCTTGTCCATCCGTGCTCCAGCCCCGTGCCGTGTGAGTTGCTTTTGACCGAGCCGAGTTTTGTTTATATTTTACCTAAGGCCTATAGCTAGCTCGGGTTCGGGTGCAGCTTAAGGTCTTTTGTTTGTTGTTGCCTTCCGATTCAGGTAAGGATTTCTTACCGGAGTTGTGTGGGCCTGCGATATTTCGTGATTGTTGATTGTATGTCCATTTATGTTTATCAAAGATGTTAGTGGATAGGTGCTCTGTTTCGAAATCCAGTGGCATGATTCTCGTGTTATTTCTCATGTTAGTTTCATGCTAGGTTGTTCTGTTCAAGCATGTTCGTTATCTGTTCTTGCTTCGTAGTATCATGCTAGGTTCATTGTTTCTGCTGAGCCTGTGTTAGTATGTTTGTTGTTAGCTATTTATAGCTTATAGTTCTGATAGGTAGCATCATCGAGGCGAGGATGCATAACGTAACTTGCATTTGTGGCACGGACGTGCGAGGCAGTACTCCGTCCCTGATCCGTCATTAGGGTTTAGCTAACCTTAACGGCAGCCCAGTGCAATCTTGGGTGAGGGTGGCAGACTGTTAAATGCCCCAACGGTCAGGGGAATGACGATGAATTGCCTTGTCCCCGGCAGTCGACACGACCTCAGCGTGTCGGTAGTAACCCTTGATTGCCACGTGTTAGGGCAAGAACCAGTTCCTGGTGTAAGCCTACCACGACCAGTTTCTTAGCCTCAGGTGCGGTGGTACAGGCTGACATAGTCATAGTGCCCTGGTCTCACACCACTATGTTCAGTGACACCGATCCAGAGATTCTTTTAGGCATGCGTACTGGACCAGGGCAACATGCCCTAGACCTAGCACCTCCCTGGTTTGCAACAGCATGCGGTGCGCACACACGCTCATTACAGCGCCGACTGGAGAGCTCCTCGGGATCTTGAGTTCAGTGCACCTTTCGTATCGACAGTAGTAGGAAAGTTGAGGCCGAGATTAGTTTCTAGTAGAGTATCAAGATTCGTTGTAGTTTTCCAGAGTAAGACAGTAAGATGGCATCCACGGTATTTATGTATGGATTAAAGTGATATGCTCTCTTCTGTGTTGTATTCATAGCTTGCATACTTTCTACTAGATGACCAGTTGTATCGTATTTTACCCCGGTTGGGGATTCTTACTGAGTAATTCGTTACTCACCCTTATTTTGTGGTTTTCCACAGGTAATCAGGGCGCGAGACAGGATGGCTGAAGGAGGAGTTGTTGATCATTGAAACATGTTGTCCTTAACAATGAGTTTATGTTTATGTCTTTGTTTTGTCCTCTGAATGCATGTTGTTGGGCACGGAGCCCTTAGGATGTTTTCTGATTGAATCTGGATTCTGGCACTGTTTGTAAATTGTTTGGGTTCTGAATGTTTTGATTAAATCTCTGATCAGAGTATGTTTTAAATTGTATTTAGCTTGGAACAGGTGCTTGGAAAGCAGGGGACGAGTTCGGGACGCTTAATGATTGTTTGTGAAAATGAATGATTACAAGTTTTTAGTTTTTCCCAGAATCTGGATAACAATCTTGCATATTATATTTTAATTTTAAAAGCATGCATTGAGGTAAAGGCCTAGGTTAAGACCTATTTCGGGTCGGGTCTTTACACTCTTGCAGTTGCGCGTGTGAGCGATCCAGCAAGGTTGTCCTTGGTGCGGCTGCTTGCGGTGCGGGTGCGGACACTACACGAAGGGGCTGGCGAAGGCTGCTTGTGGACGATGCATGGATCAGATCTGCTGGAAAAGGTGTTGCAGAACCAAGGCTTACGACTAGGGATTGGTTTTCACAAAGGAGATGGGGATGGTAATCGGGCTGTTGCTCGCGTGAAGGGACGAAAAATGGCTGATCTCGGTCAAGGGATGGAGAACACATCGAGAGAAGGAGAAGAAACGATTAAATTTAGGGGAGAAGGGGTTTGCCATTGAACATGGAGAGAACAGAGGGAGAGATCGCAAAAGGAAATAGCTTCTGCGTTTAGAGTCGACGTAAATCTTACGATTCCTTCTTCCTTATCGCAAAATGAATCCTTTATAGACACGTGTCCCTGGCCATCCTCCTTTCTAGTCCCAGCAACAACACCTTTTTGCTCCTTTTTCTTCCTTTTTAAAACAAGCCTCCAAAAGCCTAGTTGGCACAGGTTCGAGTCCCAGCAGCAACACTTTTAATCTCTTCTTTTATGTAAAAGCCAAATTCCCAAATCTAACACCATTCGAGTCCCAATAAACACACAATTAAATTGTGAAAGCTATAACCAACAAACAACCAAGTCCCAGCAAATGACAGAAATAGCCCTAGAACCCTGATTAACTACAACTCCGACCCTAAGGGCAAAATGACCAAAATCCCCTAGGGGCTAAAACTGCCCTAACGGCCCAACCGAACAACCGAATAGATAACCAAACATACCTAGGGAGCCGGAACATAATCCTAGGGCTGTTACAAGAATCCTCCATCTCTTAAGGGTATTAAGAATATCCAGCATCAGAATAATTATTCAAACAAACTGCTCTCTACGATTGCAAGTCAAGTAGATAAGATCGAAAATAGGATTTATAGAGAGCCAAACTTCAACTTTGGTTCACAATATTCGGCATTTGCCTCCTCATCAATCATGCAATATCCGGTTGTAGATAAATCTAAGCCCTTATTCAGGCCTACAATTCTAAACGAGAATATTACATTGGATAAAGATAAAGATGCTCTTGATAAAATTCAAAAGATGCTTGGAGCTATATCTATCTCGTCAACTTCTTCAAACTCAACAACTCCAAACCATCCATAAATGTCATCAATGAACCCTCAGCTGATGATATGGAAAGGTTTCAAAAGGATTTCAACAACAAAGAAGTCCTAGCAATCAAATATAAAGTCGGCGACAAGTTTGCGCCCATACGACGCAACTAGTATCTTAGGCCATCTCTTCCAGACGTAATGTTTGAAGAAAAGGCCCAGATGACGGCTCTCAAATATACGAATGGAATATTGATGGTGTATCAGATTATCTAATCATAAACGTCATCAATTAAATACTTATGGCGAGAAGCGCATACAGGATGAAAAATCATCCTGACCATGACATTCCTCAAATGTTAGTTACCGGATTCACTGGAGTACTCAAAGACTGGTGGAATAAATACCTCGATGACACCACCAGGCAAGGTATATTCAAACACACAACAGTGAGAAGAACCGAAATCAAACAAGAAGGATTAACACGTACATATTAGGATATTCCAACCCCTAACGTTGTCAATACACACCTCTACACCATCACAAAACATTATATAGGAGATCCAGCATTAGATCAAGAAAGATCTGCTACCATACTCCTAAATCTCAAATGTCCATCCCTCGAAGACTTTAGATGGTACCGAGATATGTTCATCACCAAATTCATGATTCGAATAGATAATGCTTTAGCAATCTGGAAGCAGAAGTTCATACAAGGCCTTTCTAGATATTTTGCTCAAAGGAAGAAGCTCTTAGAGCCAAATATTCTAAAAACAATCAATGGGATTCACTAACCTATGTTTATCTCAGTTCCTTTATTATTTAAGAGGGAATCAAACTTTGCGGGGAGGTTAAATTCCACAAAGGAATCGAAAATCCCAAATCCAGAAAGGCTGAGTTGGGCTATTTCTATGAACAATATGGAAGCAAGCAAATTGAGGCCCCCTCGGCTTCAAAGAAAAGAATCTCAAGGAAATATTTCAACAGATCTTCAAGGCCTGTTAGGACTGCTAACAATGAGACCTATCAAAGAAGGCCTTTTCAAAAAACAAACACAAATCCCCGATATCAAAGTAAATATCAGGGAAAAAGCAAGCCAACTTCCTCCCAAGGAAAGCAGGTTTGTTTCAAATGCAAGAGCGATGGACATTATGCAACTAGGTGTCTTGTAGGCAGTAAAATAAATGAACTTGATATCAATGAAGAACTCGAGAATCAAATTCTAAACATAGCCCTATCCGATGCCGAGTATGATGAAAATGATAGTGATCATAAAGATGATAGTGATTCGGACGGCAACGACAGCACAAAAGTTTGTGGTGGTTGCATAAACGTTCTCACAATTGATCAAAGGACTTTTCTCGACATTGTAGACAAAGTTAATGATCCTAAAATTCAAAGGAAAATCCAAAACGATCTTCGCGCCTCGATACTTGCTTCAGATAAAGCAGAGACGTCAAGACAAAAGAATTTAAAGCTTAAGGAGCATTCAAACCTTATGAATTTACAGATATTCTAAAAAGATTCCAAGAAACTTAGGTTGTCTCAACCAATGAGATTCAAGATGAGGTTAACAGTCTAAAAAAAGAAGTTCAACGGCTCAAAACAGACATGATAGATCATGTCTCAAAATTATAGGTAGAAGTTGCTACTCTCAAAAGTAATCTTGAAGAAATTTGAGAGGATCAAGATCTTTGAAATCCCCAAGGATCAGCAATCCTTCATCGGCCAGATCACTACTGTAACGTATCAAAAGTGGTATACCCTTGTTACCTTAAAGATTCAAGATTTCAAAATCAATTTAATCGCCCTTTTAGACTCAGGTGCTGATCAAAATTGCATTCTTGAAGGTATTATACTTTCAAAATATTTTGAAAAAACTTGTGTAGATCTAAAGAGTGCCAATAATGGTAAACTCTAGATAGATTACAAGTTGCCAAAAGCTCATACTTGCAAGCAAGAAATTTTCTTTGTAAACACGTTCATGCTGGTCAAAAACATAAATATAGAAACCATATTAGGTACCCCATTTTTTATCCAATTTTATCCTTTTAAGATTACTGAAAAAGGATTAGAATATAAAATTCTAAATTCAAATATCGTTTTTGAATTTATTCGACCTATGACTACTCATAATGTCGATTTTGTCAAGAACAAAGAAAAACAAATCAATTTTCTTAAGGAAGAAATTTCTTATAAGAAGATTGAAGAACAAATTGTCAATTCTAAATTAAAACTCCGGATTGAACAGTTCTAGAAGAAGTACAACAGGATGTTTGTTCAAACTTCCCAAATGCATTATGGGAAAGAAAACGCCATGTCGTTTCTCTCCCCTATGCAAAAGATTTCAAGGAAGAAACAATTCCTACGAAGTCTAGGCCTATTCAAATGAACTCTAACCTTCTTGCATTTTGAAAAAAGAAATCAATGAGTTATTGCAGAAGAAGCTGAGCAGACCATCCAAGAGTCCCTGGTCGTGTGCAGCTTTTTATGTCAACAACCAAGTCGAGAAGTGTAACAACCCAACCTAAAACATGGTACTAAATGGATCCTTACTCAGCATGCACATAAAAACAGTAAAGAATTTTAAAACAAATATTACATAGCTTCTGTTTAAAACTGTCAAATCCTAGAACCTGTTAAAACATTTATTTCAACCTGTCAAACATTTAGCAACTCTGGCTAGAGTTTATTTCAAAACCAACACATTCAAAAACCATAACATTTCAAGTATTCAAATAAGTCCAAACAACACTCAACAATAGTTAAAACATCAGAAAATCCCAAAACAGTTCAACAGGTTCCAATAATGAAATTCTTAGGGCTCCGAGCCTGCTACATGCTGATAACAATAAATAACAAATAAGGTAAGCAGAGTTACCGGTGGAGTCCCATGATCGAGCAGCCACTCCTCTAGCCGTCCAGTCATTGTCCCAAGTTACCTGGTGGAAAACCACAGAAAATAAGGGTGAGTACAAACATACTCAGTAAGAATCTCCGATCGGGGTAGAAATCTTTATGTGGCCTGAGTTTTCATCCCGGTATTCCAGGTATGCCCTAGGGGTATTTTCATAATTTGGTCGGGCCGTCAGGGCCGTTTATGTCTTTTTCAGTTGTTAAAATTATTGGATGGGCTTAGGTAGGATTTTGATGCTTTGTGGATGTGTTTGGGCATGGTGTGATGCAAAAAGTACAAATTGAGAAATAAAGTGTTGTTGTTGGGATTCAAACCCAGGTCTCCGAGAAGTGTGTTGGGTTGCATTCCAGTTGAGCTATTGGGAGCTCTTGTTACTCTTTTTGCGGCATATCCTAGTTAGCCTTGAGTCCTTGGGGTTTTGGTGCATTTGATTAAAAGGAAGGAAAAACAGGGTTGTTGTGTTTTCTTCTCCAAATCATCCATAGCCGCCCAAGCTTTTCTCTCCCAATCTCCAAGCCGAATTCCATCTCCCTAGCAGCCGTTATTCGATCGTCATCCCGGGTAAGATTCCTCGATCTCTTCTTCTTCTTCCGACTGGGTTCTTGCTGGCTGAGAGTGAAAAAGAGGTGAGTTGTGTGTTTTGTTTGCAGCTGGCCGAGAGGAGAGCCCAACAGCCGATCCAGACTCGTCGCGGCCAGCCCAGCTGCCCTGTCGCGGCCGTGCCGACACCCCGACGCCTCGCCTGCTGCGCAGCTCGCCGTCGACGCACCAGCAGCAGCGCCAGACCCCATCGCCCAGCCGAGCAGTCCGCGAGCCGTCCCAGCGCACGTTCACGTCTCGCAGTCCGTGTCTGCTCGCCGCGCCCGCACGCTCGTGTCTGCGCCATCGCGTCTGCCCCCAGCTAGCCCGTCCGAGCGCGCGCGCAGCCTCTGCGATTCAAAGCCAGCGCGCCAGTGCGTCGTCGGCCGTCGGTCCCGTAGCGCCGGCCGTGCGTGTGAGTGCTCCCGAGCCGAGCCCTGTTTGTTTTATTATATTTAGGCCTATGGATTATGATTATTGTTGTGCTTGTTAGGTTCTCATTAGCTAGCTCGGGATCGATCGCAGCTTAGGATTCTTGTGTGTAGTTGCCTTCCTACCAAGGTAAGGATTTCTTATCGGAGTTGTGTGGGCCCTGCGATATAATATGTGATTGCTGTTTGTTTGCTTGTTTATTTTTATCAGCATGTTAGTGGATAGGTGCTCTGTTCTGAATTCTGACTGGCATGAATCTCGTATTGTTTCTCCTGTTAGTTCCATGCTAGGTTGTCCTGTTCTGGCATGCTCGATATCTGTTCTTGCTTCGTAGTACCATGCTAGGTTCGTTGTTTCTGTTGAGCACGTTTGGAATGTTTGTTGTTTATGTTATAGTTTAGAGTTCAGATAGGTAACATCATCCGGGCAAGGATGCATAACGTAACTTGCATCCACGACAGGGACATATGAGGCAGCACTCCGTCCCTGATCCACCGTTAGGGTTTAGCTAACCCTAACGGCAGCCGAGTGCAATCTTGGGTGAGGGTGGCAGACTGTTAAATGCCCCAACGGTCAGGATGATGACAAGGCATTGCCTTGTCCCCTGCAGTCGGCACGTCCTCGGCGTGTTCGACCGTAGCCCTTGATTGCCACCTGTTAGGGCAAGGACCGCTTCCTGGGGTAAGCCTACCACGACCGGTTCCTTAGCCTCATGTGCGGTGGTTCAGGCTGACATAGTTCACGTGTCCAGGTCTCACACCCCTATGTCAGTGACACCGATCCAGAGATTAGTCAGGCATGGTGACTTGACCAGGGAAGCTTGCCACTAGACCCCGCACCTCCCTGGTTTGCAGTAGCATGCGGTGCGCGCACACGCTCATTACAGCGCCGACCGGAGAGCTCCTCGAGATCTTGAGTTCAGTGCACCTTTCGTATCGACAGTAGACAAGCTGAGGCCGAGACTTGTTTCTCATATAGGATCGTATCGTGTGGTGGATTTTCTAGAGTAAGACCCTGAGATGGCATCCGAAGTTTATGTGTGGATTTAAGCTATGTGTTCTCTTCTGTGTTTATATTCATAGCTTGCATACTTTCTGCTAGATGACCAGTTATATCGTATTGTACCTCGGTTGGGGATTCTTGCTGAGTAATTTGTTACTCACCCTTATTTTGTGGTTTTCCACAGGTAACCAAGGTGCGAGACAGGATGGCTGAAGGAGGAGCTGTGATCATGGAAACCAGCTATCGAACTCTGAATTTATGTCTATGATTCTTTATGTTTTATTTTCCTCTGAATGCATGTAGCTGGGCACGGAGCCCTAGGTTATTTTCTGACTGCTTTTCCGGATTCTAGCACTGTTGTAACTATTGGAAAGTTTTGAATGTTTTAAATAAATCTCTTATTAGAGTGAGTTTTGGAAATGTATTTGTCTTGGAACAGGTGCTTGGAAACAGGGACAGGTTTCAGGAATTTTATATTGACTTTTTAAAGGGATGTTTGTATGTTTTAGTTTTCACTTAGAATCCGAAAACCATTCTTGCATATTGTCTTTAACTTTTGGATGCATGCATTGAGGTAAAGGTCCATTTTAGGACCCCATTCAGGTCGGGTTTTTACAAGTATGAACATCAATCATACAACATACTAGTATACATACAACCGCTACCAACACAGATCAAACCCTTGAGTCAACCATGAGACTATTGAAACATCGAGGTCTCTTACCACCGGCCTAGTGATCAGCTCTCTAACTGGTCCTGAAATTGGGACAAGAATGTCCAACATCTGGGATCCGAAGGTCCAAACATCTGGGACACGAATGCCCAATCACTGGGATAAGATACGTTATGTCCAAACTGCTGACCAGCTCTCCAAACTGGTCCTGGACACACGAGAGAGTACCCAGTGTCTGGCTCTAGACTAGGAAAGGATTGGTGTACTGTAAGCATTATCCCGGGAGAGCTCTCCTCCCTGAGCCTAATGCCCGTGCGTGCACATCGCATGCTGCTTCAAACCGTGTAAGGACGTGGGACCTAAACGTGCTACACCGGTCTAGGTACGCATGCCTACGACTCGAAGTAGTGTCACTGAACGAACAGTAGTGCGAGGTCCTCGACACTCGACTGTAAGCAGCATAAGACCACCGCACACCTGAAGCTAAGAACCGGCCATGGCAGGAGTACACCGTGTAAAGACCCGACCCAAAAAAAGTCCTAACCTAGGCCTTTACCACAATGCATGCTTTTAAAACTTAAATGAGTTATACAAGATTGCCATCCAGATTCTAAATAAATTTAAAACTTACAACCATTCATAACAAACAAACATAAACACATCCTGAAACCTGTCCCTGTTTCCAAGCACCTGTTCCAAGCTATAAATAATTCAAAACATACTCTGATCAGAGATTTATTTCAAAGCATTCAGTTCCAAATCAGTTCAATGAAAAGACATAATCCAGATACAATCCAAAAACATCCTAAGGGCTCCGTGCCCAAGCTACATGCATTCAAAACCATAAAAAGAAACAATCCATAACATAAGACTCAGAGTATATAAAACAGCAGGATTCAATGATCAGCAGCTCCTCCTTGACCATCTCGCTCTCGTGCCACGTTTACTGTGAAACCACGAAAGTAAGGGTGAGTAACGAATTACTCACTAAGAATCCCCAACCGGGGTACAATACGATACAACTGGTCATCTAGTAGAATGTATGCAAGCTATAAATACAAACACTGAAGAGAGCACTTTACTTTAATCCATACATAAATATAAATGGATGCCATCTTACGGTCTTACTTTGACAGTTATCTCGAAACTCAGAACTCTACGAGAAACTAGTCTCGGCCTCAGCTTTTCTACTATACTATCGATATGAATGGTGCACTGAACTCAAGATCCCAAGGAGCTCTCCAGTCGGTGATGTAATGAGCGTGCGCACACATCGCATGCTGCTGCAAACCAGGGAGGTGCTGGGTCTAGGGCATGCTGCCCTGATCTAGTACGCATGCCTAAAAGAATCTCTATGTAACGGCCCAACCCATCGCTAGCCAAGATATTGTCCGCTTTGGCCCACTGGCCTCACGGATTTGTTTCTCCCCCCCATGGGAAAACGCGTCTTGCTAGGGAAAGGTGTCCACACCCTTTATAAGAAGTGCTTCGTTCCCCTTTCCAACCGATGTGGGATTCCCCTATGGGTTTCCACCTCCCCTTAGAGGTCCAACGTCCCGATGGACCCGACACACCGGCCCGATGCCTGGCTCTGATACCATCTGTAACGGACCAACTCATCGCTAGCCAAGATATTGTCCGCTTTGGCCCACTGGCTTCACGGATTTGTTTCTCCCCCCCATGGGGAAAACGCGTCTTGCTAGGGAAAGGTGTCCACACCCTTTATAAGGAGTGCTTCGTTCCCCTTCCCAACCGATGTGGGATTCCCTTATGGGTTTCCACCTCCCCTTAGAGGTCCAGCGTCCAGATGGACCCGTCACACCGGTCCGATGCCTGGCTCTGATACCAACTGTAAGAACCCGACCCAAAACACGGTCCTAAACCTAGGTTCTCACTCAGCATGCAAGCTAAATACTTCATCAAGCGGTTTAGTGCTCATATTTAAAACCTTTCAAAACATTTAAAAGCGGGGACACTTAAAACATAAACAACAACCTTCATTTAAGCAAAGCCAACAAAGTAAAACAAGTCTGTCCAGTGTTTATAAAATCATACAATACAATTTAAACAACTTTTAAAAACGTCCCCCTAGGACTCCTGTCCGTCTACATGCTGAAAAATTATGCAAACAATATAAGGCAGTGTGGCGGCTCCCATGATCAATCGGCTCCTCCGCTAGCCGCCCCGGTCTTTGTCCCAAGTTACAGTGGAAAACAACAGAAATAAGGGTGAGTATAAACATACTCGGAAGAATCTCAACCGGGTACAATACGATACATCAATCATCTAGCACCCTAGTATACATGCAAGCGATTACCAACACGGATCATAGCTCAACGAGCTTACAAGGCAGAATCTGGAATCCTCGGAAGTCTCCTACTTAGGCCTAATGATTGGCTCTCATAACCAATCCCGGGACATCTCCGAGGGTCTTTCTCCCTCGGCCAATTGATCAGCTCAAAAACCGATCCCAAAGATGTCCGACACCTCGGCGTCTTTCTCCCTCGACCATATGATCGGTTCAAAAGCCAATCCCAATGGGTGTCCTCAAAGGCCTCTTACCCTCGCTAACAAATCGGACTATCGGAGAGTTCCCGAAAGTCGGCTCTAAATCGGAAGGAACGGGTGTACTCACGAACATTAGCCCGGGGAGCTCTCCGACCGGCGACTAACGCGTGCGCGCACACCGCATCTTCTTTGCAACCGGCGTAAATGTGGGGGCCTAAGTACAAACGACGCGCGGGCGGTGCACGCATGCCTAAAGACTCGGAAGCGGTGTCATCGAACACGATGAGTGCGAGGCCCTCGACACTCATCTGTGCAGCCTGTACCACCGACCTGAAGCTAAGAACCGGCCAAGGCAGGCTTCCACCGTTGGCAGGGTTCCGCTCTAGCAGGCTACAAGCAATGTACGTTATGCTTCTCTCTACACCTGACCGGTGGGGACAAAGTACGTTATGTCCGCTCTCAGCCTCTGGATGATGACAAACCCTACTATACTAGCTAGGAGTACAAAATAACTTATTCCTGGCTAAACATACATATCAACATCAATCACACATAACCTAGCATGATACTACGAACTTAAAGCAGGAATCTCAAGCATGCTGGAAGAACAATCCTAGCATGGCACTAACATGTACAAACGGGCAAACATGCTAGCAAGAATGCAATCACAAGCTGTCCTATCCACTAATCATGTTCATACAAGTAAACATGCATATAAGGCACAATCAAGAAAGCATCACAGGGTCCACACAACCACTGTAAGAAATCCTTACCTGGAAACAAGCAGAAAATAACTACCATAAGCCAACCAAGCGACTCCCGAGCTTCTAAGTGAACCCGAGCAACCTAAGCATTTAATAAAAATATCCTAATTAAATAACAACAGCCAATCAACTTAGGGTCCAAAAGAGTGGAGGCTCGGGAATCACCAATCGAGAAGGTACAAGGTCTCGGCCCCAACAATTTTGGCAAAACAGAGCTCGGCGGCAAGTGGGGGCAGGCGGGACGTGGGTGGGCAAGCAGATCGGGCGGCTGGCTGGTTGAGTCTTTGGTCGCTAGGGACTGAGCCAATGGCGCACGCATGACACTGGCGACGGCGCTTGGCGGGCAGGGCGCGGCGCGCTGACGGGCGGCGCGGCGACACGGTGCAGCGGCGCGACGAAGGCTGGGCGCGGATGGCTGGCGTCGCGTATAGACGGAGACGCCCGACGCGGCGCGCTGGCGCTGGCGACGGTTTGCGGCGACGCCTTGGCTCTTTGGCGTCTGGCGTCTGGGCGACGGGCTGCCGGCTGCCTCTTGATGAAGACAAACCCTAACAAGTCAATCTAAGAGTCCCGCCCCGTGCCTTAACAGGCCAAACAAGCTCAATAGATAACGATGGAATGCATGCCGGAGAACAACCAACCATGGTACTAACATGTCACGAGAAACATACATGCTAGCGAGCGGGACAGATATCAAATCATAACATGCTCGTAAACAATCAAAGCATAGCCTATCCACTAACATGCTCATAACAGTCAAACATATAAAAGTAGTAGTCATGATGAACGCAGGGCCCACACAACCCTCGGTAAGAAATCCGTACAATTCACAAGCAGAAAATGAATAAACAGAACTATGCTCCTTGAGCTACAGAACCAACACGAACTAACAACCTAAAGAATTAACATAGGAAGTACACATTAAAATCCAGCTTATTAATCAAACGAACTAGGTAACTCAAAGCAAAGGCTCGAGAAGCTACCCAACCAGCATGAACAGGTGCTCTCGACCAAGCACTAGGGAGTAGACCAATGAAGCTCCCAGCTGCAACACTTGAGCAAGATGTTTCTGGCTAGGCAAAACTCCACTCTTGGCAATGCAAGTTGTCGGCTAGGGCATCTGTAAAGACCCGACCCAAAAGGGGCTCTAAATGGGCCTTTACCCCAATGCATGTATTCAAAATAAAAGACATTATGAAAAAATACATTTCGGATCCCAAGTAAAAACAGAAACATTCCACAATCAAAACATACATTTCTAAAAGCATACTCTGATCAGAGATTTATTTAAACCATTTAAACATTCCACAAGTACAAATATGCTGGAATCCATAAAACGTAAGAAAACATCCTAGGGCTCCGTGCCCGTCTACATGCATTCAGGGAAAATAACAAAAGTCAAGAGTCATGATATAATAAAATGGTCAGAGATGACAGCAGGATTCCATGATCACGGCTCCTCCTTGACCATCCTGTCTCCCGCCTTGGTTACCCGTGGAAAACCACAGAATAAGGGTGAGTAACGAATTACTCAAGAAGAATCTCCAACCGGGTACAATACGATATACATGATCATCTAGAAGAATGTATGCAAGCTATGAGTATAAACACAGAATAGAGCACATAGCTTAAGTCCACACTTGGACCTCGGATGCCAACTCGTGGTCTTAGTCCAGGAAATAAATCCACCACACAATACGCCCTATACGAGAAACGAGTCCGGCCTCGGCGTCTCATCGTCGATACGAAAGGTGCACTAGCTCAAGATCCCGAGGAGCTCTCCGGTGCTTTGTAATGAGCGTAAGCGCGCGCCGCTGCGTGCTATCGCAGACTATATGGGGTGCCGGGTCTAGTGGCAAGCCGCCCATGTCCGATCCACCACGCCTAACTAAATCTCCGGATCGGTGTCACCGACATAGGGGTGTGAGACTGGACACGTGAACTATGTCGGCTGTACCACCGCACACGAGGCTAAGGAACCGGTCGTGGTAGGCTTACACCGAGAAGCGGTCCTTGCCCTAACAGTGGCAATCAAGGGCTACGGCCGAACACGCCGAGGACGTGCCGATCGCCGGGGCGAGGCAATGCCAAGTCATCATCCCGACCTTTGGGGCATTTAACGACCGCCACCCTCACCCAAGATTGCAGGCGCCACCGTTAGGGTTAGCTAAACCCTAACGGGATCGTGGACGGAGTACCATCTCGCATGCGTCCTGTCGGGGATGCAAGTTACGTTATGCATCCGGCCGGATGATGCTACCTACTTGAACTCTAAACCATAACAATAATAACAATTCATTCAATGCGGTCAATACGTGCTCAACAGATACAAGGAACCTAGCATGATACTACGAAGCAAGAAACAGATATCGAACATGCGAGAATGGAACAACCTAGCATGGGCTAACATGAGAAACAATACAAGAGTTCATGCGATCCAGAATTGAACAGAGCACCTAGGGCTAAACATGCTAATAATCATACACAGCATACAAAACAACAATCACAAATATACCACAGGGGCCCACACAACTCCGGTAAGAAATCCTTACCTTGGTCGGGAGGCTTCTACACACAAATCCTAAGTGCATGAACAATCCCGAGCTAGCGAGCGGGAACCTAGCAAACCAATAATAATCGGCATCTAAAACGTCTAAACAACAATAGAACAGCAAGCTCGGCTCAAGGAACTCACGCGGCACGGCGACACGAGCTTGGAGGCGCCGCAAGCCGGCGCGGCAGTGGCGCGAGCGCAGCCGCGCTACCGCACGGCAGGCGGGCGCCGGCGCAGCCGCACGGCTGACGGCACGGATTGATTCGGCAGGACGCGCGCGCGTGGCGGCGGCGTCTGGGCATGCGAGCGAGCAGCTTCGAAGCGGCGGCGCGAGTCTTTGGCGTCTGCGGCGCGGCGATAGCGACGCTGGGGCTGGCGTGTGGCGGCAGCTTCGGGCGAAGGCGCTGGCGGCAGCGGCATTCGCGTCTCGCTGCTGCGCGCGATCCGCACCGCACGATCTGGCGAGCGATGGCGTCGCGGCGGGGGCCGCTTCAACAGATCTGGGCGACGTGGTGAGCGATGGCGCGGCAGGGCCGCTCAACAGATCTGGGCGATCGTGCGATCGCAGGGCGAGGCGGTGGTGCGACGGCAGGGGCGATCTGTGCTGCTGCTGGCGCGATCCGGCGTGCGATCTGGCCGGCTGGACGTGCGACGATGGCTGCTGGCTGGGCTTCTCTCGGCTGGCTGCAATCAACACAAACACACACAACACACCTCTTTTCACTTGGCCAAAAGCACACCAAAGCGGTGAGAAGAAGAAGAGGAAGATCGATACCTACCCGGAATGATGATGAACGATCCAAGGGAGCTGCAAGGATGAAGAATCGGCAAGGGCTATGGAGAGGGAGAGCTTGTGCGGCCAAGAGGAGATTTGGAGAAGAAGATGGAATAAACCTAATTTCTATTTCATTTAACCAAATGCACCAAAACTCCAAAATCCAAGGCTAACCATAAAATGATGCAGGAAGAGCAACAAGAGCACCTAATGGCTCAATTGGCACACATCTCCACAAGCTTCCCAGGAGACCCGGGTTCAAACCCCAGTGTAGCACAATTCCCTTTATTTTTACTTTTGCATCAAACCTTGCTCAAACCAAACCACAAACCCTTCCAAAACCTACATAAATCCATCCAATAATTTTAGCAACCGAAAAAAAGACATAAACGGCCCGACGGCCCGACCAAATTACTAAAATACCCCTAGGGCATACCGGAAGACCGGGATGAAAACACAGGTCGTTACAATATTCCTCCTTTTTATGACTTTCGTCCTCGAAAGTCCTTAAGACTGAAACAACACAGGATCTTTGCATTCTCATCCCGTCCTTCCGCTCCACGAGCGGCCTCCTCCGAACTCGGACTCCTTCACTAAACTTTTACCAACGGATCTCACTTCTACGCAACGTCTTCGACTCAAGACTGAATACTCATAGGCTTCTCCTCGAAGCCCAAACCCTCAATCGGTGCAAGGGCTCAAAGTCCACAATGAACAATGGGTCCGGCACATGCCGCCCCAACATCGATACATAAAAACACGTGCACAAATTGTCAACAAACAAACTCAACCCTACAACAAATGGCCAAACAACTGAACCTTCCAGATTCCAAAACTAAACGGCCTACTCTTACTTCACAAGAGACCAACAAACCTCAAACCTTGACTCTGACCTTAACGAGATACAAACGAACCACCAAGCGCGATCGATCCAAAAAGACAAACTTCTCCAACTAGAACACGACCACAACACTAAAGCAACCATCTTAAGGAGAAATCGCCGAACCAAAGGCAAGGGGCACCATCTGGTACACGCAGACGGCTAACAACACTCACACCGGTGAAACATCAGCCACGGCCACCAAAAAAAAAAAAAAAACAAGGGCCAAGCACAGACTCCACTCGGCCAAGCCAACAAACTAGAACTCCTTATCACCGAACGCAAACTTTCCAATGAACACCTACCAAAGAACCGACCAAGGAGAACATCGCGGGCAAGGAACATCCAACCTTCCTTTCAAGGAAAACTCGGGAAGCAAGGACTAAACCATCCCATGACTATCTGCGACACAACACCTTGAGGAAAACAGCTCAACGACTTACCAACCAATGCCACGGCACCTGCGTGCCAACTCACTCAAACGCGGCTCGCTAACGCCAGCGGGAACTCACAACAACTAGGAACAAAGCCCGAGAAGGGCTTGCTCGTGAACTCAACCCAAACTTATAACGAGCAACGCCGCCTCCAAGCTACTACTCAACTCTTAAAATCCAGCTGGCTACTCAAAGGACTTCCCCTTTAAGCCTAAGCCTAACTCATCTTCCAACCGTAAGCTCCACTCCCAAAACCTCACAAGGAAAGCGGATAACGACAACCTCAAAGCTTACGGATCACGAGCCACACGAATCCGCAAGACTACCTCGCAAGCTATCACTCGAGCCGGCATCCAAGGAGCAACTCAACCACCACAGAGGCTAGAGGGAAAGGAAATCTTCAATCCCCAAAGAACCAACAACTTGCCGAACAACTCAACTCTTACTAGTGGCCTCCGCCCTTGCGGGAACAAACAACTCTTGCTTGCTAACAACACAAAGCGAGGACCCTCTCATTGGCTGACCGTTGCGCTACTACGATCGACTACACAACTCGAAGCTAAGGCGACTCTCGCAAAGCGGGAAACGACTTCCCGGCAAGCAAACTCGTAGAGGCAATGAACTCCACACACGCTCATTGACTTGCTCAAACCCAAGGCAACAACAACCAACTCTCTTGGAAGCAACACCCAAGAGAAAACTCAACCAATCGGACCACCAAACCGAAACAAACAAAGACTTGCTCAAGCGCCGAGGAGGGGTCAACTCCCAAAACTTCTCGACTAGGAACAAGACCTCGTGGCAACGCCCTTGCCTAGAAACGAACTAGCTCTCGAAACAACAAACGAACCAAATCTTGGCCAACACTCACAAGAGGCAGAACAACCTTTACTGCAGCCTCTAGAACACCATCCAAGAATCCGCTTAACTAGACAAACGACTACTTCCAAGCAGCCAACAAACTTTTCCTTCAAGCTAGGGCTTCCACCATTAACTCCAAGACCAAGGAGTAGTAACGACAACTCCCCGAAGGAAACGGCTCTTACAAGCGGACAACCAACGGACAGAGAACTCCACATACGCTCACTGTCTTGCTCCACCGAGCAACAACATCTAATCTCACGGGGGCACAACAAGGGTCCATCTCGCATGAACCTCCAAATGCCAAACGGGGCAACTCAACATCCCGGAAAGCGGGAAAAACAACCAACATGGCACAAACCACTCGCCCCCACGAGCAAAACTAAACTCTAGCAACTCCAATCCACACCTTGGTCAACACCAAGCATCAACTCCAATTTCCAGCATCCCAACCATGCTGGCCAACTCCAACTCCTTGGGAACCTAGAGGACCCGAAACGCTACAGAATGCGTCATCCTCCTACTCAAAGCATCGGCCACAACATAACTTCTACCCAAGGAAGGATCCGAACAACTCTCTTAGCCATGACGATCAGAAACCACGCGGCTTAGCTACCACCGCTCTTGTTCAGTTTCCAACTGAACTCCAACCAACGATCAACAAGAAGATCCGCCAACCAAGCTTAGGCCCAACTTAACAAATCTTGCCTAAGCAACAACTTGATACCACGAGCACGGTATCCTTACCACCTCAACCAAAGCCTTACAACAACCAACCACCGAGTCCAACTTCTCAAGGAACTGAGCACGAGATCTCCAAGGCAAACCCTACATGGATCTGAAACTCTCGCCACGGAACGAACAACACAAAACACACTTGTGTGCACAACTCCCAACCTTCCTTTAGAGATCCAAGACTAACAAGCGCTTTTCCACAAGGCAACGATAACTCCTGGCAGCGATACAAACAATCCAAGGAACACCAAAAGTTCCATCTCCACATGATACTCGGAAGAAAGAGGCAACCTTGCTCTACCAAAGTATAATCATGCCAAACCAAACTTACTTTGTACCAAGCCTCTACCAAGGGTGCTTACCCCTAAGGCATCCAAAACCTCTCGCAAGGCATCAGCTCATCTCGCCTCAAAAGCATCCAACTCGCCTCATAGGCATCCGGCTCATCGATAAGCATCCAACTCATGGTCCCTCATTTGGACCAAAACTCGCATCTACAATGCTCAACTCTCCTCGATTTAGGCACTCGAAGGTAGTTGACCGCACTACCAACCACAAGGAAAATCTCTTGGCCTTAACACTAGCGCGAGACTCACGTGCACCAACATTTACCAACCGGCAACCTGCTGACTTACTCAACCTCCAGAAACACTGGGAAGAGGCTCCGGCTCCTCTCGAGCATCCTTTCGCTTGTAGTCCATCGACTACCACCGAACTAGCCCTCCGCACGACCTAAGCGGGTGCAAGCGCCATAAAGCAGATCCAAGGCTAAAGGAGTACGCTGAACTCCGAACGGCATAGAACCATCCGCTATGCCCAAGCCAAACTCAAGCTCGAACCGGACTTAGTGCCAAAGTGGCACACCAACCAATGCACCTCAAGTGCTACTACTACCAAATCCACATCGAGGAAGTGGGCGTTAAACAACAAAGAGGCTCGCAAGGGGCAAAGATGACCCTTCATCCGCCTCAAGCCACTAACACGGCAACTTGCCAAACAATCGGGCGCGTGGTGGAGACTCGCTAGTCCACCTCTCACAAGGGACTTCCACCACCATCCGATGAACCAAGCAGACAGAGGAGCGGCACACCTCGGCCTCGAGCAGCGGGGCATCCCACACACGGATGCTAAACTCAAACTGGCCAACTACTTTACTACTAGCGGTAGGACTTACTAAAACATCGAGCTCTACAGGCATCCATTTGCCAACCTGGGCATCTCAATCAACGCCAACAAACTCATCCGAATAAGCTCTGCTTGATCATGCCCTCCGGGAACCTCTGGGGCTACAAGAGCTACGGGGGAAAAAATCTTTGAAACAAACTCTATCATTTGGGCTATCGTGCCGGGACTCCTCACTACGCGCTACAAAGCGCGCACTGGTCTCTCGCTCTCTCGATAGCTAAAGACACGCCATCAAATCTCTCATGTTTGGAGCACACACTCGCTCAAGGAGTCTCACTGAGGCGCCGCTAGCCTCTACCCCCTCCTCTAGGCAACTCAATCGCCGGGGCCAAACGGCATGCGGGCCTAACAACCCAGGACGCGGCCTCAACATCAACACGATCGGTCCAACTCCTCGGTCGGACATGCCAAGCGCCACGCTCCTGCGGGTGCGATCAACATATTGGCGATCCGCACGAAGCACCTCCACCCTCTCACTAGGGAAAAGCGAAGAATCGGGCCACAAATGGCCAACGGGAGTCTAAGCTCGCCTCCCTGCGGAACGATGTCCCGGGGCATCCGAATCTATCTGGATACCTCAACAAGCCGCTAAACAAACTGCCGCGATCGCGAAAGTTGGCATGATGGCTCACTAAGCCCAAACCAACAACGAGTCAGAACCTGCTCGTCTCCGCTCCACAACACCAAACAAGGCATACACTAGATGATAGGTATTGTAAATTCTTAACCCTTTTTCTTTCTAAAACAATAAACCTAGGCGTACTGATGACCGTTTGAGTGCTGGTGATCATGGAAGGATGACCTACAACAAAAGGTCAGTCTACAGAATCTATGACTCTGAGCTCTGATACCAACTGTAAAGACCCGACCCAAAAGGGGCTCTAAATGGGCCTTTACCCCAATGCATGTATTCAAAATAAAAGACATTATGAAAAAATACATTTCGGATCCCAAGTAAAAACAGAAACATTCCACAATCAAAACATACATTTCTAAAAGCATACTACGATCAGAGATTTATTTAAACCATTTAAACATTCCACAAGTACAAATATCTTTGGAATCCATAAAACGTAAGAAAACATCCTAGGGCTCCGTGCGTCTACATGCATTCAGGGAAAATAACAAAAGTCAAGAGTCATGATATAATAAAATGGTCGAGAGATGATGCAGGATTCCATGATCACGGCTCCTCCTTGACCATCCTGTCTCCCGCCTTGGTTACTCGTGGAAAACCACAGAATAAGGGTGAGTAACGAATTACTCGGTAAGAATCCCCAAGGGGTACAATACGATATACATGATCATCTAGAAGAATGTATGCAAGCTATGAGTATAAACACGAGAATAGAGCACATAGCTTAAGTCCACACTTGGACCTCGGATGCCAACTCGTGGTCTTAGTCCGGAAATAAATCCACCACACAATACGCCCTATACGAGAAACGAGTCCCGGCCTCGGCGCTCTCATCTGTCGATACGAAAGGTGCACTAGCTCAAGATCCCGAGGAGCTCTCGGGCGGCGTTGTAATGAGCGTAAGCGCGCATTGCGTGCTACTGCGAGACTATGGGGGGTGCCGGGTCTAGTGGCAAGCCGCCCATGTCCGATCCACCACGCCTAACTAAATCTCCGGATTGGTGTCACCGACATAGGGGTGTGAGACTCGACACGTGAACTATGTCACTGTACCACCGCACTTTGAGGCTAAGGAACCGGTCGTGGTAGGCTTACACCGTGAAGCGGTCCTTGCCCTAACGGTGGCAATCAAGGGCTACGGCCGAACACGCCGAGGACGTGCCGATCGCCGGGACGAGGCAATGCCAAGTCATCATCCCGACCTTTGGGGCATTTAACGACCGCCACCCTCACCCAAGATTGCAGGCCACCGTTAGGGTTAGCTAAACCCTAACGGGATCGTGGACGGAGTACCATCTCGCACGTCCCCGCATCGGGGATGCAAGTTATTACGTTATGCATCCGGCCGGATGATGCTACCTACTTGAACTCTAAACCATAACAATAATAACAATTCATTCAATGCGGTCCAATACGTGCTCATGATACAAGGAACCTAGCATGATACTACGAAGCAGAAACAGATATCGAACATGCGAGAATGGAACAACCTAGCATGGGCTAACATGAGAAACAATACAAGAGTTCATGCCGATCAGAATTGAACAGAGCACCTAGGGCTAAACATGCTAATAATCATACACAGCATACAAAACAACAATCACAAATATACCGCAGGCCCACACAACTCCGGTAAGAAATCCTTACCTTGGTCGGGAGGCTTCTACACACAAATCCTAAGGCGCGGAACAATCCCGAGCTAGCGGCGGGAACCTAGCAAACCAATAACAATCAGCATCTAAAAGCGTCTAAACAACAATAGAGCAGCAAGCTCGGCTCAGGGGAACTCACGCAAAGACGCGGCGACACGAGCTTGGAGCTGGCAAGCCGGCACGGCAGGGTCGGGCGCAGCCGCTACGCGCACGGGCAGGGTCGGGCGCGGGTTGCGCTACCGCACGGCGACGCACGCACGGATTCACGGCGAGGGAGCGCGCGCGCGCGAGCGGCTGAAGCGTCTGGCGCGGCGAAGCGAGCGAGCGGCGCGGCGGCGCGGCTGGTGTCGGGCGGCGCGACAGCGAGCACGCGACGCGGCGGCGCTGGTGGGGCGGGCGGCGGCGTCTGGCGTCTGGCTGCTGCTGCAGGCGATCCGCACGACCGCGGCGATGGCGTCGGCGGCAGGCCGCTTCAACAGATCTGGGTGACTGGTGAGCGATGGTGTGCGGCAGGCCGCTCAACAGATCTGGGCGATCCGTGCGATCGCAGGGCGATCTCCGTGCGACGGCGGGCGATCTGTCGGCTTCTTGGCTGGCGCGATCCGGCGCGTCGCGATCCGGCGGTGGGCGTGCGGCGATGGGCTGCTGGCCGGGCTTCTCTCGGTGGTTGCAATCAACACAAACACACACAACACACCTCTTTTCACTTGGCCAAAAGCACACCAAACGGTGAGAAGAAGAAGAGGAAGATCGATACCTACCGGAATGATGATGAACGATCCAGGGAGCTGCAAGGATGAAGAATCGGCAAGGGCTATGGAGAGAGGAGAGCTTGTGCGGCCAAGAGGAGATTTGGAGAAGAAGATGGAATAAACCTAATTTCTATTTCATTTAACCAAATGCACCAAAACTCCAAAATCCAAGGCTAACCATAAAATGATGCAGGAAGAGCAACAAGAGCACCTAATGGCTCAATTGGCACACATCTCCACAAGCTTCCTGGGAGACCCGGGTTCAAACCCAGTGCAAAGACAATTCCCTTTTATTTTTACTTTTGCATCAAACCTTGCTCAAACCAAACCACAAACCCTTCCAAAAACCTACATAAATCCATCCAATAATTTTAGCAACTGGAAAAAGACATAAACGGCCCTGACGGCCCGACCAAATTACTAAAATACCCCTAGGGCATACCTGGAAGACCGGGATGAAAACCTGGGTCGTTACAGCATCACAAACAACAACCAACCACACGGATTAGTTTCTCGATAGCACAACAAACTCACACACCCATCCTCGCCCAAGGGGTGTGCAACATGCACCAAACAAGCAACTATGTAGCTCTCGGCCAAGGCTACGCAACAACTCCAACCTTCGCCATTAACAACAAAACTTACCCTTTGAGGATCTCGGTAAGGACTCCATGCTAGTAGGTAAGGTTCGGCAACCAATGTTACGCTCGGCCTCAATGGTTTGCAACAACCAGGAACTCGGCTAGGGTTTGACATCCACAACATGAAAACCTCGGTTAGGGAACAACCAACCAGCACACAATAGGATTCGGCTAGGGGAGAAATTTACCTTTTGGATCTCGGCTAGAGCTTCTTGATGCTAGGGTTTGCGGCTGGCTTCCTCTCGCAAGAACAAACAAAACAAGGAGAAGAGATGGGGAGAAAAATCAGTAATGAGGAAGAGATGAATTGCGTCGAGCGATTGGAGAAGAGAGCTTGGAGAACCGATAGGATTCCTGGGAGAAGAGAGGAGAAAAATCGTAGAACAGAACGCTTCTGCGCTTGGAGTCGCATTTAAAAGTATGAATGATTTCTCCCAAATCTTAAAAGGATTCCCCTTGGGCCACGTGTCCCTTTTGATTTGTCGATTCCAACTCCTGGCCATCTCCCCTTCGAGTTCTGCTAGGGACACTTTTAAAACTCTTTAATTTCCTTTTCCAAAACAAGCTTCCCAAGGCCTAGCTGGTCACAGGTTCGAATCCTAGCAGCAACCCTATTTAAAATCTTAATTTTCCTTTCCAACACAAGCTTCCAAAAGCCTAGCAGGTCACAGGTTCGAATCCCAACAGACGCACTTTTAACTTCCTATTTCTTCTTTTTAAAACAAGCTTCCAAAGTCTGGTTGGTCACTGGTTAGAGTCCTAGCAGCAACACTAATTAATTCTTAATTTAATCAACAACCAACTCCAACTCCTAGCCACCTGGGTTCGAGTCGTGGCTCGAACACTTTTCTTTTAAATTTTCCTTTTTCAATCCAAGCCACCAAAACACAAGAATAGACTCCAATTCCAAGAACCTGAAACTGAATAAAATCTCCGAGCTCAGCGAAAGACTAAAACAGCCCTAACGGCCCAACCGAACAACAAAAATATTAACCGAACATACCTAGGGAATCGAAACAGACATCTGGGTCATTACAAGAAGGAATGCGGAGTCCCCAGGCTAAATACCTCTCAAAAGGGTTTCTCTCAAAACCTCTCTCTCAAAACTCTCCCTCTCTCCCTCTAGATGAGCGAAAGAAGAAGCAACCGAGGTAAGAAGCTCGCTTCAACCTCAAAGCAGCCTACTGCTGCAATTTCAAAGCAACCTCATGTTGTAAAAATCACGACCCCCGATTCATATGCTCTTGATCCTGAGTTCACTCAAGTGACCAGGTCCAAAGAAAAATCCAAAATTATTCACATAGAGTCTTTAACTCAAATTCCAACTTCACCTTCAGTGAAAATTTCTCAAAACCTGTCGTCCTGTTCTTCAAACCAGATGGCATATTCAAATGCTGTCATTCTTGACAGATTTATTCCAAAACCAGAAATCAAAGGATATTTTAAGAAAAATACTCCATATGGAGAACTCATAATAGAACCCGAATTCGATGATCCATAAATTTCTAAAATCATCAATAACATTTATCCTCCTGGATTTTTCTTCATGCAAGAAAATCTTCAAAAAACCCGAAAGTTTTATGAATTCATTTTGGTCGACGCCAAGTTAGCTGAAATAGTTCATACTTCAGATGCAAATGATCCAAACAGGACCGCTTACTCAAAATTAAAAAATTTCAAGGTAATGAACCCTACGTGTTGGAATCAAAGTATCCACACAGAAAAAACATTCTAAAAAACATTCATTCCCCAAAAATATTCTTACTATGATTATGTTCGAGCCTGGTATAATGTTTTTATTTACTAGAGCTTCAAGCATTCATGGTTCATAAATTTCTGTCCAAATGCACACAAGGTCTCTTATCCTTTGTGGTTCAAGTCCTAGTGGAACATATTTGATCTGACCTAAAAAATATTCCCCGTTCCTATTCAAGAATTATACCATTATTTTTTCAAAAACAGTTTCCTACTCAAATGAAAATTTCCATATATTTCCAAGTTCGATGGATCCTTTCATGGAACTTTGAAGTTCATAAAGTTTCAGAATCTAAGACTTTAATTAAAGTCTTAAACATCAAATGGTGGGATAAGTTCAATTATTCCCACTCAGACTTGAAGGCAGTCAAAAGTTGGCTTACAAAAAATGGACACCTTCAAGATCTCACATGTAGAAAAAAACAAGAGTTCTTGAATCGCAAATCTCGTCTCCTTGAAGCTTTGGTGCAAACAACATCTAAAGTTGACTTCAAGAGAAAGCTTCTAGATCTCAATGATGAATCAACATCCTCTCTCCCCTCAAAAGAATCGGCAGATGTTGATATCACAATAGAGCTTGATCAACCATAATCGGTGTAAAACTATAAATTATTCAATGAACGAAAAGTCGTTATACTATCAAAGGCCGCAATCGTCATAAAACTACGATTATTCAAAGACCGCAAAGTCAATACACTATCAAAGACCGTAATTGTCGCTAAACTATTCCTAAAAAAAGTGTTTGTATATTATTAGTTCTTGAATAATTAAAAGTTTGTAAATTTCATGTAAATTAAAGAGATCAAAAGCCATGCAAGTCGAAGACAACCTTCTTCAACAAGCAAGTAGACCTGAAGCCTACGTTTGGCTTGGAAAATACTAGCTATTTTCCCTCCCCGAAAATTCGGTTTCTAAAAAATTTTAGCTTAAGACTACAGGGTCCTCTAGAACATCCAACTAGCGTAGGATACAACTAGCGTAGGATATTCAAAGTAGGCATTGAACAAATTCCAGATTTCCACGTAAACGCCAACTGTATCCTTCGCCTCCTACCAATGGTCTCACTGCGCCCCTCGCGTCTTACTGCCTGGATGTTCTAGAGGACCCTGTAGTCTTAGGTTGAAATCTATTAGAAACCAAATTTTCGAGGAGTGAAAATAGCTAGTACTTTCTAAGCCAAACGTAGGCTTCCTGTCTGCTTGCTTGTTGAAGAAGGTTGTCTTCGTCTTGCATGGCTTTTGATCTCTTTAATTTACATGAAATTTACAAACTTTTAATTATTCAAGAACTAATAATATACAAACACTTTTTTTTAGGAATAGTTTAGTGAAAATTACGGTATTTAATAGTTTATTGACTTTGCAGTCTTTGAATAATAATAGCTTTATGACGATTGCGGTCTTTGATAGTTTAACGACTCTTCAGTCATTGAATAATTTGTAGTTTTACAACAATTACGGTTCATAGTTTGCAAGTGTGCACTTCTTCTTCCTTTCTTTTTTTTCTCAGTTTAACATGATCCAAAGTTCGTTGTCAATGGAAAGGACTTCTATTACCATTGCATTCGATGGGTGTTGGGACACGGGGAATGTGTACTCAAATTACAGCACAATGTGTGTTGATGTGGTCAATGGGTGCACAATATCTCAACTATTTTAATCCTTCATTGCTCGACTCGAATTCAACGAGAGTTCCAAAATTTCAAGTCTATGCGTTTAAAAAATGGGGTCTTTCAGAAGTAAGGTCATAGATCTAATCGAAGATAGGGATGTTCGGTGGATGCCCAATGGCTTTAGCAATGGGTTGTACACTAATTGTTGCGTCAAAACTAAAATCACAACAACACGTACAAATATGTACAGCGTAGACACATTGTTAGGGCCAGGTGCGACGAAAGTAGGTTCATTGTTTCCGAACAAAGACGACTTAAAGGAAGTACTTTGTAAGTTAGCATTGAGTAGAAGCTTCCAGTTTAGAACCATAAAGTCTAGTAAGGCGCAATTTAGTGCAGTTTAATGTCCGACACATTTGTTTGTTATTCAGTTATTATGTTGTGTACGAGTACAGACAATCATATATAAACCCAGGTGTAGTCTCTGATTCAATTTTGCCACAAATAATATTTTGTGTAGCCGTACAGACAGTTTACACGTGGACCATACATGAGTTCACATTACATGCATCCAAATATTTAGTTTCATAGTCGACATTGTACATAATATGATCACCCATTTGCATTTTGGCAGGTAGCTACACTGCACATGACGTTGATGGCCGTTTTAGATACTTTTTCATGAGCATGGTAGCATCCATAGAAGGGTTGGATCATTGCCTCCCATTCATTACATTAATCATGTATCTCAAGAGAATGTTGACTTGTTTTTTGTCCTTTGATTTTCTGGCCTATTTTAATACTCACCTCAACACACCATCATTAACGCCATTACATGCAGCTACGTCAGGTGAATTTTTTTTTTTTTTTTTTTTTTTAAATACATGCAACGGTCAAAAGATTTTCAGGGGATTTTCGTGTAAGGTTATGTATGTTTACATACAGTAAACAATTTTTAATGTTGGTTAAAAAATCAAATTAAACTCATATTTAAATATCAGTATTGATTTAACTTTAATTTTGCAAAAGGAAACCAACTTTCCGTTGATGGAATTTGTTCACCTTTCCGTTGAGTGTTGTGCTGGCTTCAATTTAACAATTTTGTTAAAGAAAAATTACATGAATCCACTCCCAACAACCGCACCTCATTATTTATGAGCAAAGTTTACTATGGTATCCATGAGATAACTGTGTCATCGTGTAACGAGTTGGAATATCAAACATTATACGATAAAACACAACCTATACTACTCTCGTTATACTTCAAGGACTATGCATATATTTATATGATTTTTTATTTATTTATTTATATTATTTAAATTTCCATTTTTCACAACTGGTTTCATTTTGTGAATTGGGATCGAACTTTGTAATTATAAATATAATTAAGTGTAGATATAACACATTGCATTAACTATAAAAATTAGAAGATCTTATGGACAATATTATAAACATGGAGTCGACTTGAGCCTCTGGTCATAAAGTTGATATGCAGTTCACTGTGAGACCGAGAAGAAACTATCAATTTCCCCTTCGAAACTTTTGAAGTTTCAGTGCATATTTGCATTCATGTAAGAGAGGTGATCTCTTGCTATAAAGCTTGATGGGACTTGTAAGAGATGTACTCTCTTTCTTCTATATTTCTCTTTTGTGCATACATGAATAAGAGAGAGATGGAAGATAGAGAATACCTCTTTTACAACTGTAACAGCCCGGTTTTCAGCTAAATGTAAAATAAGGTTCCCTTTTATATTTTTTTAGTTTGGGAGGAGCTGTTGGAAGGACTCGAACCCTTGGCCTAAAAAGGGGTTTGGAAGCTTGGGTTTAAATAAGGAAAATAAACGCATCAGCCGGGGATCGAAGGGGAGTCTTGGGAAGGCCATATGAGATTCCCAAGTCTATGTAAGTTAAGGAAGGGAATTATATTTAAGGAGAAAGAAAAGAGAAAATAAGGAAAAAAAAAAAAGAACCCAAAACCCTAGACTTCTCCTTCACCGCCCAAGACGCCCACACGCCGTGCCAGTGCTCGCCCACACCGCGCGCGTGCCTCGCCCACGCCGCCGCGCTAACGCCTCGTTGCGCCGCCCGCGACATCGCACGCCCTGCGACCATCTGCCGACCGCACCGAGCCACCGCCGGCCCAGATCGCGTCGGCGGCCGGCTCGCCACCGCCGCAAGCAGCCCAGCCTCCACTGCGCACCAGTCGCCCGGTATCAGACCGGCCGTGTAGCCGCCTCGCGCCAAAGACGACACCACCCAGCGCCGTCGCGCGCCGCCGCGCCGCCGCACCGCGCCGCGCGTCTGCGTGCCGTGCCGCTTCGTCGCGTCGCCCGCCGGCCAGCGCTGCGCTCTTCCCTCGCCGCGCGCAGCAGCTGCGCCGCTCGTCCCCTGCCCGCGCCCAGTACGCCAAGTGGCGCCGATAGCGCCAGTCTGCGCGCCAGCGCCTGGCGCTACCTAGCGCGCAATACTGGGCCCTTCGCTGCTGCGAGACGAGTGCCTTCTCGGTTGGTAAATTCCCGAGCCTCCACCCTTTGGACTTCGATTTTAGATCTTTGTTTATTAATTAGGATATTTTATTACTTGTTTAGGTTGCTCGAGTTCGCTTAAAAGCTCGAGGGTCGTTATTTGATTCGGGATAATTAACCTCCACTTATTTCCGGTAAGGATTCTTACCGGGGTTGTGTGGACCTCGCGAATAGTTGATAGCACGATGACATTGTAATTATATGAGTTTCTAGTGATAGCTTTCATGTTTTCTTTTGATTCATGTTCGTGACATGTTTACATCCCGTTGAGTTCCATGTTAGGCTTTCCTATCTTGATAGAACCATCTTTGCCTATTGTATCTTTGCTAGATTCAAGTTACGGTTAGATGTGTGATATATAGTATAGAGGGCCGTAGAGGTAACTAGTTTGGGGTCCGCTCAAGGCAAGACCCGATGGACATCGAAGGTGTAAGGCCCGATGGGCATCCTAAGTGTGTAAGGCCCCACCGGGCATCACCGAATCAGAGGTGTAAGGCCCTACGGGCATCCTAGGTGTGTAAGGCCCACTTTGGGCATCACCGAGTCCGGAGGTGTAAGGCCCTATGGGCATCCTAGGTGTGTAAGGCCCTTTGGGCATCAGCGATATTTGAAGGTGTAAGGCCCGATGGGCATCCTAAGTGTGTAAGGCCCCCTTTGGGCATCACTTTGTGTCCTAAGTGTGTAAGGCCCCACGGGGCATCACCGAGTCCTAAGTGTGTAAGGCCCCCTTTGGGCATCCTTTGAGTCCTAAGTGTGTAAGGCCCCTTTGGGCATCACTTTGTGTCCTAAGTGTGTAAGGCCCCCTTTGGGCATCACTTGAGTCCTAGATTGTGTAAGGCCCGAAGGGCATCCAAGCGTAGGACCTAGGAGTGATTGTTGATGGGAGCCCTTGAATAGGCTCGCCTAGAAGTAGCTCATAGCCTAAGCCCGGCCGTTCGTGCTCTAAGTCTTTGTATGGTTGCTGTCAGTGTGCTAAATGAGATGATTTCGTATTGTACCCCGATTGGGGATTCTTCTTGAGTAACTTGTTGCTCACCCTTATTTTCTCGTGGCTTTCCACGAGGTAACTTGGGGACAGAATTTGGATGGCTAGGAGGAAGCGGCTCGATGATCATGGATAGGCGACTACGGGTCGCACGTTTCTTTAAATGTTTTCCTTAATGATTTAGCATGTAGTGGGACTTGGGTCCCTAGGAAAAAGCACTCAAACTATTTTATGTTCTCGTACCGTTTTCCTTTGAATTGTTTTAAGAAAGTACTGATCAGTCATTTACCTGTTTTATTTAATTGAAATCATGGTTTTGTTTTAAAAGTGTTTATTGCAAAGCTTTAAACTTCCGACTCTGAATGATGTTTATAATCTTAATCATGCATGCTAAGTATGGACTTTAGGTTAGAGACCATTTTCTTGGGTCGGGTCCTTACAACAACTCCTATCAGGCAATTGTAACGGCCCAGGTTTTCATCCCGGTCTTCCAGGTATGCCTTAGAGGTATTTTAGTAATTTGGTCGGGCCGTCAGAGCCGTTTCTGTCTTTTCCAGCTGTTAAAATTATTGGATGGTCTTTTGTAGGGCTTTGATGCTTTGTGGATGTGTTTGGGCATGGAGAGATGCAAAAGTAAATTAGGGAATTAAAAGTGTGGTGTTGGGTTTCGAACCCGGGTCTCCGGGAAGTCAGTTGAGTAGCGTGCAAGTTGAGCCATTGGGTGCTCTTGTTGCTCTTTCCGCGGTATGTCTTAGTTAGCCATCGGTCTTTGGGATTTGGTGTATTTGGTTAAATGAAGAGGAAATAGGTTTTGCTCATTTTGTTTCCCCAAACTCCTTAGCCGCCCAAGCCCTCTCTCCCAAGCTTCTAGCCAAGCTTCATCTCCCCAAGCAGCTCCTTCGATCGATCGTCATCTCGGGTAAGAGTTCTCGATCCCTTATTCTTCTTCCGTTTGGTGTGTTCTTGCTGGCCAATTGTAGAAGAGGTGAGATTTGTTGTTTTGTGCAGCCAACCGAGAGAAGAGCAGCAGCCCCTACCCATCGCCAGCAGCAGCGCCGAGCAGCCCTGCATCGCCCAGCCCCTACTGTCACACCAGCGGCCCCATCGCCAGCAGCAGACGCCCAACCGAGCAGCCCTGCCCATCGCATAGCCGGACTGCATCGCCCAGACGCCCAACCCTACAGAGCATCGCACCAGCAGCCCCAGCCGCAGCGCCCAGCCTGTGGCTCGCAGCCCCTGTCGTCGCGCGTCTCTCCTGCATCACGTCCCAGCGCCAGCGCGCCCACATCCCGTCTCAGCCCAGCGTCCGTCCGCGCGCAGTCTCTGCCGTACCTGCACGCCCAGCAGCCCAACCCAGCGCCTGTGTCCGTCTGCGCAGCCCTGCTGCCCCAGCACACCCAGCAACAGCCAGTGACCATGCAACCTGTCCGTCCGCGCTTCAGCCGTGCTTTGTGAGTTGCTCCCGAGTTGAGCCCTGTTTGATTTATTATTATAGGCCTATTGATTGTAAAATGTGTTGTTGTTTGCTAGGTACCTGATAGCTACCCGATAGCTTGCTCGGGGTTCGATTGCAGCATAGGGCCTTAGTGTCATTGCCTTCCGACCAAGGTCAGGATTTCTTACCGTAGTTGTGTGGGCTCTACGATGTAATATGTGATTGCTGTTTGTATGCTTGTTTATGTTTATCAACATGTTTAGTGATAGGTGCCCTGTTATGAATTCCGACTGGCATGATTCTCGTGTTGTTTCTCATGTTAGTTCCATGCTAGGTTGTTCTGTTCTGGCATGCTCGTTATTTGTTCTTGCTTCGTAGTATCATGCTAGGTTCATTGTCTCTGCTGAGCACGTATTGGATTGGTTGTTGTATCTGTTTATAGTTTAGAATTATGATAGGTAGCATCATCTGGGCGAGGATGCATAACGTAACTTGCATCCGTGGGCGTGGACGCACGAGGCAAGACTCGCCCTCGACCGTCGTTAGGGTTTAGCTAACCCTAACGGCAGCCCTTTGCAATCTTCGAGACCCGGCTGAAGCAACCTTTTCCAGTAAATAAAACTCACTTAAATCCAACTCCCAAATCAACACTAAGGGCCCGGGCTGGGATCCCAATGGAAACACTCAACCAGCCATAACTTTGCCAAAACCCAAATCACAACCGAACTTCCAAAAAACTAGCCCAAACATCTCGGGACTCGCAACCACCAACAAACAAGCCTTGACAAAGGCAGGAGCTGCCTCGGAATCCTGAAAATCCACAAATCCTACCCAGGGAGCAAAAAGACCAAAATACACCTAAGGGTCATAACAGCTCTAACGGCCCAACCGAACAACTGAATCTGAACCGGAAGCACCTCGAGAACTAGAATAGAAAACTGGGTCGTTACACTTAGGGTCTTGACCTTTGAGGGATCCTTGCTGGTTAGTGTAGCTTGTGCTCTGCCAGCCATTGTTGGTGTTCTTGTTCTTGGTAGCTGGTGTTAACCGGGTAGTGGCGTTCCGTATATGAAGTTCTGGTGGGAAGGTGCAATAAGCCTAAGTTGGAGGGTATAAGCCTGTTTGTGTTATCGTTTGGACTTGAGAGATGTGTTTCATATTTGAGGCGAGCTTTGTTCCGTTGCTTCCATGGAGGTAAGTTTAGTGGAGGGAGCCATCTGAGGCCATGTTGATAGCGGGTTGACTTTTCCATTCAGTGACCTAGGTCGAGCTAGAGTGGAGTAGATTGACGTAGCTATGCAGCTTGCGGTTGGTTAGGTTTCCGATGTTCGTAGCACTCAAGTTGTTGGTTTGTAGGTTTCCGTGTGGAAGCCGGCAATTGGTTGAGGTTGTTGTGTGAGTTCAGATTTTTGTCGAATTAGTTTCAGTAGCTAGAGCTCGCACCTCGCCCCGGGTGGAGTTGTCACTACTATGGAGTAGCATCATGGCAGTTTCAGGCTAGAGTTGTTGGCACCAGGGTGTGACAACAAAGGTTCATTCTAGGCAGTGAGTTGATGAACCGTGGTTCGGGAGAGCGTTCTGAAGAGGCTTGTGAGTCGAGTTCAGTCCCAGTAGTGTTTTCACCCTCTGACCGATGGTCTTTTGGGAGGAGTGAGCCAGATCCTTTAGATCTTGTTGCGAGTTGGTGTTTCCGTGGTTAGGCAGTGGGCGACCAGTGTTGGTTTTATGAGGTTGCCTTGGGTAGCAGTTCCCAGCTGTTAGTTCACATGGTTCCGTTGAAGCGTTGAATTGTAAATGTTGCAGGTTTCTAGTGTTCTGGGAAAAGGTTGGTGGCCGTTAGTTTTTGGGTCCTGAGTTGCTACAGCTGACCAGCAGTGCAGTGCAGAAGACTAGAGCTCGTATGTTGACGGCTCAGAGCAGGCAGAAGGGTTATGCCGATGTATGGCGTCGGGATTTAGAGTTGGAGGTTGGACAGTACGTGTTTTTAAAGGTTGCACCGATGCGAGGTGTGTTGAGGTTTGGTAAGCGAGGGAAGTTGAGTTCCCGTTTGTTGGTCCGTTTGGGATTCTTGAGGGGATCGGCAGAGTTTCATATTGGTTAGCCTTTCCTCCGTTGTTGTCAGCTGTGCATAGTGCGTTTCATGTATCGATGTTGAGGCAATATATGCCGGACCAGTCGCACGTTGTGGACTTTGAGTCTTTTGTAGCTGAATGAGGATTTGAGCTTCGAGGTGAAGCCTGAGAGGATTTTTGCCTTTGAGACAAAGACGTTGCGTAGTCGTGAGATCCGTTTTGTAAAGGTTCAGTGGAGGAGTCGGAGTTCAGAGGAAGCCTCTTGGGAGCGGGAGGTCGAGATGAGATTGCATTATCCTGAGCTGTTTCAGTCTTAAGAACTTTCGGGGACCAAAGTCATAAAAAGGAGGGAATATTGTAACGGCCCAGGTTTTCATCCCGGTCTTCCAAGTATGCCCTAGGGGTATTTTAGTAATTTGGTCTGGCCGTCAGGGTCGTTTCTGTCTTTTCCAGCTGTTAAAATTATTGGATGGTCTTTTGTAGGGCTTTGATGCTTTGTGGATGTGTTTGGGCATGGAGAGATGCAAAAGTAAATTAGGGAATTAAAAGTAAACAAGCATACAAGGCACAATCATGATATATCGCAGGGTCCACACAACCACGGTAAGAAATCCTTACCTGGAACAAGCAGAAATAATAACAAATCAACAAACGACCCACAAGCTTCGATGGAACCCGAGCAGCCTAAACATTAAATAAAACACCCCAATTAAATACAATAATCAGCAGCCAACAAATCAGGGCCCAACGAAGAAAAGACTCGGGAAATACCATCCGAGAAGCCACAAGGCTCGTGCCAACCAACACACAACAGGGCAGGCTGGGCGCAGGGGCTGGGCTGGCAGGGCGGTGGCACGGGCGCTGGGCGCTGACGTAGGCGCTGGGGTGCGGAGCTGCGCGCTGGCGCGAACTGGGGCAAGACAAGGGAGTGCGGGCGCGGGCTCGAGCTCGGTGGCGCGGCGCGTCGCGGTGCGGCTTCAAGACAGGACGCGCGCGCGCGCGCGAGCTCGTCGAGCTACAAGGCAGCTGGCGCGGCGACGCGGCAGCGACGCCAGGGGACTTCGGGCTCGGCACGGCGAGCTATAGGGACGCTCGATCTGGTGCGGGGACGGCCTGGGCGAATGCTGGGCGACGCGACACTGTGCGGTCAGGGCTCGGGCGACGCGACACGGATCTGGGAGAGGCTGGGCGACGCGGCCTGGGCGATCTGGCGCGGGGACTAGGCACTGATCGCGCGGGCGGCTGTGGCGCGGTGATGCGGACTGGACGACGCGGGCACAGGTGGCTCTCGCCGCGAGCGGGCGGCTGTGGGGTAAGGTAAGGCTGGGGTGAGGGCTCGGGTTGGGTGAGAGGAAGAGAGAGAGAAAAGGGAAAAATGGGGATTTTTTCTTATTTATTTATTTTATCTTTATTTTCCATCCTTATCCAAAATAAATAAGCCTTAAAAACCCCTAAATCCCATTTCCCGGCTTCCTCCTTCGAGACCCGGCTAAAGAAACCTTTTCCAGTAAATAAAACTCACTTAAATCCAACTCCCAAATCAACATTAAGGGCCTGGGCTGGGATCCCAATGGAAACACTCAACCAGCCATAACTTTGCCAAAACCCAAATCACAACCGAACTTCCAAACAACTAGCCCAAACATCTCGGGACTTGCAACCACCAACAAACAAGCCTTGACAAAGGCAAGAGCTGCCTCGGAATCCTGAAAATCCACAAATCCTGCCCAGGGAGCAAAAAGACCAAAATACCCCTAAGGGTCATAACAGCTCTAACGGTCCAACCGAACAACTGAATCTGAAAGTCCTAAGACGAAACAGCTCTAGGAAATCTCCACTGATTCCTAGCCAACTAAGCTTCTCGGCTAAGACATCACTAACCTTCTTCGAAAACCAAACCCTCTTGGGTTCTAAAAGGCTCAAAGCCACAATGCTATCCAGTCTGCCACAGACGGGGCAAAGCTAACCGAAAGGCCACTGCTCCGATCCACTCAAGGATCTCAAAAGGCCCTACAAACTAGGGGCTCAATTAAAACCCTGCTAACCCAACACGGAATACCTCTCTACGGTGTTACTCTCAGCAAACTAGCAGACTGGGCACAAGCTCCAAAACTCAACGCCACGCACTGGCATAACTTCTCAGAAAGCTCACAGTTGTTAACAAACAGCCTCAACTCTACACCATGCTGGCCAAACAACTGAACCTCTCAGGATTCAGCAACTAAACGGCCTACTCTTACTTCACATAAGACCAGCGAACCACAAAGCTTGCCTACAGCCTTAACGAAAAACAATCGAACCACCAACTGGCGATTGATCCTAAAGGAAAACTTTTCCAACTAGCACGCGCTTACAACACTTAAGCAACCATCTTAAGAGAAATCGACGGGCCAAAGACAAAGGCAAAATCCTGGATCACAGATGGTTAACACCACTCGCACCAGCTGAAACTTTAGCTACGGCCAACCCTAAATGGCAAAATCCAGGCACAGGCTCCACTCGGCCAAGCCAACAAACTAGAGCCTCTCATCGGCCGAACGCAAACTTTTCCATGCAAACCTACTAGCAACTGGCCAAAGAGAACATTGCCAGGCAAGGAAACAACCAACATTCCTCTCATGGAAAATCTCGGGTAGCAAGGACCAAACCATCACAGGGCTACCTGCAACTCAACAGCTTGAGGAGAACAGCTCAACGGCTTTACCAACCAATGCCACGGAACCTCTGTGCCAACCCACTCAACTGAGGCTCTGCTAATCGCCAACTGCGAAAGCACAACAACTAGGAACAAAGCCCGAGAAGGGCTTGCTCTGCAGAACTCAACTCAAGCTTATAACGAGCAAAGCTCGCCTCCAAGCTACCACTCAACTCTTAAGTCCAACTGGCAACTCAAAGGACTTCCTCCTTTTAGCTTAGGCCTATCTCATCTTCCAACCAGAAGATTCAATCCTGAAACATCGCAAGGAATACGGACTGACAAGGCTACCTCCAAAGATAATACTCGAGGCTGGCATCCATGGTGCAACTCAACCACCAAGGAAACTAGGGGTTCTTCAAACCCCAAAGAACCAACAACTTTCCAACAACAACTCAACTCTTAAACTGGCTGGCCTCCGCCCTCGCGGGAACAAACAACTTTTCGCTTGCTAACAACACAATGCAGGGACCCTCTCGATGGGATAACCACTGCGCTACTCTGATCAACTACACAACTCAGGAGCTACGCTGACTCCTCCTCAACGGGAAACGATTTCCCAGCAAGCAAACTTTTGAAGGGCAGCGAACTTCACACACGGTCGCTGACTTGCTCAAACCCAAGGGCAACAACAACCAACTCTCTTGGAAGCAAAACCCAAGGGGAAACCTCAACTGATTGGACCACCAACCCAGAACTAGCAGAACTTACTCAATCTCCGAGGGAGGGGTCAACTCCCAAAACATCCTGACTAGGAACAAGTCCTCAGGGCAACTGTAAAGACCCGACCCAAAAGGGTCTCTAAATGGGCCTTTACCCCAATGCATGCATTCAAAGTAAGGACAATATACAAATATGATTACGGATTCCAATTAAAATTAAAACATTCAGCATTCAATCAGAAATCAATACAGTTTACTAAAACCTGTCCCTGTCTCCAAGCACCTGTTTCAAGACAAATACATTTCCAAAAGTTTACTCTGATCAGAGATTTATTAAAATCATTCAAAACCTTATCAGATATAACAATGTTGGAATCAACATAAACATTGAGAAAACATCCTAGGGCTCCGTGCCCAACTACATGCATTTAGGGGAAATAAAAAGACAAGAGTCATAATATAAAAAGGTCAGAGATGACAGCAGGTTCCCATGATCACAGCTCCTCCTTGACCATTACATCTCGCACCTTGGTTACTGTGGAAAACCACAAAATAAGGGTGAGTAACGAAGTACTCAGTAAGAATCCCCAACCGGGGTACAATACGATATACATGGTCATCTAGCCGAAAGATATGCAAGCTATGAATATAAACACAGAATAGAGCACATAACTTAAATCCACTTACAAACCTCGGATGCCAACTCAGGGTCTTAGTCAGGAAAAACCACCACACAATACTCCTTATACGAGAAACAAGTCTCGGCCTCAGCCTGTCTACTATCGATACGAAAGGTGCACTGGCTCACAATCCTGAGGAGCTCTCGATCCGGCTATTTGTAATGAGCGTAAGCGCGCGCACCGCATGCTCTGCAGACTCGGGGTTGCCGGGTCTAGTGGCAAGTCGCCCGAGATCCGAGTCACCATGCCTAACTAAATCTCGGATCGGTGTCACTAACATAGGGGTGTGAGACACGGACACGTGAACTATGTCGGCTGAACCACACTTTTTGAGGCTAAGGAATCGGTCGTGGTAGGCTTACACCAGGAAGCCGTCCTTGCCCTAACAGGTGGCAATCAAGGGCTACTGTCGAACACGCTGAGGACGTGCCGGCTGCCGGGGACTAGGCATCGCCAAGTCATCATCCCGACCGTTGGGGCATGGCACAGACTGCCACCCTCACCCAAAATTGCAGGGCCTACCGGTAGGGTTAGCTAAACCCTAACGGGGTCTAGGGACGGAGTGTTACCTCGTGCGTCCCTGCCATGGATGCAAGATACTTTATGCATTCTGGCCCGGATGATGCTATCTACCTGAACTCTAACCTATCATATTAACAACAAACAATCCAATACAATCCAATACGTGCTCAACAGATACAACGAACCTAGCATGATACTACGAAGCAAGAACAGATAACGAGCATGCCAGAACAGAACAACCTAGCATGGACTAACATGAAGAACAACATAAGAAATAATGCCAGTCAGGAATTCAGAACAGAGCACCTATCACTAAACATGCTAATAAACACAAACAAGCATACAAAAAACAATCACATATAATATCGCAGGGCCCACACAACTCCGGTAAGAAATCCTTACAGTAGGGAGGCAACTACACACAAAATCCTAAGTCGCGATCGAACCCGAGCTAGCTAACGAGAACCTAACAAACATAATAATAATCACAACCCATAGGCCTAAATATAATAAAATAAATAGGACTCGGCTCAAGGAGCAACTCACGCGGCACACGGTGACGAGCGGACGGACGAGTTGCACAGTGTGTGGCTGGCTGGCTTTGGCAGCGATGGGCGCAGGAGCGCGCACGTTGGGCGCTACCGCACGGCAGCGATGATGGTACGCGACGCGCGAGGAAGGGCTGGGTTGGCGCAGCAGCGCGCGCAGATGATGATTTGGACAAGGGCGGCGGCGGCGCAGCGCACGGCACGCATTGGGACGACGACAGACGCGCGGATGCGAGCTTTGCTGGACGATGGCTTCTGGGGCGCGCGACACGGCTTGCGACGGCTGCTGCAGGCGCGCTACAGAGACGTAGCTTCTGAGCGAGATCAGGCCGGCTGGCAATCTGGGGCCGGGCCGCGATTTGCGGCGGGCTGCTCTGGGCATCTTTGTTGGGCGGCTGAAGGCTGCGATAATTTGTCTGGGCGGGCGTGCCTGGCCGCCGCGCGATAAATTTCTTGGGCAGAGTGTCGTGGGGCTTACAGTCGGTTGGGCGCTTTGCTCGGTGGCGACGACGCTTCAGGGCAAGGGAAGAAGAAGCTCGGCAAGGAACTTGGGAGAAGAAGGTTGGGCGGCCATGGAGTTTGGAGAAGAAGACCCAAAACCCTATTTTCTCTCCTTTTAAACAAATGCACCAAAACTCCAAAGATCCAAGGGTAACTAAGATATGACACGGAAACAGTAGCAATAACAACTGGTGGCTCACTTGGCAAGGCTCTCCTCTAGCACATAAGGCCACCCTGGCTCGAACCCCTGCTGCAACACAATTTTCCTTTATTTTAACTTTTGCATCTATCCTTGCTCAAACCCATCCACAAAGCCTAAAAACCTACATAAACCCATCCAATAATTTTATGGCGGAAAAAGACATAAACGCGGCCTGACGGCCCGACCAAATTACCAAAATACCCCTAGGGCATACGGAAGACCAGGATGAAAACACTGGGCGTTACAATATTCTCTCTTTTTATGACTTTCGTCCTCGAAAGTCCTTAAGATCAAAGCAAAGACAGATCACGCAAACTCAACCCGACCTCCCCGCTCACGAGCGGCTTCCTCAGATCTCCATCTCCTCCACTGAACGTTTACGAAACGGATCTCACGATTACGCAACGTCTTCGACTCAAAAACCAGAATACTCACAGGCTTCCCCTCAAAGCTCAAATTCTCAATCAGCTGCAAAGGCTCAAAGTCCACAATGAGCGATGGGTCCGACACATACTGCCCCAAAATCGATACATGGAACACTGTGCACAGCTGACAATGACAGAAAAAGCTAACCAATATGCAACTCTGCCAATTCTCTCGAGAATCTCAAATGGTCCAAAAACAGGAGACTCCTCTTCTCCCGCTTACCAAACCTCAACACAACTCACAACGGTGCAACCTTAAAAGCACGCACTGTCCAACCTCAAACTCTAAAACTCGACGCCGAACATCGGCAAAACTTTTCTGCCTGCTCTGAGTTGACAACACGAGCTCTAAACTTTTGCACTGCACTGCGGACCAACCACAGCAACTCAGGACCCAAAACAACACTGACGACCACCAACCTTTTCCCAGAACACTGGAATCCTGCAACACTTACAATACAACGCCTCAAAGGAACTATATGAACTAACAGCTGGGAACTGCTACCCAAAGCAAACTCATAAAACCAACACTTGTCTCCCGCTGCCTCATCACGGAAACACCAACTCGCAACAAGTTCTGAAGGATCTGGCTCACTCCTCCCAAAAGACCATCGGTCAGAGGGTGAAAACACTACAGGACTGCACTCGGCTCATAAGCCTCTTAACAGCGATCTCCAGAACCACAGTTCATCAATGCACTGCCTAGAAAAATCTTTGTCGCCACACTCTGGTGCCAACAACTCCAGCCTAAAACTGACATGCCTCTACTCCATAGAAATGGCCTCTCCACCTAGGCGAGGTGCGAGCTCTAGCTATTGAAACCAATCCTCCAAAAATCCTAACTCACACAACAACCCCGACTAACTGACAGCTCCCACACAAAAACTTACAACCCAACAACTTGAGTGCTACGAACTCGGAAGCCCAAACAACTACAAACTGCATAGCTATGCCAATCCACTCAACTCTAGCTTGACTCAAATCACTGGCTGGACAAGTCAGCCTGCCAACAACTTAGGCCCCCAGAGGGCTCCCTCCACCAAACTTACCTCCATGCAAGCAACGAAACGAAGCTTGCCTCAAATATGAAACACATCTCACAAGTCCAAACGATAACACATACAGGCTTAACCCTCTAGCTTAGGCTTATTGCACCTTCCCACCAAAACTTCATAAACGGAACTCCACTACTCGGTTAACACCAACTACCAAGAACTAGATTACCAATAATGGTGGTGTGAGCACAAGCCACACTAACCAAACAAGGATCCCTCAAAAGGTCAAGACCATAATCCAACCACAATGGTGCAACCTCAACCCACAACCGATACAAAGGCGTTCTTCAACTACAAAGGTGCAATGACTTCCATGCCAACACACAAAAACCTTAACCAACTAGGCCACACACTCATAGGAGGCGAACAACCCTAACAACAACTTCCGAACACCACTCAAGGGTCCGCTTAACTTGGACAAACAAGCGCTTCCAAGCAACCAACAAACTTTTCCTCCTACTAGCACCACTACCACCAATTCCAAGACCAAGGAATAACTCGACAACTCCCAAGGAGAAAGCAGATCCTTACAAGCGGACATCAGAAGGACAAAGAGCTCCACAACCGCTCATTTGTCTTGCTCAGCTAAGCACAACATCCAACTCTCCCGGGGAACAACAAGGGGTCCACCACAGATTGGGATGACCAACCACGGGCAAGAGAAGACTCACCCCCAAACACCAAATAAGGGCAACTCTCAAACTGGAAAGCGGGAAAGACATCCGCCGAGGCAAAACCACTTGCCCCACGAGCAAGGCTAACTTCTAGCAACTCAAAAACCACACCTTGGTCAACACCAAGCACCAACTTGCCACCACACCGGAACCAATTCGGACTCTACTCCAAACAAACACTAGCTTGCCAGTCTACCAAGACTGCCAGCAACTCACCCGAGGCTACAACCTACACGACTCCGGCTTGCCAACTGAAACTCACTACCTGAGCCTGACTGAGCTCTAGTGAGGCTCTCCACAACTAGGGTTCTTCGGCAACCCTCGACACACACTGTCGTCTAACGGTCTAACAGCCAACTGCCTGAACAAACAACTCCTTTTTCCAGCATCACAACCATGCTGGCCTGTTCCGAACCTCGAAACCAAAAACACCAGAAATGCTTCAGAATGTGTCATCCTCCTACTCAAAGCATCAGCCACATCGTAGCTTCCACCCAGGGTAAGGATTCCGAGCAACACCCTTAGCAACTACGGTCAGGAACTACGCGGCTTCACTACAACCACCATTTGTTCAGTACCATCTGAACTCCACCCATGAACCACAAAAGGTTCCACCAACCAAGCTTAGGTCCAACCTAACCAAACTTGCCTAAGCAACAACCCAACTACGAGCACGGTATCCTTACAACCTCCGCTAAAGCCTTACAACATCCATCTGGAGTCCAACTCCTCCAAGAACTGAGCACCAGTTCTCCAATGCAAACCCTACATGGTTCCAAAACTCTCGCCACCAGAACGATCTACACAAAACACACTTATGTCCACAACTCTCAAGCTTCCTTCAGTGATCCAAGACTAACAGGTGCTTCCCAAAAGGCAACACTAACTTCTGGCAGAGATACCATCAACCAAAGGAACACCAAAAGTTCCATCTCCACACGATACACGAAGCAGTGGCAACCTTGCTCTGCTAAAACATAACGATGCCAAACCGAACTTACTTTATACCAAGTCTCTACCAAGTGTGCTTACACATAAGGCGTCCAACTCCTCTCATAAGGCATCCTACTCATCTCATAGGCATCCAACTCGCCTCATAGGCATCCAGCTCATCTCATAGGCATCCAACTCATCTCATGAGCATCCAACTCATCTCACGGGCATCCAACTCCTGGTTTCCCTACTGGACCGAACTCGCATCTACAATGCTCACTCAACTCAGGTTTAGGCACCCGAAGGTAGTGGACCGCACTACCTTCCACAAAGATCTCTTGGCCTTAACACTAGCGTGAGACTCACGCGCAGTAACACTGATCAACCTTCAACCTGCTGGCAAACTCATCCCCTGCTAACACCAGGAAGAGGCTCCAGCTCCTCTCGAACATCCTTTCGCTTGTAGCCCTACGACTACCACTGAACTAGCTCTCTTGCACAACCTAAACAGGTGCAACTGCCACAAACGGATCCAATGGCTAAAGAAGTGTGCTGAACTCCGGACGCATCATAGAACCATCTGCTATACCCATGCCAAACTCAGGCCTGAACCAGACTTAGTGCCAAAGCGGCACACCAACCATTGCACCTCAAGTGCCACTACTACCAAATCCACATCTTACTACAAATGGGGCCAGCAAGGTCACAACCTCAAGTGAAAAAAACTATGGCTAGGCATACAAGGCTCAAACTCAAACAACCCTGCCTATGGCATCTCATCTAACTGAAGTCTCACGGCCTACTCTTGCATCTCCACATGATGCTCATCAAAACTCTGGCCAGATCTCTCAACATGCAGCAACTAGCTCTACTCTAGGAGCACACCATAAGAAGAGTGCTCAACTCTACCAGAAAACTGGGGAAACCACCAACGGATCACGTCTGATGGGAACACTGCTCGCTGCACCCTTAACCACAGGGTTCCGACTTACTGGCTGCAAAACAACAACACTTACAAGAGAACAAAGATGTCTCTACATCCTCCACAAAGGCTACTAACTCTGCAGCCACTCTCTGGGCAATCAAACAATCTGCTAAGGTTCAAGGTCAACTCTTGAACTACCCAGGCTAGTCCACACTGGGACCTGCTCCACAAACATCAACACGAGCAAAGCCAAAGCTAACTCCCCTCCTGGAGTGGTACTCTAGGGCAAATCACCTCCACCCACTCACTAGGGGAAAACCAACAACTGGGCCACACGTGGCCTACGGGAGTCTAACCTCTGCCTCCCTCTGGAACGATGTCCCAGCGGTATCCCAATCTATCTGGATATCTCAACAAACCACAACATACAGCTCACACTGCGGGAAGTTGGCATGATGGAGCTCTAAACCCCAACCAACAACGAGTCAGAACCTACTCGTCTCCACTCCACGACACTACACAAGGCATACACTAGATGAAAAGTATTGTAAATTCTTAACCCTTTTCTAAAAACAGTAAACTTAGGCGTACCTGATGACTGTCGGAGTGCTGGTGATCATGGGGAAAATGTCCTACAACAAAAGGTCAGTCTAAAGAATCTATGACTCTGAGCTCTGATACCAACTGTAAAGACCCGACCCAAAAGGGGCTCTAAATGGGCCTTTACCCCAATGCATGCATTCAAAGTAAAGACAATATACAAATATGATTACGGATTCCAATTAAAATTAAAACATTCAGCATTCAATCAGAAATCAATACAGTTTACTGAAACATGTCCCTGTCTCCAAGCACCTGTTTCAAGACAAATACATTTCCAAAAGTTTACTCTTATTAGAGATTTATTAAAATCATTCAAAACCTTCTCATATATAACAATCTTTGGAATCCACATAAACATTGAGAAAACATCCTAGGGCTCAGTGCTGACTACATGCATTCAGGGGAAATAAAAAGACAAGAGTCATAATATAAAAGGTCGGAGAGATGACAAAGAGTTCCCATGATCATAGCTCCTCCTTGACCATCCTGTCTCGTACCTTAGTTACACCGTGGAAAACCACAAAATAAGGGTGAGTAACGAATTACTCAGTAAGAATCCCCAACCGGGGTACAATACGATATACATGGTCATCTAGCCGAAAGATATGCAAGCTATGAATATAAACACATAATAGAGCACATAGCTTAAATCCACTTACACGCCTCGGATGCCAACTCAAGGTCTTAGTTCGGAAAAACCAACACACAATACGCCCTATACGAGAAACAAGTCTCGGCCTCAGCCTGTCTACTGTCGATACGAAAGGTGCACTGGCTCACAATCCCGAGGAGCTCTCCAGTCGGCGCTGTAATGAGCATAAGCGCGCACCGCATGCTACTGCAGACTCTGGGGGTTGCCGGGTCTAGTGGCAAGCTGCCCAGATCCAGTCACCATGCCTAACTAAATCTCTGGATCGGTGTCACTGACATAGGGGTGTAAGACCTGAACACGTGAACTATGTCAGCCGGCGCAACTCATAAGGCCACCCTAGCTCGAACCCTAACTGCAACACAATTTTCCTTTATTCTAACTTTTGCATCTATCCTTGCTCAAACCCATCCACAAAGCCTCAAAAACCTAAATAAACCCATCCAATAATTTTAGCAACTGGAAAAAGACATAAACGGCCCTGACGGCCTGACCAAATTACCAAAATACCCCTAAGGCATACCTGGAAGACCGGGATGAAAACCTAGGCCGTTACAGCAACGCCATCTTGCTCGAACCAAGCTAGCTCTTGAAACAACAAGAGAACCAAATCTTGGTCAACACCAAGCACCAACTAGCCACCACACCGGAACCAATCCGGACTCTACTCCAAACAAGCACTAGCTAGCTAGACTACCAAGTCTGCGCCAAAGATCGCTTTGCCGAGGAATATCGCTGGAGTGACCGAGCTCGGAGAGGCTCTCCACAACCTAGGGATCCTCCGATCACCCTCCGACACACACGGTCGTCAAACGATCTAACAGACAACCGGCTACACGGGCACAACCATCTCCAGCATCTCAACTACGCTGGCCAACTCCAACTTCTTGGAAACCAAGAGGACCGGAAACGCTACAGAATGCGTCATCCTCCTACTCAAAGCATCAACCACAACATAGCTTCTGCCCAAGGTAAGAATCCGCACAACTCTCTTAGCCATGACGATCATAAACTACGTGGCTTTGCTACCACCGCTCTTGTTCAGTACCAACTGAACTCTGACCAGGGCAAGGACCCACTAGCAAAACTTGCTTAAACAACAACCCGGCTACGAGCACGGCATCCTTACAACCAAAGCTAGGGCGCTTGCCAAGAACTAAAGCCTTGACAACTCAAAGACTGAGCACTGGTTCCTCAACACGAACCCCTCGTGGTTCTCCAAACATACACCACGGAACGAGCTACACAAAAGTACACCGGCGTGTACAGCTCCAACCTGATTTCTTAAGATCCAATGCCAACAAGGACTCTCACACAAGGCAGCTTTTGCCTCCAACAGAGCCACTACTAACAAGGGAGCAACAAGAGTTTAAACCCACTTGGGGTCAACTCACCGCGAAACGCCACATTGGCCAACTCACTCTTACAAGAGCGTATCCACACCAAGCTAACATACCTCAAACCAATGTGTCCACTAAACGTGTAAGAACCGAAGTGGAATACGGTCCTAAACCTAGGTCATCACTCAGCATGCAAGTTAAATATTTCAACAAGCGGTTTAGTGCTCATATTTAAAACATTTTCAAAACATTTGGAAACTGGTTACACTTAAAACATATCCAACAATTTTCATAAAGCAAATCCAATCAAGGTAAAATAAGCCTGGCCAGTATTTATAAAAGAACATTCAAAACAGTTTAAACAACTTTAACATCATTCCCTAGGACTCCGTCCATCTACATCTTTGAATAAATAAATGCAAACAATAAAAGGCAGTCAAAGTGACCCCATGATCAAACAGCTCCCTCCGCTAGCCATCCTGGTGCTGTCCCAAGTTACCTGGTGGAAAAACCACAGAAATAAGGGTGAGTATAAACATACTCAGTAAGAATCCCCAACCGGGGTACAATACGAAAAGATCTCATTTAGCACACGGACATGCAACCATACAATGACTTAGAGCAGAAACTGTTGGTTTAGGCTATGAGCTACTTCTAGGGCGAGCCTACTCAAAGGCTTCCATCTACAGCCTATCCTAGGTTCTACACTTGGATGCCCTTCGAGCCTTACACAACCTAGGACTCAGTGATGCCCAGTGGGGCCTTCCACACCTAGGACTCAGTGATGCCCAGTGGAGCCTTACACACTTAGGATACCCATCGGGGCCTTACACCTCCAGAATCAGTGATGCCCTGTGGGGCCTTACACACCAGGATGCCCATCTGGGCCTTACACCTCCAGAATCAGTGCTGCCAAGTGGGTCCTTACACACCTAGGATGCCCATCAGGGTCTTACACCTCCAGACTCAGTGATGCCCAGTGGGGCCTTACACACCTAGGATGCCCATCAGGGTCTTACACCTCCAGACTCAGTGATGCCCAGTGGGGCCTTACACACCTAGGATGCCCATCAGGGTCTTACACCTCCGGATGTCCATCGGGGTCTTACCCGAGCGGGACCTAAACTAGTTACCCCTACAGTCTTCTACACTATACATCACCCGCCTATGCCAAGCATGGAACTAACAGGATAAAATAGGACAAGGTATGCCAAGATAATTAAACCCCTTGCATGGAACTAACAGAATATATCAGGGACACAAGAGCAACACGATCTGGAAGCAAGAGAAAACATGTAACCTACCCACTGGAAATTTCATACAATCACAAGACATGGCATGCTGGAAGAACAAACCTAGCATGGCACTAACATGAACAACAAACAACATGCTAGCAAGATTTCAAACACAAGCTGTTCAATAGCTAACATACTCATAACAGCAACCAAGCATACAAGGCACAATCATGATAGCATCGCAGGGTCCACACAACCACGGTAAGAAATCCTTACCTGAGGGCAAGCGGAAAATAATGACCACAACCAACAAGCGACCCTCGAGCTTCTAAGAGAACCAGAGCAACCTAAGCAAACAATAAAAATCATCCTAATTAAGCAACCAACAACTAACATCTTAAGGTCCAAAAGAGTGGAGGCTCGGGAATTACCAACCGAGAAGGCACAAGGTCTCGGCCCAACTTTCTATGCAAAATTCAGGCTCTCGGCAGCAAGGGGCATGCAGGTTGGGCGGCAGAGGCGAGCAATCTGGGCGCTGGCTTTGGCGTCTTTGGGGCGAGCGGGCGCGGCGAGGGGACGGGGCGCCGCACGGCGCTCTGGTGCGCGCTGGCGGCGCAGAGAGAAGGGCGCGCTGGTGCGGCAGGAGACAGGCGCGCGCGGACGGCACGGCGACACCTGGGCCCGGGAGCCAGTGCGCGCGCGTGAGCAGTGGCGGGCGTCCCGGGCGCAATCGCGGTATCTTTGAGGCGTCTGAGCTACTTGGTGGGGCTGACGACATGCAGGGGTATCTTTGGGGCGTCTCAGGCTGCTCGGCCGGTGTGTGTCACAGCAAAAATTTCTTTGTAAAGACCCGACCCAAAAGAGGCTCTAAATGGGCCTTTACCCCAATGCATGCATTCAAAGTAAGGACAATATACAAATATGATTTCTGATTCCAATTAAAATTAAAACATTCAAACATTCAAGCAAATCAAGATCTGATTTACTCGATCAGAGATTTATTAAAATCATTCAAAACCTTCTCGAGATACAACAATGCTGGAATCCACAAAAACATTGAGAAAACATCCTAGGGCTCGTGTGCGACTACATGCATTCGGGGAAATAAAAAAGGCAAAGAGTCATAATATAAAAATCGGAGACAACAACAGTTCCCATGATCACGGCTCCTCCTTGACCATCCTCTCGCACCTTGGTTACTGTGGGAAACCACAAAATAAGGGTGAGTAACGAATTACTCAAGAAGAATCCCCAACAAGGGTACAATCCACGATATACATGGTCATCTAGCCGAAAGATATGCAAGCTATGAATATAAACACGAGAATAGAGCACATAGCTTAAGTCCACACTTGGACCTCGGATGCCAACTCAGGGTCTTAGTCCGGAAAATCCACACCACACAATACGCCCTATACGAGAAACAAGTCTCGGCCTCGGCTGTCTCATCGTCGTCACGAAAGGTTCACGGCTCACAATCCCGAGGAGCTCTCTCGGCGTGTTGTAATGAGCGTATCGCGCACCGCATGCTACTCCAACTCGGGGTTCTTTGGGTCTAGTGGCAATGTAACGACCCGACCCGAAAGGGGTTCTAACTAGGCCGTTACCTCAATGCATGCATTACAAATCTACATAAAATTTGCAAGATGGTGTTCGGATTCTAAGTAAAAACTAAAACATAAAACATCCATTTAAAATCAACATCAATTCCTGGAACCTGTCCCTGTTTCCAAGCACTGTTCCAAGTCAAATACATTTACAAAACTTACTCGATCGTAGAGATTCACTTAAAACATACAAACTTTACAATAATGCTAGAATCCGGAAATACATTCAGAAAACACCCTAGGGCTCCGTGCCCAACTACATGCATTCAGAGAACATTTAAATCATAAACATAAAACTCAGAGTTGAACAACGGGTTTCCATGATCACAGCTTTTCCTCCAGCCATCCTGTCTCGCACCATGGTTACCTGTGGAAAAACCACAGAAATAAGGGCGAGTAACGAATTACTCAGTAAGAATCCCCAACCGGGGTACAATACGATATAATCAGTCATCTAGTACCAAAGCATGCAAGCAAAGCGACTACCAAACACGGATCATGGCTCAACGAGCTCATAAAACAAGATCCGAGTCATCGGAAGTCTCTTTCTTAGGCCTATTTGGGATTGGATACACTCGACCAATCTGGACATCACCGAGGTATCTCGTCACTCGGGGAATACACTGATCCCTAGAATGTCATCAAGGGCCTCCTTGCCCTTGCACTAATCTGGACTTACGGGAGAGTACCCGAAGTCGGGCTCTAACGGAAGGAATGGTGTACTCACGACATTAGCACGGGGAACTCTCCGGCCGGCAACTAACGCGTGTGCGCGCACACCGCATGCTCCTTTGCAACCGGCGTAAATGCGGGGCCTAAGGGCAAACCACGCGGGCAGTGCACATGCCTATGACTCGGAGCGGAAGCGGTGTCGCGATCACGATGAGCGCGAGGCCCTCGGCGCTCATCTCGTGCAAAGCATGATCCACCGCACGAAGCTAAGAACCGCCGGGGTAGGCTTACACCGATGGCGGGTGGTTCCGCTCTAGCGAGCTACAAACTAGGTTATACCGAAGTGGGTAGCTAAGTCCACAACCGGCGGGTCGGGGTAGCAAGATACGTTAGGCTTTGAGCACACTTTACTCCCGACACGAGCTCATCGGGGACAAAGTACGTTATGTCCGCTCGGCCTGCGGATGATGACAAACCCTACAACTGTATCTAAGAGTACAAAGTAAAAAGCACTGATTCCTGGCTAGCAAACAAAGACCGACATCAATCACACTAACCTAGCATGATACTACGAGCTTAAGCCATAATCATAAGCATGCTGGCAGAACAAACCTAGCATGGCACTAACATGTAAAATCAAGCAAACATGCTAGCAGAAATCAATCAAAGCTGATCTATTACTATCATGCTCATAATGACAAACAAACAAGCAAGGCATAATCATGAAAATATCGCAGGGCCCACACAACTCCGGTAAGAAATCCTTACCATGTCGGAAGGCAGCAACACACAATAAAAATAACTACGATCGAACCCGAGCAACCTATATCAAGCCAAACAAACACATCAATAATCACACAATAGGCCTAATTACAATAAAATAAACAGGGCTCGGCTCGGGAGCAACTCACGAGGCGGTGCCGACACGCTGAACGAGCCGTTTGCACAGGCTAGGCAAAGCGGTGGGGCGCAGGGCGCTATTGGGCGCTGAAGCGAGCTGCGCGCGGACAGGCGCTGGGGCAACGTTGGGCGCGCGTGCGCGGGTGCTTGGTTGGCTGGGCGACGGCGCGCGGCGCGGCTCGGCACAGGGGACGGCGCGCATGCGCGAGCGACACGACGCGGGGGCGCGCGATCTATCACTAGGACGCACATCTCGAGCGCGGACGACACGGGCGACGCGACGCAGCACTGTGTGCGGCTCGGCACAGTGCGCAGCTGGGCGACACGAACCAGGGCAGGGCGAGGGTGCGCGAGCTGGGCGACGCTGAGCTCGGGCGCGCGACGCTCAGGCTGGGCGACCTGGGCGAAGCTCGGGCTGGCTAGGGCGAGGGCGCGCGGGGGCTGGCACGACGCGGGGGAGCTGGGGCCGAGCTAGCTCGGGCTGGGGCTGGGCGAGCCAAGGGGCTAGGCGGCTAGGGGGGGGGTGCTCGGGGAGAGAGAGAGAGAGAGAGAGAGAGAGAGAGAAAAGAGAAAAAAAAATAAAAAGAAAAGAAAATGAATTTGGAAAAGAAAGGAAAATGGGAAAAATAAAAAGGAAAAAGGGATTTTATCCAAAATCCAACCTTATCCACTTAAAACCTCAAAATCCCATTTCCCAGCTTCCTCCTTCGAGACCCGACCGAAGCAATCTTTTCCAATCAAACAAACTCACTGAAATCCAACTCCCAAAGCAACACTAAGGGCTCGGGCTCGAATCCCAAAGGAAACACCCAACAACCAACACTTTGTCAAAGCCCAAACCACAACTGAGCATCCAACCGACTAGCCCAAACACCTCGGGACTCGCAGCCACCAACAAACAAGCCTCGACAAAGGCAGGAGCTACCTCGTTGTCTCCGAAAACCACAAATCGCTGTAGAAGAGCCAAAAGACCAAAATACCCCCAAGGGTCCAAACGACTCTAAAACCCAACCAAACAACCGAATCTTGACCCGAAGGCACCTCGAAAACTGGAATAGGAAACTGGGCTGTTACACGCAAGCTGCCCAGGTCCACTCACCATGCCTAACTAAATTTCTGGATCGGTGTCACTGACATAGGGGTGTGAGACCTGGACACGTGAACTATGTCGGCTGAACCACCGCTTTTTGAGGCTAAGGAATCGGTCGTGGTAGGCTTACACCAGAAGCCGTCCTTGCCCTAACGGTGGCAATCAAGGGCTACTGGCCGAACACGTTGAGGACGTGCGTTTACGTCGTCGGGACGAGGCAATGCCAAGTCATCATCCCGACCGTTGGGGCATCGTCTGAGACTACCACCCTCACCCAAGATTGCGGAGGCCTACCGGTCGGGTTAGCTAAACCCTCACGGGTCCGGGACGGAGTACTACCTCGTGACGTCCCCGCCATGGATGCAAGATACTTTATGCATCGGGCCGGATGATGCTACCTACCTACACTCTAACTTATCATATCAATAACATACAATCCAATACAATCCAAAACGTGCTCCATGAGATACAACAAACCTAGCATGGTACTACGAAGCAAGAATAGATATGAGCATGCGAGCGGAACAACCTAGCATGGACTAACATGGGAAACAACATAAGAAACCATGCCAGTCGGGAATTCAGAACAGAGCACCTAACACTAAACATTTTGATAATCATAACAGGCATACAAACAACGATCACATATAACATCGCAGGGCCCACACAACTCCGGTAAGAAATCCTTACACGCGTGAGCAACAACACACAAAAACCTAAGCTGCGATCAAACCCGAGCTAGCTACCGAGAGCCTAACAAAAACAATGATAATCACAATTCAGATGCCTAAATATAATAAAATAAACAAGGCTCGGCTCAGGAGCAACTCACGCGGCTCAGCTGACACGCGGACGGGCTGGCAGCACGGCGGGGCTGCTGCTGGGCGTTGGGGGCACGGATGGGCGCAGCGCGCACGGGGCTGGGGCGGGCAGAGAGAGGACACAGCGGCGAGGCGGCGGCACAAAGACGCCGCTGGCGCTGAAGCGGACCTTATTTGGGACGGCTATGGGCGCGCAGCTGCTGGCTGCGACGACGACGCGAGGCTTGGCGCGCGAGCTCTTCTGGGCAATGGCGTCTGGCGCGCGGATGGGCTGGGCGTGCGTGGGCGAGCAACGCGATGCGGCGGCTGCGACGGAGATGGGCACGTGATGCAGTGCGCGCGACGGCCTCTCTGGGGTGCACGGGCGATCGCGACGGCACGGGCGCCTAGGCTGCGCGTCTTCTGGGGGCGCTGGCGTCTCGGCGCGCATCTTCTTTGCCGGGCGCGCTGGTGGTGGTGCGATCTGTTTGAAATTTTGCTCGACCGGGTGCTTGGCTGGGTTGCTTGGCTGGACGGAACGACGCTCGGAGGACTCTCGAGAAGAAGAACACGGCAATGAAGCATGAGGAAAAGGGTTGGGCGGCCAAGGCTTATTTGGAGAAGAAGCTCAAAAGACCTAAATTCCTTTCATTTAATCAAATGCACCAAAACCCAAAGAAATCAAGGCTAACCAAGATATGCTGCGGAAAGAATAACAAGATCCTCCTGTGGCTCAACTGGCCACACCACCCACCTGACTTCCTAGTACCCCAGGTTAGAAACCCAACTGCAACACAATTTTCCTTTATTTTTACTTTTGCATCTATCCTTGCTCAAACCCATCCACAAAGCCTAAAAAACTTTCATAAACCCATCCAATAATTTTAGCAACTGGAAAAAGACATAAACGGCCCTGACGTCCAGACCAAATTACCAAAATACCCCTAGGGCATACCTCGAAGACCGGGATGAAAACCTAGGCCGTTACAATATTCCCTCCTTTTTATGACTTTCGTCCTCGAAAGTCCTTAAGACTGAAACAGCTCAGGATACTGCAAACTCAACCCGACCTCCCCGCTCACGAGCGGCTTCCTCAGAACTCCAACTCCTCCACTGAACTTTTACCAAACGGATCTCACGATTACGCAACGTCTTCGACTCAAAGACCAGAATACTCACAGGCTTCCCCTCGAAGCTCAAATCCTCACTCAACTGCAAAGGTTCAAAGACCACAATGAGCGATGGGTCCGGCACATACTGCCTCAACATCGATACAAGAAAACACTGTGCACAGCTGACATCAACGGAGGAAAGGCTAACCAATATGCAACTCTGCCAATCCTCTCAGGCATCTCAAATGGACCAACAAAACGGAGACTCAACTTCCCACGCTTACCAAACCTCAGCACACCTCACATCGGTGCAACCTTAAAAAAAACAGGCACATTCCAACCTCAAACTCTAAAACTCGACGCCGTACATCGGCGTACCTCTTCTGCCTGGTCAGAGCTACCAACAAACGAACACTACACTTTTGCACCGCTTGCACACGCCAACACAAACAACTCAGGACCCAAAACAAAACTAACGACCACCAACCTTTTCCCAGAACACTGGAATCCTACAACACTTACAATACAACGCCTCAACGGAACTATATGAACTACTTGGTGGAGGCGCTACCCAAAGAAAACTCATAAAACCAACACTGGTCTCCCGCTGCCTCATCACGGAAACACCAACTCGCAACAAGTTCTGAAGGATCTGGCTCACTCCTCCCAAAAGACTATCGGTCAGAGGGTGAAAACACTACAGAAATTGCACACGGCGCATAAGCCTCTTAACAATGCTCTCCAGAACCACAGTTCATCCACACACTGCCTAGAACAAACCTTTGTTGCCACACCCTGGTGACAACAACTCCAGCCTGAAACTGACATGACTCTACTCCATAAAAATGGTCTCTGCACACGAAACGAGGTGCGAGCTCTAGCTACTGAAACCAATCCTCCAAGAATTTGAACTCACACAACAACCTCAACTAGCTGACAACTCCCACACGAAAACTTACGATCCAACAACTTGAGTGCTACGAACTCAGAAGCTCAAACAACTACAAACTGCATAGCTATGCCAATCCACACAACTCTAGCTTGACTCAAATCTTTGGCGGGACAAGTCACTGCCAACAACCGGGCCCCAGAGGGCTCCCTCCACCAAACTTACCTCCATGCAAGCAACGGAACGAAGCTTGCCTCAAATATGAAACGCATCTCACAAGTCCAAACGATAACACATACAGGCTTAACCCTCTAGCTTAATGTAACGACCCAGGTTTTTCTTTTCGGTCTTCCAGGTATGCCCTAGGGGTAATTTGGTAATGTGGTCGGGCCGTCAGGGTCGTTTGTGTCTTTTCCAGTTACTAAAATTATTGGATGGTTTTATGTAGGTTTTGGAGGGGTTTGTAGTTTAGTTTGAGCAAGGTTTGATGCAAAAGTAAAATAAAGAAGTTTGTCTTGCCAGTAGGGGTTTGAACCCGGGTCTCTGGGAAGCTTGTAGAGATGTGTGCCAATTGAGCCATTAGGTGCTCTTGTTACTCTTTCTGCATCACATCTTAGTTAACCTTGGATTTTGGAGTTTTGGTGCATTTGGTTAAATGAAATAGAATTAGGTTTATTCCATCTTCTTCTCCAAATCTCCTTTTGGCCGCACAAGCTCTCCCTCTCCATAGCCTTTGCCGATTCTTCTTCCCTTGCATCTCCTTGGGTTCGATCATCATCATTCGGGTAAGTCTTCATCCTCTTCATCTCCTCATTTGGTTTTTGATCTTTGGGCGAAGGTAAGATGTAGAGTGTTGTGTGTGTTTGTGTTGATTGCGCCACCGAGAGAGAAGCGGCCATCATCGCCGTCCGGCTCGCCCCAGATCTGTTGAAGCAGCCGCCAGACGCCAGCCGGCGGACGGCGGCCGCGCCAGATCCACCGTCGCGAACCTCTCGCACGCCATCGCTCTCGGTCGCCCGATCCGTTGGCGGCCCCTGCCGTCGCACGTCGATCGCCAGATCTGTTGAAGCACCCTCCCGCGACGCCATATCGCTCGCGGATCGTGCGATCGCGCGCGAGCGCGAGCGCGAGCGCCGCGCGCCGCCGCCAAGCTGCTCGCCGCCTTCGCTGGCCGCGTCGCCGCGTGCCGTCATCGTGACGCCAGCCGCGCGCGCGCGCCTTCGCCCGAGCGCTCGCGCGCGCGCCTCCTCCTGCCGTGCATCCGTCGCGCGTGCGTGCGTGCACGCAGACGCAGCCGCGCGTCCTGCTGCGGTGCATCCGTGCCGTGCCGTGCCCGTGTAGCGCGCAGCGGCGCCCAGCCCTGCCGTGCCGGTAGCGCAGCCGCGCCCAACCCTACCGTGCCGGCTTGCGGCGGCTCCAAGCTCGTGTCGCCGTGCGCGTGAGTTCCCCGAGCCGAGCTTGCTGTTTCTATTGTTTTTAGACTTTTTAGGTATTGACTATTATTGGTTTGTTAGGTTCCGCTCGCTAGCTCGGGATTGTTCGCATGACTTAGGATTTGTGTGTAGAAGCCTCCGGACCAAGGTAAGGATTTCTTACCGGGGTTGTGTGGACCCTGCGATGTTCTATGTGATTGATGTTGTATGTTTGTTTGTGATTATCGGCATGTATGGTTTAGGTGCTGCTTGCGAATTCTGATGGCATGACTTCGTATGTTGTTCTTTCATGTTAGTCCATGCTAGGTTGTTCCGTTACGGCATGCTCATATTCATTCTTGTCTCAGTAGTACCATGCTAGGTCTTCTCTCGTATTCTTTCGAGCACGTATTGGATTGTTTCTTGATTGTTAAGGCGAGTTAGAATTGGGTAGATAGCATCATCGGGCCCGATGCATAAAGTATCTTGCATCTATGGCAAGGACGTTCGAGAGACGATTCTCCGTCCTTGGACCCCATGAGGGATTAGCTATCCCAACCGGTAGGGCCTGTAATCTTGGGGGTGAGGTGGTAGTCTAAGCGATACCCCAGCGGTCGGGATGATGACTTGGCAATGCCTAGTCCCGGCGGCCGGCACGTCCTCGGCGTGTTCGGCGGTAGCCCTTGATTGCCACTGTTAAGGTAAGGGCGGCTTCTGGTGTAAGCCTACCATGACCCGTTCCTTAGCCTCAGTGCGGTGGTACTGGTGACATAGTTCACGTGTCAGTCTCACACCCTATGTCGGTGACACCGATCCGAGATTTAGTTAGGCGTGGTATCCGGATATGGGCGCTTGCCACTAGACCCGGCACCCCATAGTGCTGTAGAAGCACGCGGTGCATGCTTACGCTCATTACAAAGATCGGCCAGGAGAGCTCCTCGGGATCTTGAGCTAGTGCACCTTTCGTATCGGCGGTAGGCAGGAGGTTGAGGCCGGGACTTGTTCCCGTATAGTGCGTATAGTGTGTTGTGGTATTTCGGACTAAGACCACGAGTTGGCATCCGAGGTCCAAGTGTGGACTTAGCTATGTGCTCCGCTCCGTGTTTGTACTCATAGCTTGCATACATTCTTCTAGATGATCATGTATATCGTATTGTACCCGGTTGGGGATTCTTTACTGGTAATTCGTTACTCACCCTTATTACGTGGTTTTCCACGGGTAATCAAGCGGGAGACAGGATGGTGAAGGGGGAAGCGTGATCATGGAATCCTGCTGTCATCTCTGACTATTTTATTTTATCATGACTCTTGACTTTTATTATTTCCCCTGAATGCATGTAGACGGGCACAGAGCCCCAGGATGTTTTCTTACGTTTTATGGATTCCAGCATATTTGTACTTGTGGATTGTTTTAATGGTTTAAATAAATCTACGATCGAGTATGCTTTTAGAAATGTCTGTTTTGGTTGTTGAATGTTTCTGTTTTTACTTGGAATCCGAAATGTGTTTTTCATAATGTCTTCTAATTTCAATACATGCATTGGGGTAAAGGCCATTTAGAGCCCCTTTTGGGTCGGGTCTTTACACTTAAGCTTATTGCACCTTCCCACCGAAACTTCATAAACGGGACTCCACTACTCGGTTAACACCAACTACCAAGAACCAGATTACCAATAATGGCTGGCAGAGCACAAGCCACACTAACCAGCAAGGATCCCTCGAAAGGTCAAGACCCTAATCCAACCACAATGGTGCAACCTCAACCCACAACTGATACAAAGGAGTTCTTCAACTACAAAGGTGCAACAACTTCCATGCCAACACACAAAAACCTTAACCAACTAGGCCAAACACTCATAGGAGGTAGAATAACCCTTACCGCAACTTCCAGAACACCACTCAAGAGTCCGCTTAACTTGGACAAACAACTGCTTCCAAGCAGCCAACAAACGTTTCCTCCTACTAGCACCACTACCACCAATTCCAAGACCAAGGAATAACCCGACGACTCCCAAGGAGAAACAGATCCTTACAAGCGAACATCCGAAGGACAGAGAGCTTCACAACCGCTCGCTGTCTTGCTCAGGTAAGCACAACATCCAACTCTCCCAGAGGCAACAACAAGGGGTATACCACAGACTGGACCGCCAACCATGGGCAAGAGAAGACTCACCCCCAACCACCAAATCAAGGCAACTCTCAAACTCTGGAAACAGGTAGGACATCCGCCAGGGCAAAACCACTTGCCCCACGGGTAAGGCTAACTTCTAGCAGCTCGAAAACCACACATTGGTCAACACCAGGCACCAACTTGCCACCACACCGGAACCAATCCGGACTCTACTCCAAACAATCTTTAGCTTGCTGGCCTACCAAATCTGCCAGCAACTCACCCGAGGTCTACAACCTACACGACTCTGGCTTGCCAACTGAAACTCACTACCTGGGTCTGACTGAGCTCTAGTGAGGCTCTCCACAACTAGGGTTCTTCGACAACCCTCGACACACACTGTCGTCAGACGGACCCAAAGACTAAAGGAGTGCGCTGAACTCCAGACGAATTACATAACCATCTGTCCTACTCGTGCCAAACTCAGGCCTGAACCAGACTTAGAGCCAAAGCAGCACACCAACCAATGCACCTCAAGTGCCACTACTACCAAATCCACATCTTACTACAAATGGGGCCAGCAAGGTCACAACCTCAAGTGACAAAAACTATGGCGAGGCATACAAGAGCTCAACTCAAACAACCATGCCTAAGGCATCTCATCAAACTGAAGTCTCACTGCCTACTCTTGCATCTCCACATGATGCTCAACAAAACTCTGGCCGGCTCTCTCAACATGCAACAGCTAGCCCTACTCTAGTGCTCACCAAAAGAAGAGTGCTCAACTCTACTAAACAACTGAGGAAACCACCAATGGATCACATCCGATGGGTACACTGCTCGCTGCACCCTTAACCACAGGGTTCCGACTTACTGGCTGAAAAACAACAACAAATTACAAGAGCACAAAGATGTCTCAGCAACCTCCTCGAAGGCTACCAACTCTGCGGCTACTCACTGGGCAATCAACAATCTGCTAAGGTTCAAGATCCACACCTGAACTACCCAGGCTAGTCCACTCTAGGACTTGCTCCACAAGCATCAACATTAGCAAAAGCCAAAGCTAACTCCTCTCCTGGAGTGGTACTTGAGGGAAAAACACCTCCACCCTCTCTCTAGGGGAAATCAACAGCTGGGCCACACCGCAAGGGCCTACGGGAGTCTAATCTCTGCCTCTCTCTGGGACGGTGTCCCAGCGGTATCTGAATCTATCTGGATACCCTGACAAGCTGCAAACATACATCTTACACTGCGGGAAGTGAGCATGATGGTGCTCAGGACCCAAACAAACAACGAGTCAGAACCTGCTCGTCTCCGCTCCACAACACTACACAAGGCATACACTAGATGAAAGGTATTGTAAATTCTTAACCCTTTTCTAAAAATAGTAAACTTAGGCATACACGATATTTGTCTGAGTCTTTGGTGATCATGGGAAAATGACCTACAACAAAAGGTCGGTCTCACAGAATCTATGACTCGAGCTCGATACCAAGCAGTAAAGACCCGACCCAAAGGGGCTATAAATGGGCCTTTACCCCAATGCATGCATTCAAAGTAAGGACAATATACAAATATGATTTTGATTCCAATTAAAATTAAAACATTCAAACATTCAAGCAGAAATCAATACGATTTATGAAACTCGTCCCTGTCTCCAAGCAGGTTTCAAGACAAATACATTTCCAAAAGTTTACTCGATCGAGATTTATTAAAATCATTCAAAACCTTCTCGGATACAACAATCTTTGGAATCCACAAAAACATTGAGAAAACATCCTAGGGCTCGTGCCCGACTACATGCATTCGGGGAAATAAAAAAGGCAAAGAGTCATAATATAAAAATCAGAGACAACAAAGAGTTCCCATGATCACAGCTCCTCCTTGACCATCTGTCTCGCACCTTGGTTACCTGTGGGAAACCACAAAATAAGGGTGAGTAACGAATTACTCAGTAAGAATCCCCAACCGGGGTAGAATACAATATACATGGTCATCTGGCCGAAAGATATGCAAGCTATGAATATAAACACAGAATAGAGCACATAGCTTAAGTCCACGCTTGGACCTCGGATGCCAACTCAGGGTCTTAGTCCAGAACAATCCACCAAACAAAATGCCCTATACGAGAAACAAGTCTCGGCCTCAGCCTGTCTACTGTCGATACGAAAGGTGCACTGGCTCACAATCCCGAGGAGCTCTCCAGTCGGCGCTGTAATGAGCGTATGCGCGCACCGCATGCTACTGCAACTCTGGGGGTTGCCGGGTCTAGTGGCAAGCTGCCTAGGTCCAGTCACCATGCCTAACTAAATCTTGGGATCAGTGTCACTATAACAGCCCAGTTTCCTATTCCAGTTTTCGAGGTGCCTTCAGGTCAAGATTCGGTTGTTTGGTTGGGCCGTTAGAGCTGTTTTGACCCTTGGGGGTATTTTGGTCTTTTGGCTCTTCGGGCAGGATTTGTGGTTTTTAGGGCTTCGAGGTAGCTCCTGCCTTTGTCAAGGCTTGTTTGTTGGTGGCTGCGAGTCCTGAGGTGTTTGGGCTAGTCAGTTGGATGCTCGGTTGTGGTTTGGCCTTTGGCAAAGTGATGGTTGGTTGTGTGCTTCTTTTGGGATTCGAGCTCGAGCCCTTAGTGTTGCTTTGGGAGTTGGATTTAAGTGAGTTTTATTTATTGGAAAAGATTGCTTCTGTCGGGTCTCGAAGGAGGAAGCCGGGAAATGGGATTTTGAGGTTTTAAAAGTGGATAAGGATGGAAAAATGGATAAAATCCCATATTTTCCCTTTTTTTTCCCATTTTCCTTTTTATTTCCCATTTTTCTTTTCTTTTTTTTCCCAAAATCAATTTTCTCTCTCTCTCTCTCTCTCTCTCTCTTTCTCTCTCTCTCTCCCCGACCCAGCCCCTTGGCTCGCCTAGCCCCAGCCCGTGCAGCCCTTGGCTCTCCCAGCTCTGGCCCGAGCAGCCCAGCCCCGTGCGCCGTCGCCCTCGCCCAGCCCGAGCCCTTGCCTCGCACAGTGTCCCCCAGCTCGCCCTGGCCGTCGCGTCGCCAGCCCGAGCTCGCCCACACAGTGCCTTCGCCCTGCTCTGCCCTGGTCCATGTCGCCCAGGACGTCGCTGCGCCCAGCTCGAATCGCGCGTCCCAGCGCCAGATCGCGCTCCCTCGCGTCGTGTCGCTCGCGCCCGCGCGCCGTCCCCTGTGCCGAGCCGCGCCGCGCGCCAGCGCCCACGCCCACGCGCCCTGTGTCGCTCACATGCCATCTGCCCGCAGCCCAGCGCCCCTCTGCGCGCAGCTCGCGCCCAGCCAGCGCCCATCAGCTGCCTAGCCCGTGCAGCCGGCTAGTTCGCGTGTCAGCCGTGCCTCGTGAGTTGCTCCCGAGCTGAGCCCTATATAATTTAGTGTATTTAGGGCTATTTTATGATTATTGATGTGTTTGCTTGGCTAGTTATAGGTTGCTCGGGTTCGATCGCAGTTAATTTTATTGTGTGTTGTTGCCTTCTGACCAGGTAAGGATTTCTTACCGGAGTTGTGTGGGCCCTACGATATTTTCATGATATGCCTTGCTTGTTTGCTGACTGTTATGAGCATGATAATAATAGAGCAGCTTTGATTGATTTCTTGATAGCATGTTTGCTTGATATTACATGTTAGTGCCATGCTAGGTTTGTTCTGCCAGCATGCTTGTGATTCCTGCTTAAGCTCGTAGTATCATGCTAGGTAGTGTGATTGATGTTGGTCTTTGTTTGCTAGCCAGGAATCATTGCTTTTTGCTCTGTACTCTTAGATAGAGTTGTAGGGTTTGTCATCATCCAGAGGCTGAGCGGACAAAACGTACTTTGTCCCCACTTATCGGGAGTAGTGTGCGAAGCATAACGTATCTTGCTTCCCCCCCGGTCACTAAGGTGGATTTAGCTCAGGTCGGGAATAAAGTGTGCGCAGCATAACGTATCTTGCTACCCCCCCCCGACCAGCCGGTTGTGGAATTAGCTACCCACTTCGGCATAGCCTAGTTTGTAGCCTGCTAGAGCGGAACCCTGCCATCGGTGTAAGCCTGCCCTGGCCGGTTCTAAGCTTCAGGTCGGTGGACCATGCTGCACAGATGAGCGCCGAGGGCCTCGCGCTACTGTGATCAGTGACACCGCTTCCGAGTCATAGGCATGCGTACCTGGCCCGCGTAGTTTGCCCTTAGGCCCCCGCATTTACGCCGGTTGCAGAAGAGCATGCGGTGTGCGCTCACACGCGTTAGTTGTCGGTTAGGAGAGCTCCCCCGGGCTAATGTTCGTGAGTACACCATTCTTTCCGTTAGAGCCTGACTTCGGGTACTCTCCCGTAAGTCCAGATTAGTGCAAGGGCAAGGAGGCCCTTGAGGACATTCTAGGGATCAGTGTATTCCCCGCAGTGTGAGATACCTCGGTGATGTCCGAGGATTGGACGATGTATCCAATCCAGTTAGGCCGGAAGTAGGAGACTTCCGATGACTCAGATCTTGTTTTATGAGCTCGTTGAGCCATGATCTGTGTTGGTAGTCGCATTTGCTTGCATGCTTTGGTACTAGATGACTGATTATATCGTATTGTACCCCGGTTGGGGATTCTTACTGAGTAATTCGTTACTGACCCTTATTTCTGTGGTTTTTCCACAGGTAACCATGGTGTGAGACAGGATGGCTGGAGGAGGAGCTGTGATTATGTTTATGTTATGATTTAAATGTTCTCTGAATGCATGTAGTTGGGCACGGAGCCCTAGGGTGTTTTCTGAATGTATTTCCGGATTCTAGCATTGTTGTAAAGATTGTATGTTTTAAATAAATCTCTGATCAGAGTAGGTTTTGTAAATGTATTTGTCTTGGAACAGGTGCTTGGAAACAGGGACAGGTTTCAGGAAATTAAATGGATGTTTTATGTTTTAGTTTTTACTTAGAATCCGAACACCATCATGCAAATTTTCTGTAGATTTGTAATGCATGCATTGAGGTAACGGCCTAGTTAGAACCCTTTCAGGTCGGGTCGTTACAGGTTGGTATCAGAGCTCAGAGTCATAGATTCTGTAGACTGACCTTTGTTGTAGGTCGTTTTTCCATGATCATCAGCACTCCGACAGTTATCAGGTACGCCTAAGTTTACTGTTTTAAAGAAAGGGGTAAGAATTTACAATACTTTTCATCTAGTTATGCCTTGTGTAGAGTTGTGGAGCGGTTACGAGCAGGTTCTGACTCGTTGTTGGTTTGGGCTTAGAGAGCCATCATGCCAACTTTCCCGCAGTGCGAGCATTATTTAGCAGCTTGTTGAGGTATCTAGATAGTTTCGGATGCCCTGGGATGTTGTCCCCGAGGGAGGCAGAGCTTAGACTCCCATTGGCCATTTGTGGCCCAGTTGCTGCTTTTCCCCTAGTGAGAGGGTGGAGATGCTTTGTGCAGATCGCCAGTATGTTGATCGCACCCAGAGGAGCAGGACGCTTGGCATGTCCGACCGAGGAGTTGGATTGATCGTGTTGATGTTGAGGTCGCGTCCAGGGTTGTTAGGCCCGTTGGCCAGAGTTGGCCCTGGCAGTTGAGTTGCCTAGTTGAGGGGGTAGAGGCTAGCAGCGCTTCAGAGTGAGACTCCTTGAGCACAGTGTGCTCCAGCCATGAGAGATTTGATGGCAGGTCTTTAGCTATCGAGAGCGGAGACCAGCGTGATTCAGTAGCGGCGTAGTGAGGAGTTCCGGCACAGATAGCCCAACTGGCAGTGTAAAGACCCGACCCAAAAAGGGCTCAAAATAGGTCTTTACCCCAATGCATGCATTCAAAGTAAAGAACAATATGCAGATAGGTTTTCGGATTCCCAATTAAAAACAAAAGAGATTCAATCGAGAAATCAAGTTGGTTTCTTTGAAACACTGTCCCTGTCTCCAAGCACTTTTTTCAGGCAAATACATTTCCAAAACGTACACTCACGATAAGAGATTTATTAAAACATTTGAAACATCCTAAAATTCAATGAAGCGGGAATCCACAAAACATTCAGAGAAAACATCCTAGGGCTCCGTGCCCGACTACATGCATTCGGGGAAAAATAGAAGACAAGAGTCATAGAAATAAAAGATCGGAGACGACATGAGTTCCCATGATCACGGCTCCTCCTTTAGCCATCCTGTCTCGCACCTTGGTTACTGTGGAAAACCACAAAATAAGGGTGAGTAACGAATTACTCAAGTAAGAATCCCCAACCAGGGTACAATACGATGCACATGGTCATCTAGGTGAGTGTATGCAAGCTATGAATATAAACACGAGAATAGAGCACATAGCTTAAGTCCACACTTGGACCTCGGATGCCAACTCGGGGTCTTAGTCCGGAAATAAATCCACCACACAATACGCCCTATACGAGAAACGAGTCCCGGCCTCGGCTCATCGACGCGATACAAAAGGTGCACTAGCTCAAGATCCCGAGGAGCTCTCCCGGTCGGCGCATTTGTAATGAGCGTAGCGCGCGCGCTGCGTGTGCTGCGCAGAACTATGGGGGTGCCGGGTCTAGTGGCAAGCCGCCCATGTCCGATCACCACGCCTAACTAAATCTACGGATCGGTGTCAGCGACATAGGGGTGTGAGACTCGGACACGTGAACTATGTCCGCTGAACCACCGCACTTTGAGGCTAAGGAATCGGTCGTGGTAGGCTTACACCAGAAGCCGTCCTTGCCCTATCGGTGGCAATCAAGGGCTACACGAACACGCCGAGGGCGTGTCGATCGCCGGGGATGAGGCAATGCCAAGTCATCATCCCGACCGTTGGGGCATTTAACGACCGCCACCCTCACCCAAGATTGGGGCCTACCGGTCGGGTTAGCTAAACCCTCACGGGGTCGGGGGACGGAGTATTACTCGTCACGTCCCGACCATGGATGCAAGATACTTTATGCATCGGGCACGGATGATGCTACCTACCTACACTCTAACATATCATTTCAATAGCATATAATCCAATACAATCCAAAACACGCTCAACAGATACAACGAACCTAGCATGGTACTACGAAGCAAGAAGAGATATGAGCATGCGAGCGGAACAACCTAGCATGGACTAACATGAGAGAACAACATACGAAGTCATGCTAGTCAGAATTCGTAAGCAGAGCACCTAAACTATACATGCTGATAATCACAAACAAACATACAAACAACAATCACATAGAACATCGCAGGGTCCACACAACTCCGGTAAGAAATCCTTACCTGGCCGGGGCAACTACACACAAAACCTAAGCTGCGATCGAACCCGAGCTAGCTACCGAGAACCTAACAAAAACAATGATAATCATAATCCATAAGCCTAAATATAATAAAATAAACAAGGCTCGGCTCGGGAGCAACTCACGCGGCTCGGCTAACACGCGGACGGGCAGACAAAGACGGCGGAATTTCTTTCTTGGGGCGAGCGACGCGCAGAAGGGCTGATGGGCGGAGGGACCGCGACCTGGCGGGCGCCGACGGCGCGAGGGAGGCGGCAGGGCGTGCTGCGCTGCGCGGACGCGGACTGGCTGGGCGCGGGCAAGCGGACGGGACGAGCGCGCTGGCGCGAGGCAGGCGACGCGAGCGCGCGCGACGGGCGCGCAGCGAGGAGCGGCGCGCGGGCTGCTCGGTAGTGTTGTGCGCGCGACGGCCGCGACGGCTGGCGGTCCGGGCGGCTCTGGTGCTCGCTTCTGCTGCGCGATCTGGGCAACTGGGCTTCTTCTTGCTAGGCGATCCGGGCGGCTCTGGGCTTCTTCTTTGGCGATCTGGGCATCTGGGCATCTTTGGGCGACTGCAACAAACACACACACACACAAGATCTTCTCCTTACCTTCGGCCAACAAGAACACCCAATCGAGAAGATGAAGAGGATGAAGACTTACCCGGAATGATGATTGAACCAAGGGAGCTGCAAGGATGAAGAACTCGGCAAGGCAATGGAGAGAAAAGCTTGGGCGGCCACACACTTTGGAGAAGAAGATGAGACAAACCTAATTTCTATTTCATTTAACCAAATGCTCCAAAACTCCCAAAATGCAAGGCTAACCATAAAATGATGCAGGAAGAGCAACAAGAGCACCTAATGGCTCAATTGGTACACATCCCCACAAGCTTCCTAGGAGACCCGGGTTCAAACCCCAGCTGTAGCACAATTTCCTTTATTTTTACTTTTGCACCAAACCTTGCTCAAACCAAACCACAAATCCTTCCAAAAACCTACATAAATCCATCCAATAATTTTAGCAACTGGAAAAAGACATAAACGGCCCTGACGGCCCGACCAAATTACCAAAATACCCCTAGGGCATACTTGGAAGACCGGGATGAAAACCTGGGTCGTTACAGGCAGAGTTTGTTTCAGCATTCCCCCCAGTAGCTCTTGTAGCCTCGGAGGTTCCCAGGAGGGCATGATCAGTAGGTTTATGCCGATGAGGATGCTTGTGGAGCAGGTCCCCGTGTGGACTAGCCTGGGTAGCTCAAGTGTTGATCTTGAGCCTTAGCAGATTTTGATTTGCCCAGTGAGTAGCTGCAGAGTTGGCAGCCTTCGAGGAGATTGTTGAGGCATCTTTGTGCTCCCATAAAGTGTTGTTGTTGCAGCCAGTGAGCTGGAATCCTGTGGTTAAGGGTGCGGCGAGCAGTGTTCCCGTCGGACTGGATCCGTTGGTGGTTTCCTCAGATGTTTGGTAGAGTTGAGCATCGTAGATGAGAGTTTGGTCTAGCAGAGGGACCCTGAGTTGGATGCTCATGAGATGAGCTGGATGCCTATGAGGCGAGTTGGATGCCATGAGGCGAGTTGGATGCTTTTGAGGCGAGATGAGCTGATGCCTTGCGAGAGGTTTTGGATGCCTTATGGGTAAGCACCCTTGGTAGAGGCTTGGTATAAAGTATGTTCGGTGTGGCATGGTTATGCCTTGGTAGAGCAAGGTTGCCTCAGCTTTTAGCATCGTGTGGAGATGGAACTTTTGGTGTTCCATCGGTTGGAGTTCAGTTGGAAACTGAACAAGTGCGGTGGTAGCAAAGCCGCTCAGTTTTTGATCGCCTTGGCTAAGAGAGTTGTTTTGATCCTTTCCTTGGGTAGAAGCCTTGTTGAGGCTGATGTTTGAGTTGGAGGACGACGCATTCGGTAGCGTTTCGGGTCCTCTTGGTTCACAAGGAGTTGGAGTTGGCCTGCATGGTTGAGATGCTGGAGAGAGTTGTGCCTGTTCAGACAGTTGGTTGTTAGCTCGTTTGTCGGCCGTATGTGTCGGAGGGTGATCGGAGGATCCCTAGGTTTTGAAGAGCCTCTCCAAAGCTCAGTCAGGCCCAGGTAGTGAGTTTCAGTGGGCAAGCTTGAGGCATCTAGTTTGTAGCCTCGGTTGAGTTGCTAGCAGTCTTGGTACACTAGCAAGCCAGTGTTTGTTTGGAGTAGAGTCCGGATTGGTTCCGGTGCGGTGGCTAGTTGATGCTTGGTGTCGACCAAGGTGTGGATTGGAGTTGCTAGAGATTAGTTTTGCTCGTGGGGCGAGTGGTTTGTGCCCTGTTGGTTGTTTTCCTGTTTCCAGGATGTTGAGTTGCCCCGTTTGGCGACTTGGAAGTAGTCGTTTGTTCAGTTAAGCAGATTCTTGGATGGTGTTCTAGAGGCTGCAGTAAAGGTTGTTCTGCCTCTTGTGAGTGTTTGGCCAAGATTTGGTTTTCTTGTTGTTTCGAGAGCTAGTTCGGTTCTAGCTGGAGGGCGTTGCCCTGAGGTCTTTTTCCTAGTCAGGAAGTTTTGGGAGTTGACCCCTCCCTCGGCAGTTGAGTAAGTTTTGTTGGTTCCGGATTTGTGATCCGATTGGTTGAGTTTTCCCTTTGTTGTTGCTTCCAAGAGAGTTGGTTGCTGTTGCCTTAGGTTTGAGCTAGTCAGCGAGCTTGTGTGAAGTTCGCTGCCCTTCAGAGTTTGCTTGCTGGGAAAGTCGTTTCTCATTTGGCAGGAGTCAGCTTAGCTCCTGAGTTGTGTAGTTGGTCGAGTAGCGCATGATCATTGTGATGAGGGTCCTCGCTTTGTGTTGTTAGCAAGCAAGAGTTGTTTATCCCCGCAAGGGCGGTGGCCAGCCAGTAAGAATTGTTTCTTGCAAATTGTCGGTTTTTTTGGGGATCAAGATTTCCCTTCCCCTAGTCTCCGAGTTTGGTTTGAGTTCACGAGCAAACCCTTCTCGGGCTTTGCTCCTTGTTGTTGTGCGCTCAGATTGGAGTAGCAGAGCCGTTTGAGTGAGTTGGCACAGAGGTGCCGTGGCTTTGGTTGGTAAAGCCGTTGAGCTGTTTTCCTCAAGGTGTTGTGCCGCAGAGAACTGCGTGATGGTTTAGTCCTTGCAGCCCGAGTTTTCCTTGAGAGGAATTTTGGTGGTTTCCTTGCCTGGCAGTGTTTTCTTTGGCCAGTTGCTAGTAGGTTTGCATGGAAAAGTTTGCTTTCGGCCGTTGAGAGGCTGTTGTTTGTTGGCCGTTTGGTTTTCTGGAACCTGGAAGGTTCAGTTGTTTGGCTTGATTTGTTGTTGGGTTGAGGAATTTGCTTGTTAGCAGCTGTGAGTTTCCAGAGGAGTTCGCCAGTGCGTGGTGTAGAGTTTCAGAGCCTATGGCCCGTCCTCGAGTTTGCTGAGAGTAGCACCCTTTGAGAGTTGGTGCGAGTTGAGCACGTGGTTTGCCGTCTATTCCCTTTGGAGTTCAGCGTATTCCCAGTCTGGATGGCATTGTGGCCTTGAGTTTTTGAGAACCCAAGAGGGTTTGGTTCTCGAAGAGGGCTAGTGTTGTTGGCCGAGAAGTTCAGTTGGCTGGATCAGTGGAGTTTTCCTGGAGCTGTTTCGTCTTAGGACTTTCGAGGACGAAAGTCTTAAAAGGAGGGAGTATTGTAAAAGCCCAGTTTCCTATTCCAGTTTTCGAGGTGCCTTCGGGTCAAGATTCAGTTGTTTGGTTGGGCCGTTAGAGCTGTTTTGACCCTTGGGGGTATTTTGGTCTTATGGCTCTCCGGGCAGGATTTGTGGTTTTCAGGGCTTCGAGGTAGCTCCTGCCTTTGTCGAGGCTTGTTTGTTGGTGGCTGCGAGTCCCGAGGTGTTTGGGCTAGTCGGTTGGATGCTCGGTTGTGGTTTGGGCTTTGGCAAAGTGATGGTTGGTTGTGTGCTTCTTTTGGGATTCGAGCTCGAGCCCTTAGTGTTGCTTTGGGAGTTGGATTTAAGTGAGTTTTATTTATTGGAAAAGATTGCTTCGGTCGGGTCTCGAAGGAGGAAGCCGGGAAATGGGATTTTGAGGTTTTAAAAGTGGATAAGGATGGAAAAATGGATAAAATCCCATATTTTCCCTTTTTTTCCCATTTTCCTTTTTATTTCCCATTTTTCTATCTTTTTTTTCCCAAAATCAATTTTCTCTCTCTCTCTCTCTCTCTCTCTCTCTCCCCGACCCAACCCCTTGGCTCGCCCAGCCCCAGCCCGTGCAGCCCTTGGCTCGCCCATCCCTGGCCCGAGCAGCCCATGGCTCACCCATCTCCAGCCCGAAAAGCCCAGGCCCGTGCGCCGTCGCCCTCGCCCAGTCCGAGCCCTTGCCTCGCACAGTGTCGCCCAGCTCGCCCAGGCCGTCGCGTCGCCAGCCCGAGCTCGCCCAGCTCGTGTCGCCCGAGCTCGCCCAGCTCGTGTCACCCGAGCTCGCCCGCACAGTGCCTTCGCCCTGCTCTGCCCTGGTCCGTGTCGCCCAGGCCGTCGTGTCGCCCAGCTCGAGTCGCGCGTCCCAGCGCCAGATCGCGCGTAGTCCCCTGTGCCGAGCCGCGCCTTTCGTCAGCGCCCGAGCCCACGAGCCCTGTGTCGCTCGCATGCCGTCCGTGCTGACCAGCAGCCCCTCCGCGCCCGCGCCAGCGCGCCCAGCGCTGTCTGCGCCCATCCGTGCTTAGCCTGGCGTGCGGCAAACGCGTTCGCGTGTCGGTGTCACCGCGTGGAGTGGCTCCAGTGAGCCCCTGTTTATTTTAGTGTGTTTATGTAAAGACCCGACCCAAAAGGGGCTCTAAATGGGCCTTTACCCCAATGCATGTAGTGAAAATAAAAGACATTATGAAAAATACATTTCGGATCCCAGTAAAAAAAGAAACATTCAACAACCAAAACATACATTTCTAAAAGCATACTCGATCGAGAGATTTATTTAAACCATTAAAACAATCCACAAGTGCAAATATCTTGGAATCCATAAAGCGTAAGAAAACATCACGGGGCTCTGTGCCCGTCTACATGCATTCGTGGGAAATAACAAAAGTCAAGAGTCATGATAAAATAAAATAGTCGAGAGATGACAAAGCAGGATTCCATGATCACAACTCCTCCTTCACCATCCTGTCTCCCCCGCCTTGATTACTCGTGGAAAGCCACGAGAATAAGGGTGAGTAACGAATTACCCAAAGAAGAATCCCCAACAGGGGTACAATACGATATACATGATCATCTAGAAGAATGTATGCAAGCTATGAGTACAAACACGAGCGGAGCACATAGCTATGTCCACACTTGGACCTCGGATGCCAACTCGTGGTCTTAGTCCGGAAATACCACAACACACTAAACGCGCTATACGGGAACAAGTCCGGCCTCGGCTGTCATCGTCGATACGAAAGGTGCAATCGCTCAAGATCCCGAGGAGCTCTCGATCGGCGCCAGTAATGAGCGTAAGCGCGCACCGCATGCTACCGCAAACTCGGGGGTGCGGGTCTAGTGGCAAGCCGCCCGAGTTCGATCCACCATGCCTAACTAAATCTACGGATCGGTGTCACCGACATAGGGGTGTGAGACACGACACGTGAACTATGTCACTGTACCACCGCTTTGAGGCTAAGGAACCGGTCGTGGTAGGCTTACACCAGAAGCGGTCCTTGCCCTAACAGTGGCAATCAAGGGCTACGGCCGAACACGCCGAGGACGTGCCGATCGCCGGGGACGAGGCAATGCCAAGTCATCATCCCGACCGTTGGGGCATTTAACCATAACGGCCCGAGTTTTTCTTCCCGGTCTTCGGTATGCCCTAGGGGTAATTTGGTAATTTGGTCGGGCCGTCAGAGTCGTTTGTGTCCTTTCCATTACTAAAATTATTGGATGGTTTTATGTAGGTTTTTGGAGGGGTTTGTGGTTTGGTTTGAGCAAGGTTTGATGCAAAAGTAAAAATAAAGGAATTTGTCTTTGCAGTGGGGTTTGAACCGGGTCTCTGGGAAGCTTGTAGAGATGTGTGCCAATTGAGCCATTAGGTGCTCTTGTTACTCTTTCTCGCATCACATCTTAATTAACCTTGGATTTTGGAGTTTTGGTGCATTTGGTTAAATGAAATAGAATTAGGTTATTCCATCTTCTTCTCCAAAACTCCTCTTGGCCGCACAAGCTCTCTCCTCTCCATTGCCTTGCCGAATTCTTCTTCCCTTGCATCTCCTTGGGTTCGATCATCATCATTCGGGTAAGTCTTCATCCTCTTCATCTCCTCATTTGGTTTTTGATCTTTGGCCGAAGGTAAGATGTAGAGTGTGTGTGTGTTTGTGTTGGTTGCAAAACCCGGTAGAGAGGAGCGACCATCATCGCCGACCAGCTCGCCACGCCCGGCTCTGTCGAACCAGCCCGGCTCAGACGCCCCAGATCTGTCGAACCAGCCCGGCTCGCAGACGCCCAGATCTGCCGAACCAACCTGCGACGCGAGATCCACCTAGCGGCCTTTGCCGTTCGTTCAAAGAAGACAGATCGCCCGCTGCCGCGACGCCCCGCCGGCCGGGACACGACGCGGATCGCGCCAAAGAATAAAGCAGCCAGATCGTCGTTCGTCCTCGCCGAAGCCGCTCGCCGTGTCCGCATCGCATCGCACGCCATGCGCGCGCGCGCGCGCGCGCCGCCCGCCAGAGCGTTCGCGCGCGTGCCCATGCGAAGCTGCTCGCCGTGTCCGCATCGCACGCCAGCGCCGCGCGCGCCGCCAGACGCGCTCGCCGCAGCGCTGCGCGTCCCTGCTGCCGTCGCCGCGGCGGTAGCGGCCAGCGCCAGCCAGCTTGCTTGCAGCGGCTCCAAGCTCGTGTCGCCGCGTGCGCGTGAGTTCCACGAGCCGAGCTTGTCGTTCTATTGTTGTTTAGACATTTTAGATGCTGATTATTGTTGGTTTGTTAGGTTCCCGCCGCTAGCTCGGGATTGTTCCATGACTTAGGATTTGTGTGTAGAAGCCTCCCGACCAAGGTAAGGATTTCTTACCGGAGTTGTGTGGGCCTGCGGTATATTTGTGATTGTTGTTTTGTATGCTGTGTATGATTATTAGCATGTTTAGCCTAGGTGCTCGTTTGCGAATTCTCGATCGCATGAACTCTTGTATTGTTTCTCATGTTAGCCCATGCTAGGTTGTTCCATTCTCGCATGTTCGATATCTGTTCTTGCTTCGTAGTATCATGCTAGGTTCCTTGTATCTCATTGAGCACGTATTGGACCGCATTGAATGAATTATTATTATTGTTATGGTTTAGAGTTCAAGTAGGTAGCATCATCGGGCCGGATGCATAACGTAACTTGCATCCCCGACGAGGACGTACGAGATGGTACTCGTCCACGATCCCGTTAGGGTTTAGCTAACCCTAACGGTGGCCCCGCAATCTTGGGTGAGGGTGGCGATCGTTAAATGCCCCAACGGTCGGGATGATGACTTGGCATTGCCTCGCCCGGCGATCGGCACGTCTTGGCGTGTTCGGCCGTAGCCCTTGATTGCCACTGTTAGGGCAAGGACCGCTTCTGGTGTAAGCCTACCACGACCGGTTCCTTAGCCTCAGTGCGGTGGTACAGTGACATAGTTCACGTGTCCAGTCTCACACCCTATGTCGGTGACACCGATCCGGAGAGATTTAGTTAGGCATGGTGATGAACACGGGCGGCTTGCCACTAGACCCGGCACCCCCGAGTTTGCAGAGCATGCGTGCGCGCTTACGCTCATTACTGGCGCCGATGGAGAGCTCCTCGGGATCTTGAGCGAGTGCACCTTTCGTATCGGCGATGACAGCCGAGGCCGGGACTTGTTCCCGTATAGCGCGTTTAGTGTGTTGTGGTATTTCCGGACTAAGACCCCCGAGTTGGCATCCGAGGTCCAAGTGTGGACTTAGCTATGTTCTCCGCTCTGTGTTTGTACTCATAGCTTGCATACATTCTTCTAGATGATCTTGTATATCGTATTGTACCCCGGTTGGGGATTCTACTTGGGTAATTCGTTACTCACCCTTATTCTTCGTGGCTTTCCACGGAGTAATCAAGGCGGGAGACAGGATGGTCAAGGAGGAGGCGTGATCATGGAATCCTGTTGTCATCTCGACTATTTTATTTTATCATGACTCTTCACTTTTTGTTATTTCCCTGAATGCATGTAGACGGACACAGAGCCCGGGATGTTTTCTTACGTTTTATGGATTCCAGCATATTTGTACTTTTGGATTGTTTTAATGGTTTAAATAAATCTACGATCAGTATGCTTTTAGAAATGTATGTTTTGGTTGTTGAATGTTTATGTTTTTACTTGGGATCCAAATGTATTTTTCATAATGTCTTTTATTTTCACTACATGCATTGGGGTAAAGGCCCATTTAGAGCCCCCTTTTGGGTCGGGTCTTTCTGATTGGTATCGAGCTCGAGTCATAGATTCTGTGTAGATCGACCTTTGTTGTAGGTCATCCTTCCATGATCACCAAGACTGGCTACGAGTCATCAGTACGCCTAGATTTATTGTTTTAGAAAGGAAAAGGGTTAAGAATTTACAATACCTATCATCTAGTGTATGCCTTGTTTGGTGTTGTGGAGTGGTGACAGTGTGTTTTGATTCGTGGTTGGTTTGGATGTAGATCGCCAAAGCATGCTACGATCCGCATCGGGAGAGGAGGTTCGAGAGAGCGGTCGAGGTATCGAGGATCGGATCGATCATGCAGGACATCGTCCCAAGCCGACATCGATGGCATTCCACCGGAAAGCTCCTCCTGTTACGCCTAGAGTGGGCGTTGAGGCGTGAGCGCCGTGAGACTTCTCTGGAGCAGAGTTTGCTTTGAGTCTATGAGGGCTTTTATGGTCAGCATGTTGAGTGACCAGAGGGCGAGACCTGAGCCTTGTTGGCGCGTAGCGGCGGGAAGAGTCCCGAGCTCAGATCGAGCGGTGACTCGATTGGTTGGTGAGCTCAAGAGCTCCTCCGGCTCCTCAGAGCAAGTAGCCCCGAGAGGCGGATATGGCGAGAGGGTGCCGAGGAATTGGGTAGGTGGTGAAGGATTTTGTGAAGTGGAAGCCCGAGAAGTTCGATGCCACCGGTGATGCGTTAGCGGCGGCCTGTGTGGATTGCCCATTTGGAGTACACCTTCCGATCATGGTGTGCCCCGATATATTGAGGCCGAGGTGTGCGGCTCATGTGCTAGGAGGCACTGGCGAGATGGTGGTGGGAGTCCACCTTGAGCGAGAGACCGGTGGGTCTCCACCCGCTACTTGGGAGTTCTTCAAGGCCGAGTTCAAGGTAAAGTTCATCGGTGATGAGGCTCAAGAGAAGATGGTGGAGCTCTTCCAGGAACTCAGGGTGGTTACGATTCCATTGAGGAATATGAGCGCAAGTTCTCAGAGTATGGATATTTTGCTCCTCGGTTGATTGCCACCCCGGAGTGAAGATTCGGAAGTTCATATCTCGGATTGAGGCGTGGTGTTTCCCAGATGTCGTGGCTCGTGCCCACGACACTTATGCTAGGGTACATCCGATTAGCCACGATCTATAATGGGAAGTATCCTGCTGAGCGGTTTGTTGCCGCTCTGTTCGGCGTAATCGTCCCAGCGGTTGCAAGCGTAAGAGGAAGTTTGATTTTCGGGAGGCGGCGGCGCGCGCCAAGGGCGATTTGAAGCGAGATCTGCGGAGAGCTCCATCCGTTTCGGCCCGGCGCAGCAGGAGGACCCAGCGCGGTTCCCGCTTGTGCTACTTGTGGGAAAATCCACGCCGGAGCTTGTCACTGGACCTAGATTGTGCTTCCGTTGTGGTAGAGAGGGGCACATGGCCCGCTTTTTGTGATCACCCGGCTATGGCGGCTCAACCGGCCACAAAGCAGCAGGTCGAGTGTTTGCTACGACCGTCAGAGGCCGAGCGTCACGGATGCATGCCGTGGCGTGTACGCTTCTTGTTTTAGATCACTGCGCATTTGCCTTGTTTGATTCTCGGTTCTACGCATTCATTTGTATCCGTGTTGTTTGGTCGAGCATGCTAAGTTAAGACTAGAGCCTCTAGGTTTCGAGTTATCTGTTGCAACTCCTTCGGGAGTTGATATGTTGGCTAGAGATAAGATTAGGGATGGCCGGATCGAGATATCAGGAGAGTTGCTAGTGGCTACGCTCATAGTTACGCCTATGAGCGGTTTTGATGTGATTCTTGGTATGGAGTGGTTAGTCGTTAACCACGCGTTGATTGATCGCCACCGGAAAGAAGTAGTGTTCAGGGCGCCAGTGTCGCCCGACTTTAAGTTTCGTGGAGTCAGGTGGAGTTTGCCCGCCGATGGTGTCACCGTGAAAGCTCGTCGGTTGCTAGCTCATGGAGCTTGGGGCTATCTAGCCAAGTTGTGCGGGAAGAGCCGCCCCTCGGCTCTGTTGATCCTGCATCGGCCGTGCGGAGTTTTGGACGTGTTTCTGAGGAGTTACTGGGGTTGCCCCGAAGAGAGAGGTTGACTTCACAATTGAGCTCGAGCCGGGACCCTCCCTATCTCGAAGGCTCCGTATCGTATGGCGCCAGTGAGTTAAAGGCCAAGATTCAGCTGCAGGAGATGTTAGATCGAGGGTTCATCCGTCCGAGTGTGTCCCCGTGGGAGCACCGATTACATTTGTGAAAAAGAAGGATGGTTCTATGCGCTTATGTATTGATTACCGCGTGAGCTTAATAAGGTGTGATGAAGAATAAGTATCCGTTGCCCGTGATCGATGATTTTTTCGATCGCCTTCGAGGAGCTTCGTGTTCTCCAAGATAGATCGAGATCCGGTTACCATCGATTTGCGGATCGGGGATGCCGACATTCCTAAGACGACTTTCGAGTCTAGATATGGTCACTAAGAGTTTGTGGTCATGTCGTTTGGATTGACCAATGCCCCAGTGCGTTCATGGACATGATGGATAGGGTGTTCAAATCATTTTTGGACAGCAACCGTCATCGTGTTCATTGACGATATTCTCGATTTATTCGAGGTCTAAAGAAGACCATGCAGAGCATTTGAGGCGAGTATTGGCGGCTTTGAGGGAAAACCGGCTTTATGCGAAGTTTTCCAAATGTGACTCTGGTTGGAGCGGTGGCCTTCCTAGGCCACGTGGTTTCGAGAGATGGTATAGCCGTGGACCCCGCGAAGATTGAGGCCGTGAGTTTATGGGCCAAGCCGACTTGATTCTTGCCGAGATTCGCGGCTTTACTGGTTTGGCGAGTTACTACCGTCGGTTCGTCAAGGACTTTTTCGCTTTAGCCTCGCTCGCCTCACTCGTCTGACGAGGAAGGGTGTCGAGTTTGTTTGGGACAAAGAGTGTGATGAGAGCTTTGCCGGACTCAAGCGCGATCGACTTCAAGACTGATGTTGTTGGCGATCCGGAGGGGACAGTGGTTTCGTGGTCTCTGATGATGCTTCCAAGTTTGGATTAGGTTGTGTGTTGATGCAAGACGGGAAGGTCATTGCCTATGCTTCCCCGTCACCAAGCCGTATGAGCGAGAACTACCCGACTCATGATATGGAGTTGGCGCAGTGGTGTTTGCAACCGAAGATTTGGAGGCATTACCTGTATGGTGAGCGGATTCGAGATGTTTACCGATCACCAAAGCCTCAAGTATCTGTTTACTCGGAAGGAGTTGAATATGAGCGCAGAGGAGATGGTTAGAGTTGGTAAAGGATTATGATCGCGAGATTTTGTACCATCCGGTAAAGCCAACGTAGTGGCCGATGCTTTGAGTAGAAAGACGCCGCACTCTGCGGCGTTGTTGAGTTCCCAGCCGGTTGCGGCGGAGAGAGTTCGAGCGGGCGAGGTTGCGATGTTGTTGGGTGAGGTTACCGCCGTGGTAGCTCGATTGACTGCTCACCGTCGATTAGGCAAATGGATTATAGACGGCCAGTTGGGGACCCCGCACTTAAGCGATTGGTTGTGAGTTAGTGCCGACGGTGACTTTGACTTTGTATATTCACAGACGGTGGGTTGACTTATAGAGGCGGTTGTGTGTTCCGGACATTGCGGAGTTTGCGAGCGAGTTGCTCTCGGAGGCCACAGCCCCTTTTGCTTGGCACCCAGGGGTACCAAGATGTATCAGACCTTAAGCATGGACCTTTCGGTGGATGGGAATGAAGAGAGATGTGGCAGAGTTTGTCGGTAGGTGTCTCACTTGTCGCCAAGTGAAGGCACCCAGCAGAGGCCAGTGGTTTGTTGCTGCGCCACCGAGTGTACCCCAAGTGGAAATGGGAAGAGATCTCCATGGACTTTATCTGCAGGTTGCCAAGGACTCCGACAAAGTTCTCTCAGATTTGGGTGATAGTCGACCGTTTGACCAAGAGCGCACACTTCATTCCCGGGACGAGACACTTATACCGTGGGAACAAAGCGCGCATTGTTTTTGGAGCGAGATCATCCGTTATCATGGTGTGCCGGTGAGGATTGTGTCCGATCGTGACTCGCATGGTTCACTTCTCTCGTTTCGGAGAGCGCTCCGGAAGGGTTTGGGCACGAGTGCAATTTCAAAGATGACTTTTCACCCTCGGACGGATGGTCGATCGAGAGAGTGAATCGATTCTCGAGGATATGTTGAGGGCTTGTGTGTTGGATTTCCCAGCACCGGGACCCGATTCTGTACTTGATGGAGTTTGCCTATAACAACGATTACAATCGGCGATTCGGATGGCTCCATTCGAGGCATTGTATGGTAAGCGTTTGTCGGTCCCCCGTGTTTCGGGAAGAGGTTGGTGATAGACGCGAGTTTTGGGTCCCGAAGATTCTGCAGATTGACCAATGGTGCAAAGTCTGCGTAAGATTAGAGCTCGTATGTTGACAGCTCAGAGCAGTGCGAGAAGAGTTACGCCGATGTTCGGCGTCGAGATTTGGAGTTTGAGGTTGGTCGGCATGTGTTCCTTAAGGTTGCTCCGATGCGAGGTGTTACGAGGTTTGTAAGCGTGGGAAGTTGAGTCCCCGTTTTGTTGGTCCATTTGAGATCCTAGAGAGGATTGGAGAGTTGCTTACCGGTTAGCCCTTCCTCCTCCACATCGTCGTGGTGCATAGTGTTTTTCATGTATCGATGTTGAGGCAAGATGTGCCGGACCCGTCGCACATTGTGGACTTTGAGCCTTTTGCGGTGAATGAGGATTTGAACTTCGAGGAGAAGCGGTGAGGATCCTTGCCTTTGAGACCAAGACGTTGCGTAATCGCGAGATTCGTTTGGTAAAGGTTCGATGGAAGAGTCGGGGTTACGAGGAAGCCACTTGGGAGCGGGAAGACGAGATGAGATTGCATTACCCCGAGCTATTTCTGTCTTAAGGACTTTCGAGGACGAAAGTCATAAAAAGGAGGGAATATTGTAACGACCTGTGTTTTTCTTCCGGTCTTCCGGTATGCCCTAGGGGTAATTTGGTAATTTGGTCGGGCCGTCGTGGTCGTTTGTGTCCTTTCCATTACTAAAATTATTGGATGGTTTTATGTAGGTTTTTGGAGGGGTTTGTGGTTTGGTTTGAGCAAGGTTTGATGCAAAAGTAAAAATAAAGGAATTTGTCTTTGCAGTAGGGGTTTGAACCAGGTCTCTGGGAAGCTTGTAGAGATGTGTGCCAATTGAGCCATTAGGTGCTCTTGTTACTCTTTCTCGCATCACATCTTAATTAACCTTGGATTTTGGAGTTTTGGTGCATTTGGTTAAATGAAATAGAATTAGGTTATTCCATCTTCTTCTCCAAAACTTCTCTTGGCCGCACAAGCTCTCCTCTCCATTGCCTTGCCGAATTCTTCTTCCCTTGCATCTCCTTGGGTTCGATCATCATCATTCCGGTAAGTCTTCATCCTCTTCATCTCCTCATTTGGTTTTTGATCTTGGCCGAAGGTAAGATGTAGAGTGTGTGTGTGTTTGTGTTGGTTGCAACCCGGTGAGAGGAGCGACCATCATCGCCGACCTACTCAGACGCCCACATCTGCCGAACCACCAGCTCGACGCCCAGATCTGTCGAACCGGCCCGGCTCGCACGCCCAGATCTGTCGAACCAGCCTTCGCCGCGACGCCAGATCCGCTTAGCAAGCCTTGCCGTTGTCGTCCAAAGAAGACAGATCGCCTCTGTTGTCGCGACGTCAATGGTCGACCGCCGACGCCGGATCGCGCCAAAGAATAAAGCGGCCAGATCGCCGTTCGTCCCTCGCTGAAGCCGCTCGCCGTGAATCCAGATCGCACGCCAACGCCGCGCGCGCGCCGCCCGCGTTCGCGTTCGCGCGCGCGCTGCTCCTCGCCGCTTTGCTCGCCGTGTATCGCATCGCACGCCACGCCGCGCGCGCGCGCCGCCCAACGCTCGCCGCGCGCGCTATCCTCGCTGCGTGCCGTGCGGTAGCGCAGCTTGGCGCCAGCCAGCTTTGCCAGCAGCTCCAAGCTCGTGTCGCCGTGCCGCGTGAGTTCCCCGAGCCGAGCTTGCTTTTTCTATTGTTGTTTAGACATTTTAGATGCCGATTATTGTTGGTTTGTTAGGTTCCCGCCGCTAGCTCGGGATTGTTCCGCACTTAGGATTTGTGTGTAGAAGCCTCCCGACCAAGGTAAGGATTTCTTACCGGAGTTGTGTGGGCCTGCTGCGGTATATTTGTGATTGTTGTTTTGTATGCTGTGTATGATTATTAGCATGTTTAGCCTAGGTGCTCTGTTTCAATTCTCGATGGCATGAACTCTTGTATTGTTTCTCATGTTAGCCCATGCTAGGTTGTTCCATTCGGCATGTTCGATATTTGTTCTTGCTTCGTAGTATCATGCTAGGTTCCTTGTATCTCGTTGAGCACGTATTGGACCGCATTGAATGAATTGTTATTATTGTTATGGTTTAGAGTTCAAGTAGGTAGCATCATCCGTGCCGGATGCATAACGTAACTTGCATCCCCGACGGGGACGCACGAGATGGTACTGCGTCCGATCCCGTTAGGGTTTAGCTAACCCTAGCGGTGGCCCCCGCAATCTTGGGTGAGGGTGGCGATCGTTAAATGCCCCAACGGTCGGGATGATGACTTGGCATTGCCTCGCCCCCGCAGCGATCGGCACGTCTTTCGTGTTCGGCGTAGCCCTTGATTGCCACTGTTAGGCAAGGACCGCTTCTGGTGTAAGCCTACCACGGCCGGTTCCTTAGCCTCAGTGCGGTGGTACTGTGCCGACATAGTTCACGTGTCCGTGTCTCACACCCCTATGTCGGTGACACCGATCCAGAGATTTAGTTAGGCATGGTGGATCGAACTCGGGCGGCTTGCCACTAGACCGGCACCCCCGAGTTTGCAAAGAGCATGCGGCGCGCGCGCTTACGCTCATTCTGGCGCCGATCGAGAGCTCCTCGGGATCTTGAGCGATGCACCTTTCGTATCGACGATGAGAGACAGCCGAGGCCGGGACTTGTTCCCGTATAGCGCGTTTAGTGTGTTGTGGTATTTCCGGACTAAGACCCCCGAGTTGGCATCCGAGGTCCAAGTGTGGACTTAGCTATGTGCTCCGCTCTCGTGTTTGTACTCATAGCTTGCATACATTCTTCTAGATGATCTTGTATATCGTATTGTACCCCGGTTGGGGATTCTTACTGGGTAATTCGTTACTCACCCTTATTCTCGTGGCTTTCCACAGTAATCAAGGCGGGAGACAGGATGGTGAAGGAGGAGCCGTGATCATGGAATCTGCTGTCATCATCTCGACTATTTTATTTTATCATGACTCTTCACTTTTTTGTTATTTCCGAATGCATGTAGACGGGCACAGAGCCCCAGGATGTTTTCTTACGTTTTATGGATTCCAAAGCATATTTGTACTTTTGGATTGTTTTAATGGTTTAAATAAATCTACGATCGAGTATGCTTTTAGAAATGTATGTTTTGGTTGTTGAATGTTTCTGTTTTTACTTGGGATCCGAAATGTATTTTTCATAATGTCTTTTATTTTCACTACATGCATTGGGGTAAAGGCCCATTTAGAGCCCCTTTTGGGTCGGGTCTTTACAGACAGTCTGCCACCCTCACCCAAGATTGCAGGGCCAGCCGTTAGGGTTAGCTAAACCCTAACGGGATCAGGGACGGAGTACCATCTCGTACGTCCCTGTCGGGGATGCAAGTTACGTTATGCATCCGGCCCGGATGATGCTACCTACTTGAACTCTAAACCATAACAATAATAACAATTCATTCAATGCAGTCCAATACGTGCTCAACAGATACAAGGAACCTAGCATGATACTACGAAGCAAGAACAAATATCGAACATGCCAGAATGGAACAACCTAGCATGGGCTAACATGAGAAACAATACAAGAGTTCATGCCATCAGAATTGAACAGAGCACCTAGGCTAAACATGCTAATAATCTTACAGGCATACAAAACAACAATCACAAATATACCGCAGAGGCCCACACAACTCCGGTAAGAAATCCTAACCTTGGTGGAAGGCTTCTACACACAAATCCTAAGTGCGGAACAATCCCGAGCTAGCGAGCGGGAACCTAACAAACCAACAATAATCAAGCATCTAAAATGTCTAAACAACAATAGAACAAGCAAGCTCGGCTCGGGAACTCACGCGCACGACGACACGAGCTTGAGCCGCGGCAGCTGGCTCGGGCGCTGGCCGCGCTGGCTTGCACGGCAGACGGCAGGACGCCGCTGGCCGGCCGCGCTGGCCGCACGGACGGCAGCAGGACACGCGCCGGCCGCTACCGGGCACGCAAGACGGCAGGACGCGCGCGCGGCGAGCGCTCGGGCGGCGGCGCGCGGCGCTGGCGCGGCGAGCGCGGACACGGCGAGCAGCTTCGGCAGGACGCTCTCGGCGCGAACGCTCGGGCGGCGGCGCTGGCGCCGCCGGGCGCGCGCGATGCGTGAATACACGGCGAGCGGCTCAGCGGCAGGACGCGCGGCGCCGGCGAGGACCTCTCGGTGTGCGAGCGATCGGGCGAGGACGAACGACGATCTGGCTGCGTTATTCGGGCGCGATCCGGCGCGGCGGTTCGACCGGCCGACGCGGCGATTTAAGGGGCGTCTGTCAGGGCTGGACGAACGGCAAGGTCGCTAAGCGGATCTCGCGCGTCGGCGCAGGGCTGGTTCGACAGATCCGGGCGTGCGAGCCGGGCTGGGTTCGACAGATCTGGGCGCGGCGAGTGGTCGGCGATGATGGATGCTCCTCTTGGCCGGGTCGCAACCAACACAAACACACACACACTCTACATCTTACCTTCTGGCCAAAGATCAAAACCAAATGAGGAGATGAAGAGGATGAAGACTTACCGGAATGATGATGATCGAACCCAAGGAGATGCAAGGGAAGAAGAATTCGGCAAGGCAATGGAGAGGGAGAGCTTGTGCGCCAAGAGGAGTTTTGGAGAAGAAGATGGAATAACCTAATTCTATTTCATTTAACCAAATGCACCAAAACTCCAAAATCCAAGGTTAATTAAGATGTGATGCAGAAAGAGTAACAAGAGCACCTAATGGCTCAATTGGCACACATCTCTACAAGCTTCCCAGAGACTGGTTCAAAACCCCACTGCAAAGACAAATTCCTTTATTTTTACTTTTGCATCAAACCTTGCTCAAACCAAACCACAAACCCTCCAAAACCTACATAAAACCATCCAATAATTTTAGTAATCTGGAAAGGACACAAACGACTCGACGGCCCGACTAAATTACCAAATTACCCTAGGGCATACCGAAGACCGGAAGAAAAACACTGGTCATACTGATTTAGGGCTATTTTATGATTATTGATGTGTTTGCTTGGCTCGTTATAGGTTGCTCGGGTTCGATCGCAGATTAATTTTATTGTGTGTTGTTGCCTTCCGACTGTAAGGATTTCTTACCAGGAGTTGTGTGGGCCTCGCGATATTTTCATGATATGCCTTGCTTGTTTCTTCGATCGTTATGAGCATGATAATAATAGAGCAGCTTTGATTGATTTCTTGCTGGCATGTTTGCTTGATATTACATGTTAGTGCCATGCTAGGTTTGTTCTGCCAGCATGCTTGTGATTCCTACTTAAGCCCGTAGTATCATGCGAGGTAGTGTGATTGATGTCGGTCTTTGTTTGCTAGCCAGGAATCATTGCTTTTTTCTCTGTACTCTTAGATAGAGTTGTAGGGTTTGTCATCATCCAGAGGCTGAGTGGACATAACGTACTTTGTCCCCACTGATCGGGAGTAGTGTGCGAAGCATAACGTATCTTGCTTCCCCCCCCGGTCACTAAGGTGGATTTAGCTCAGGTCGGGAATAAAGTGTGCGCAGAATAACGTATCTTGCTACCCCCGACCAGCCGGTTGTGGAATTAGCTACCCACTTCGGCATAGCCTAGTTTGTAGCCTGCTAGAGCGGAACCCTGCAATCGGTGTAAGCCTGCCCTGGCCGATTCTTAGCTTCAGGTCGGTGGACCATGCTGCACAGATGACCGCCGAGGGCCTCGCGCCATCGTGATCGCGACACCGCTCCGAGTCATAGGTATGCGTACCTGGCCCGCGTAGTTTGCCTTTAGGCCCCCGCATTTACGCCGGTCGCAGAAGAGCATGTGGTGTGCGCGCACACGCGTTAGTTGCCGGTTCGAAGAGCTCCCCCGGGCTAATGTTCGTGAGTACACCATTCTTTCCATTAGAGCCTGACTTCGGGTACTCTCCCGTAAGTCCAGATTAGTGCAAGGGCAAGGAGGCCCTTGAGGACATTCTAGGGATCAGTGTATTCCCCCCGAGTGACAGATACCTCGGTGATGTCCAGGATTGGACAGTGTATCCAATCCCAGCTTAGGCCTAAGTAGGAGACTTCCGATGACTCAGATTTTTTATGAGCTCGTTGAGCCATGATCTGTGTTGGTAGCTGTTTGCTTGCATGCTTTGGTACTAGATGACTGATTATATCGTATTGTACCCCGGTTGGGGATTCTTACTGAGTAATTCGTTACTCACCCTTATTTCTGTGGTTTTTCCACAGGTAACCATGGTACGAGACAGGATGGCTGGAGGAGGAGCTGTGATCATGGAAAACCCGTTGTTCAACTCTGAGTCTTATGTTTATGTTATGATTTAAATGTTCTCTGAATGCATGTAGTTGGGCACGGAGCCCTAGGGTGTTTTCTGAATGTATTTCCGGATTCTAGCATTGTTGTAAAGATTGTATGTTTTAAATAAATCTCTGATCAGAGTAGGGGTTGTAAATGCATTTGTCTTGGAACAGGTGCTTGGAAACAGGGACAGGTTTCAGGAAATTAAATGGATGTTTTATGTTTTAGTTTTTACTTAGAATCCGAACACCATCATGCAAATTTTATGTAGATTTGTAATGCATGCATTGAGGTAACGGCCTAGTTAGAACCCTTTCGGGTCGGGTCGTTACAGTCACTGACATAGGGGTGTGAGACCTGGACACGTGAACTATGTCAGCCTGAACCACCGCACCTGAGGCTAAGGAATCGGTCGTGGTAGGCTTACACCAGGAAGCCGTCCTTGCCCTAACAGTGGCAATCAAAGGCTACGGTGAACACGTTGAGGACGCGTGTTACCGTCGGACGAGGCAATGCCAAGTCATCATCCCGACCGTTGGGGCATCGCGCAGACTACCACCCTCACCCAAGATTGCAGGGCCTACCGGTCGGGTTAGCTAAACCCTCACGGGGTCCAGGGACGGAGTACTACCTCGTACGTCCCTGCCATGGATGCAAGATACTTTATGCATCAGGCCCGGATGATGCTACCTACCTACACTCTAACTTATCATATCAATAACATACAATCCAATACAATCCAAAACGTGCTCAACAGATACAACGAACCTAGCATGGTACTACGAAGCAAGAATAGATATGAGCATGCTAGAACGGAACAACCTAGCATGGACTAACATGAGAAACAACATAAGAAACCATGCCAGTCGGGAATTCAGAACAGAGCACCTAACACTAAACATGTTGATAATCATAACAGGCATACAAACAACGATCACATATAACATCGCAGGGCCCACACAACTCCGGTAAGAAATGCTTACCTGGCTGGGAGGCAACTACACACAAAAACCAAAGCTGCGATCGAACTCGAGCTAGCTACCGAGAGCCTAACAAAAACAATGATAATCACAATCCATATGCCTAAATATAATAAAATAAACAAGGCTCGGCTCGGGAGCAACTCACGCGCTCTACCGACACGCTGGACGGGCGGCAAAGACGGCTGGCTGGCTTCTTTGGCGCTGGGGCACGGATGGGCGATCGACACGGGCCTGGCGCGGACGTGATGCGCGGACAGGCAAAACACGGGCGGGCTAGCGGCACAGCACGCTGCCGCTGGACGCGAACGCACTGGGACGGCGACGGGCGCGCGGGCGCTGGGGCTGCGACGCGGATGCGGACGCGCGGGCGCCAGCTCGGCTGGGCGATAGCGTCTGGCGCCCGGACGGGCTAGGCGCGCGTGGGCGAGCAACGCGATGCAGCGGCTGCGACGGCGATGAGCACGCGGATGCGTGCGTGGCGACGGCCTCGCTGGGCGCTGGCTGCGTCTTTGGGCGCTGGCGTCGCGCTTGCTGGCGCTGGGCCGCTGGTGCGATCTGGCTGGGCTGCTCGACCGGGCTGCTCAGCTGGGTTGCTTGGCTGGCCGGAACGAAGCTCGGAGGACTCTCGGGAAGAAGAACACGACAATGGAGCTTGAGGAAGAGGGTTGGGCGGCCAAGGCTTCTTTGGAGAATAAGCTCAAAAGACCTAAATTCCTTTCATTTAATCAAATGCACCAAAACCCAAAGAAATCAAGGCTAGCCAAGATATGCTGCGGAAAGAATAACAAGATCCTCCTGTGGCTCAACTGGCCACACCACCCACTTGACTTCCTAGTACCCCAGGTTCGAAACCCAGCTGCAACACAATTTTCCTTTATTTTTACTTTTGCATCTATCCTTACTCAAACCCATCCAAAAAGCCTAAAAAACCTACATAAACCCATCCAATAATTTTAGCAACTGGAAAAAGACATAAACGGCCATGAAGGCCCGACCAAATTACCAAAATACCCCTAGGGCATACCTCAAAGACCGGGATGAAAACCTGGGCCGTTACAGCTGCTGCTGCTGCTGCTGGTGGCTCGGTGTGGCTCGGTTGGGTTTCTTGGTGAGGTCGGCAAGGAGAGAGAGAGAGAGAGAGAGAGAGAGAGAGAGAGAGAAAAGGGGAAAGAATAAGGGTTTTTCTCTTTTTCTATTCCTTTTTCCTTAATTAAATAGGCTTTGGGTGGTCCAAAATCCCTTCCCAAGGCTTTCCTCCTTCGAGTCCTAGCTGACACATTCTTTTCCATTTAATAAAACCCATTTAAATCAAGCCTCCTAATAACCGTTAGGTCAAGGGTTCAATTCCCAAAGGAAGCACTCTAATTAACAATAATTTTGCTAATTACCAAAACACCTCCAAACTTCCAAACTACTAGCCCGAACTTCTTGGGTCCTGCAACCAAAAACAATCAAGCCTCGACAAAGGCAGGAGTGACCCTGGAGTCCTCAAAATCCACAAAACCCTGACCGGGGGCAAAAAGACTAAAATGCCCCTAAGGGTTAAAATAGCACTAACGACCCATCCAAACATCCTAATAATGAACCGGAAAAACCTGGGAAACCAAAATAGAAAACTGGGCCGTTACAAAACGCGCTCCGATCAGCCATCCAACTCATGGCTCTAACACTGGATCAACCACGCATCTTCGATGCCAACACTACCCATACTAGGGTAACTCAAAGGGTAGCCGAATCATGCTACCAACAAACTGGCTCACAAGCTCACAACAGAGGCGCGAGAACTCGAACGCGCTAGCTCTTAACAGCCTACAACATCCTTTGCACCCAACTCTAGGAGACCCTGAAAAGCTCCAACTTTCCCTCGAAAACCTCATACTTGTAGTCCTCTGAATACCACCGAGCTAGATCTACTATGCAACCCAAACAGGTGCAACCTCAGGAGAATGTGTAACGGCCCAGGTTTCTATCCCGGTTCTCGAGGAGCTTCCGGTTCAGATTCAGTGGTTCGGTTGGGCCGTTAGAGCTGTTTTGACCCTTAGGGGTATTTTGGTCTTTTTGCTCCCTGGGCTGGATTTGTGGTTTTTCATGGCTTCGAGGCAGCTCCTGCCTTTGTTGAGGCTTGTTTTTTGGTGGCTGCGAGTCCCGAGATGTTTGGGCTATTCGTTTGGGAGTTTGGTTGTGATTTGGGTTTTGGGCAAAATGATGGTTGTTTGGGTGTTTCCTTTGGGATTCGAGCCCGGGCCCTCAGTGTTGATTTGGGAGGTCGTTTTAAGTGAGATTTGTTGATTGGAAATGGTTGCTTCAGTCGGGTCTCGAAGGAGGAAGCCGGGAAATGGGATTTAAGGATTTTAAGGATTTTTGGAAAATTGGAAAATTGGATTTATTTGGATAAGGATGGAAATTTAATAAAAGAGAAAAAGAAAAGAAAAAAAAAGAAAATCCCATTTTTTCCCCCATTTTTCCCTTTCTCTCTCCTCCAACCCGAGCCCCCCCCCCCTTGGCCCCTCACCTCCCTACCCGAGCAGCCCCTAGTCCCCACCCTGGCCGCCCAGCCCGAGCCCCCTGGCCGCCCGAGCTCGCCCCTGGTCGCCCAACCCAGCGCCAGCCGCCAGCCGCGCCCGCCCAGCCACCGCTCGCCTAAGCCGCGTCGCCCAGCCCCTACGTCGCCTGGGATCCGCCTCGCCTAAGCCGCCCCCGAGCCGGCTCGCCGCTCGTCGCGTCGCCCGACTTCTGCGCGTGCTATGCGCGCGCGCCACCCGAGTGTCTCAGAGCTCATGTCGCCGCGCCGAGCGCTCAGTAGCTCGCCGCCGCCGCGCGCCCCTGCTTGCTTGCCGAGCTCGAGCCCGCGCGCTCCTCGTGGCCGAAGCCGCCAGCTGCTCGCGCCCACCGCTTGTGGTGTGTTGGCTTGGCCCGAGCCTTGTGGTTTCTCGGATGGTATTTCCCGAGTCTTTTCTTCGTTGGGCTCGGATTTGTTGACTGCTGGTTATTGATTTATTGGGTTGTTTTATTGTGTTTATTTGGGTGCTTTGTTTGATGTTCAGGCTGTTCGGGATCGATTAGAGGCTCGAGGGTCGTTCGTTGATTGTGATTTATTATTATTGTTTTCCTGCTTGTTCCAAGTAAGGATTTCTTACCGTGGTTGTGTGGACCCTACGATATTATCTCGATTGTGCCTTGTATGCTTGTTTACTGTTATGAGCATGTTAGAGATAGAGCAGTTGATTGATTTCTTGCTAGCATGTTTGCCTGATTTTACATGTTAGTGCCATGCTAGGTTTGTTCGCGCAAAGCAAAGCTTATGATTCCCGCTAAGTTGTAGTATCATGCTAGGTAATGTGATTTATGTCGGTCATTGCTTGCTAGCCAGGAATCATTGATTTTACTCTGTACTCTTAGATAGAGTTGTAGGGTTTGTCATCATCCAGAGGCTGAGCGGACATAACATACTTTGTCCCCACTGATCGGGAGTAAGGTGTGCGCAGCATAATGTATCTTGCTTCCCCTGGCCGCTAAGGTGGATTTAGCTCAGTCGAGAGTAAAGTGTGCGTGAAGATAACGTATCTTGCTACCCCCTCGACCCGCCGGTTGTGGACTTAGCTACCCACTTCCGGCAATAGCCTAGTTTGTAGCTCTGCTAGAGCGGACCCCGCCAACGGTGTAAGCCTACCTTGGCGGTTCTTAGCTTCGTGTCGGTGGATCAGCCGCATGAGATGAGCGCCGAGGGCCTCGCCATCGCGTGATCGTGACACCGCTTTCGAGTCATAGGCATGTGCACCTGGCCCGCGTAGTTTTCCCTTAGGCCCCCCCCGCATTTACGCCGGTTGCAGAGAGCATGCGGTGTGCGCGCGCACGCGTTAGTTGCCGATTCGGAGAGCTCCCCCGGGCTAATGTCGTGAGTACACCATTCTTTCCGTTAGAGCCTGACTTCGGGTATTCTCCCGTAAGTCCAGATTAGTGCAAGAGCAAGGAGGCCCTTGAGGACATTCTAGGGATCAGTGTATTCCCCCCGAGTGACAGATACCTCGGTGATGTCCCGGGATTGGTCGATGTATCCAATCCCGATTAGGCGGAAGAAAGAGACTTCCGATGGCTCCAGATCTTGTTTTATGAGCTCGTTGAGCTATGATCTGTGTTGATAGTCGTTTGCTTGCATGTTGAGGTGCTAGATGACTCGATGTATCGTATTGTACCCCGGTTGGCTAGATTCTACCGAGTATCTTTATACTCACCCTTATTTATCTTTCAGGTAGCTTGGGACAACACCGGGATGGCTAGCGGAGGAGCCGATTGATCATGGGGAGCCGCGGCACTCTGTCATTTATTATTGCATTGTTTATTCAAAGCATGTAGATGGACAGAATCCTAGGGAACATTGTTTAAAAAGTCATTTAAATTATATTGTATATTTTTATAACATCTGGCAAAGTTGTTTTACTTCGTTGGATTGCTTAAATGAAAACTGTTGTTTATGTTTTAAGGGTTCCCCCTTCTCATATGTTTTGAATGGTTTTTAAATATGAGCACTAAACCGCTTGTTATCATATTTAACTTGCATGCTGAGTGAGAACCCCGGTTTAGGACCATGTTTTGGGTCGGGTTCGTCACAGAACGGGAAAAAGACTAGCGGGGATGCTAAACTCTGGGCGGCCATGGAACCACCTACACAAAAAATGCCAACTGGCCTGAATCTAGACCTCCTCTCAAAGCTTGGTGCCAACAGGCACTACATCCTTTACAACAAAAATCAGCCCTAAACGACGTTTATGCCCCTCTGAGGATAGGGAAAGTCACACTCCAAGTGACGGGGCAATGGCACTTAACACAAGAGTCCAACACTCGAGCAGTCTAATCTCTGGCATCTCGCCTAACAGACATGCCACGGCCTACTCCTGCATCCCACTCGATGCTCCACAAAAGCTCAGGCCAACTCCTCGGGTGGCAACAACTAGTTCCACATTTGGAACATCCAAACAAAAGAGTGCTCCACTCTACTAGCCCGCTGAAATCCACAAACGGATTAAGCCCTGACAAGAAAACTCCACACTACACCCTGACTACGAGGGTACTAAAGGAACTGGCTGCCAAACGACAGCAGGCTTGCAAGGGGGCAAAGATGTCTCCACATCTACCTCAAGCCACTAACCCGGCAACTTGCCAATCGATCGGGCGACTGGTGGAGACTCTACTGGCCCAACTCTCTCAAGGGACTTCCACCACCAACTGCTGTACCAAACAGCACAAGAATGGCACATCTCGGCCTCTGAACAGCACAACATCCCAACACACGGATGATAAACTCAATCCTGGTCAACCGCTTTACTACTAGCAGTAGGACTTTCTAAAACATCGAGCTCTACAGGCATCCACTTGCCAAACTGGGCAGTTCCATCAACGCCAACAATCTCATCCGCATAAACCTGCTGATCATGCCCTTCCAGGAACCTCCGGGGCTACAAGAGCTACTGGGGGGGTGTGTCTGCTGAAAAACTCTGTCAGCTGGGCTATCTGTGCCCGGGACTCCTCACTACGCGCTACAAACTGCGCATGGGTCTCCGCTCTCTGATAGCTAAAGACCTGCCATCAAATCTCTCATGGCTGGAGCACACTCTGCTTAAGGAGTCTCACTCTGAGGCGTGCTAGCCTCTACCCCCTCCACTAGGCAACTCAACTGCCAGGGCCAACTCTGGCCAACGGGTCTAAACAACCCTGGACGCGGCCTCAACATCAACACGAACAGTCCAACTCCTCGGTCGGACATGCCAAGCTTCCCTGCTCCTCTAAGTGCGATCAACATACTGGCGATCTGCACAAAGCACCTCCACCCTCTCACTAGGGGAAAACCAACAACTGGGCCACAAGGGGCCTACGGGAGTCTAATCTCTGCCTCCCTCTAGAACGATGTCCCAGGGCATCCAAATCTATCTAGATACCTCAACAAGCTGCTATCACACTGCTCGCACTGCGAAAAGTTGGCATGATGGAGCTCTAAGCCCAAACCAACAACGAGTCAGAACCTGCTCGTCTCTGCTCCACAACACTACACAAGGCATAAAAGCTAGATGAAAAGTATTGAAAATTCTTAACCCTTAGCTTAATGAACTCAGACAAACCTGACGGCCATGGAGTGCTGATGATCATGGGAACAACAACCTACAAAGCAGGTTAGTCTACAGAATCTATGACTTTGTGCTCTGATACCAACCTGTAAGAACCCGACCCAAAACATGGTCCTAAACCTGGGTTCTCACTCAACATGCAAGTTAAATATGATAACAAGCGGTTTAGTGCTCAAATTTAAAAACTCTTCAAAACATATGAGAAGGGGGAACCCTTAAAACATAACCAACAATTTTCATTTAAACAAACCAACGAAATAAAACAAGTCTGGCCAGTGTTTATAAAAGCATACAATACAATTTAAACAGCTTTTAAACAATGTTCCCCTAGGACTCCTGTCCATCTACATGCTGAATAAACAATGCAATAATAAATGACAGAGTGCTGGCAGCTCCCATGATCAATCAGCTCCCTCCGCTAGCCCTCCTCGTGTTGTCCCAAGTTACCTGAAAGATAAATAAGGGTGAGTATAAACATACTCAGTAAGAATCCCCAACCGGGGTACAATACGATACATGAGTCATCTAGCACCTCAACATGCAAGCAAACAGCTATCAACACAGATCATAGCTCAACGAGCTCACAAGGCAAGATCTGGAGTCATCGGAAGTCTTCTACTTCCGGCCTAATGATTGGTTCTCATAACCAATCCCGGGACATCACCGAGGTCTCTTTCACACGGGGGAGTGATCATCTCAAGAACTAATCCCAAGGATGTCCTCAAGGGCCTCTTGCCCTTGCTGCAATCTGGACTTACGGGAGAGTATCTGAAGTCTGGCTCTAAACTGGAAGGAATGGTGTACTCACGAACATTAGCCCGGGGGAGCTCTCTGAACCGGCAACTAACGCGTATGCAAGCACACCGCATCTGCTTTGCAACCGGCGTAAATGTGGGGCCTAAGGACAAACTACGTGGGCGGTATGCATGCCTAAGACTCAAAGCGGTGTCATCGATCACGATGAGTGCGAGGCCCTCGACACTCATCTCAGGCAAACGAGCCATCGACACGAAGCTAAGAACCGGCCAAGGTAGGCTTACACCGTTGGCAGGGTTCCGCTCTAGTAGGCTACAAACTAGGCTTATGCCAATAAGGTAGCTAATTCTCATTGGCTGCCGGGAGGGGAAGCAATGTACGTTATGCCTCGCTCTACTCCCGACTGGTGGGGACAAAGTACGTTGTGTCCGCTCTCAGCCTCTATATGATGACAAACCCTACAACACTAGCTAAGAGTACAGAGTGAAAGATTCCTGGCTAACATACATAATAGACATCAATCATACGTATCCTAGCATGATACTACGAACTTAAAGCAGGAATCTCGAGCATGGTAGAAGAACAAACCTAGCATGGCACTAACATGTACAAACGACAAACATGCTAGCAAGAATTCAATCACAAGCTGTTCTATCCACTAACATGCTCATAAAAGTAAACAAACATACAAGGCACAATCATGATATATCGCAGGGTCCACACAACCACGGTAAGAAATCCTTACCTGGAACAAACATAAATAATAACAAATCAACAAACGACCCACAAGCTTCGATGGAACCCGAGCAGCCTAAACATTCAATAAAACACCCCAATTAAATACAATAATCAGCAGCCAACAAATCAGGGCCCAACGAAGAAAAGACTCGGGAAATACCATCCGAGAAGCCACAAGGCTCGGGCCAACCAACACATAATGTAGGCGTGTTGGGCGCAGGGTCAATGGTCGGGCGCTAGGCGCCGACGCAGCGCTGGCCGGGCAAGATAAGGGCGCGCGCGGGCGCGGCTTGAGCTCACCTGGCGACGCGCGGCGGCGCGGCTTCGGCCTGAGGGACGGCGAGCGGGAGCGAGCTCTACAAGCGTCAGGGATGTGCGCGGGGCGACGCGACGCGATGGCCTCAAGGACGCTCGGGCTCGGCACGGCGAGCTACAGGGACGCTCGATCTGTTGCGGGGACGGCCTGGGCGAGGGCTGGGCGACGCGACACTGTGTGGTGAGGGCTCGGGCTACGCGACACGGATCCGGGCGAGGCTGGGCGACGCGGCCTGGGCGATCTGGCGCGAGGACTCGCATGAGTCTTGGGCGGCTGGGCCACCGAGGCGGACACGACGACGCCGGCATGTGGTGGCTCGGGCTTGGGCGAGCTGGGCGGCTAGGGGGGCTGGGGTCGGGCTGGGGTGAGGGCTCGGGTTGGGTGAGAGGAAGAGAGAGAGAAAGTATTTAATAAAACTTGATTTTATATGTAAGAGCTTTTTACATAAGTGAGCTAAAGAAAGTATTTACAAAACTATTCATATTTAGAAAATTTTGTAAAACTAAATCATCCCACTTTAATAAAACTTGATTTTATATGTAAAAAGACATAAATATCCTTCTTCTTTAAATTAACATTAAAAAATAAAATATCTCTCTTTCCGCCTAAATTTTTTTTTTCAACTTTCTCCTCTAAAATTGCATCTCCTAAAATCATGGGTTTAGTTTTTTTTTATTTTTTATTTTCCATTTCCTTTTTGAAGTTTAATTCAGTTTTTATTTATCTTCTTTTAGTTGTTTTGATTTTTTGTACCATCCATGAAATGAAGTAAATTGTGTAATATATTAGTAATTCTAAAATATATTAATATTCTTTTTTTTACATGACTACGTATAAGTACTTTATTAATAATGTATTTTATGATTAAGATGTTTGGTATATTTTTGTTTATTTATCTAAAAAACATTATGAATACATTATTTATCTTTTTAAAATATAAATCTAGTATTTATCTTTTTTATATATAAATAAAATATTTATATATTTTTAATATAAATACAGTATTTCTCTTTTTTATATATATATAAAGACAATGTTAATCTTTTTTAATATAAATACAATATTTATCTTTTTCTAAATATAAATATAATATTTATCTTTTTTTTATTATAAATATAATGTTTATCTTTTTTAAAAAAATATAAATATTTTATTTATCTTTTTTAAATATAAATTCGGTATTTATCTTTTTTTAATATAAATACAGTATTTATCTTTTATAAACATAGATACAATATTTTATCTTTTTTAAATATAAATATAATGTTTGTCTTTTTAAATATAAATATCGTATTTATCTTTTTAAAATATAAATACAATATTTATCTTTTTTTAAAAATATAAATATAGTATTTATCTTTTTTTTAAATATAAATACTGTATTTATCTTTTTTTAATATAAATACAGTATTTATATTTCTATTGGAAAAATAATAAAGGATGCAGCCAACCTAAGTCGGTCAATCAAACGAACCCAATTTAGAAGAAAAAAATAAATATTTTCAGATATGATTAGATTTTTAATTATTTTAAAAAAATGGCTATCCACCATAATTTCTCTAATTTTAAATCCAAAATATATGTTTTTACAATATTATATTATAAAGACAAACAATTTTCTATTATTTAATTAAAAAACATATCAAGTTCAAAAAAATATATACAAAAATCAAATTGAGTTTGAAAATATTACTAATTTAAAATTCCAAAAACATATTGTTCACACGAGATTTCTGGAAATAAATAGAAATGAGACACGTGTAAATGAATTTGAATCTTTATATTATATTATAAAGACAAACAATTTTCTATTATTTAATTAAAAAAATATCAAGTTCAAAAAAATATATAAAAAAATAAAATTGAGTTTGAAAATATTACTAATTTAAAATTCCAAAAACATATTGTTCACAGGAGATTTCTGGAAATAAACAAAAATGAGACACGTGTAAATGAATTTGAATCTTTATATTATATTATAAAGACAAACAATTTTCTATTATTTAATTAAAAAAAATATCAAGTTAAAAAAAATATATAAAAAAATAAAATTGAGTTTGAAATTATTACTAATTTAAAATTCCAAAAACATATTGTTCACACGAGATTTCTGGAAATAAACAGAAATGAGACACGTGTAAATGAATAGAAATGAGACACGTGTAAATGAATTTGAATCTTTATTGATTTGATTTCTGCACATGTTACAATCTCTAATATTTGTCCTCTGATTCTTTCTCTCGGGATGTGGATTTTGAAGATGTCGATCTGAGGGCTTGTGAGCTTATTCTCAGACGGAGGATGATTGAATATTCAGTATATTGGTGAAAAGACGATCGGTTTGAGGAAGCCTTTTTCGTTGAGAGATCTTAATCTCTGAATTCTCTCGATCGATCTTAATCTCGAATCCCTTTTTCGTTGAGAGTATCCGTATTTCGAACCATCAGAGCCCTCAATTTGTTTTATAAATACCAAGATGAGCAAAGTGGATGCATTCCCAAAAATCTCAAAGCACCTCGCTATTGTCATAATTAGTTCTAAGCCGCCATCAAAGTTTCCAGATTTGCTGGTTGTTGAAGCCGAAACCAGTGCTAACAAGGTTACTTCCCACCGTTCATGCATTACCTATCGTTGGAGATCGCCTACCTTAGCCAGCAAAAGTAAGCTTAGTCACCGTCATAAGGTAACACAAGTTGCCGTGGGTCTATGATTGAGTTCAAGCCGCATCACAAATTGTCGAAGTTTGCTAGCCCGAGTTTGCGCGACCACCGTGAATCGTTCACCAAGCATACATATTTGACAGGTAAGTATTTTTTTTTTTAATATGAGGCAGAGAGGGACGAAAAGAGAATCATAGAAATAGGAAGAAGGAGATGAAATATAGGAGAGAAAAAGAAATTAATGGGATTGGGAAGGTGCATGTGAGAAAGATGGGAAAGGTGTGAGACAGCTGTATGAAATTTTTTTTTCTTTTCTTTTTTTTTATACAGGTATAAAAAAAATTTGTATATAAAAATATATTATCTCACCTATGTACAAGTTTTGACTCTACTGCTGTTATTTACCACTCAACGTTTATTAATTAATTTTCTTTTAATTATGTACATGATTATTTACTTTTTAATTTAAAGTTTATTTTTATATACATAATTTACAGTAGTTAGTATATGCATATTATACATGGTTTATTCTTTTGTATATACCTAGAACTCTCTACCGTTTTCATTACAATTTTACTTGCAATATTTCTATTGTTATTATTTTTTTTTTGTATAGGTAACTTTTTTTTTTGGGTAGGTTATAAACAATCTCTACATAACAGACAAGGTCACAACACCTTTTTTTTACACCTTTTGAATTTAACTCTTTTTTTTTTTTTTTTTTTGCAGAGGTTTCTTTCTTTTGGTGAAAATATAGTGTATTTTACGGATCATCCCGATCCTAAAGAAAATTGCTTGGTTATCCTGAGAGATAAAGAACAATCCATTAATCATGGAATCATCCTTCCTGTAGGCAGACCGATATATGGAGACTTTAGAGAATCACAGCCACCTGTAGAAAAATCTAATTTTCTCTCCAAGTGGTCAAATGAAGGGTTCTTGGGTCCCAACACATCTTTGAAAGCGTGGTTCTTAGACTCCCCAATTCATAATCATATGCCAAACAACAATCCGCTGTCAACACTACAAAGTTCCTAATCCAGTTAAAGGTCCAATGATGGTTGAATTGTCTAGCAAAAGTGGGGTCAAATATTTTACTGATTTTGAAGCTCGTGTACACATTCACAAGGGTAGAGAGATATCATGGTATGCTAGCCTTTTAGCTAGAAACAAAGGTGAACGTCTGACAGATGATAAAAGTCTTACTTTTTGGTCCTCGTCATTCTTTATCAGTCTTCGTTCATGCTTGTTATCTTTGCGAAGTGAATCGACATTAGTTATTGAAGCTTACAACCCTTGTCGATTTAGCCAAAAATTTGGATTCTGTCAAGACATACCCAATGATTTGAGCAAAGTGATTCCTAGGGCTACTTTAAATAATGTATTGCGCCTCTGGATGATATGCGTTGAAGTAGAGACATCCTCTCAAGTATATATTCATGTGCATGCAATGAACCCAAATAATCAAGTTACAAAACGTTACCACAATTGGTGGTTGGTAAAGAATGGAAGCTATCTTGAGGGTAACATACAAAGGTTGGTGGATAGTGTCGCTCCTATTTCTTCTAAACCCAAGTTCCCCAAGGCAGTTGGTGATAATAAATGAGGCAAACAAATTCGCATGTTTGATCCTGCTAATTTTGCCACCACAGAAAATGAGGAGAGCCATAGTAGTCATACTGACTAGCATTGGAAGAGGCAGAAGAAGTCCCATAAACTTTCAATCTTTGAAGATGACTTTTTTTAGGGGGTTCTAAGTGCTTCGCCGTTTCAAGATCTTCCATTAACCTTGGTTGGATTTCCTTTGTTGATTTATTTAATCTAAAGTAATCGTTTTCCTTAACACTTGATGATTTACTTCAATTTTTCTTAGTCACCTCTTGATGATTCAATTATGGAAGCAATAGAGCAAACCAGTCCAAAATCAGTCGTCAGTCTAGAGTTGTTTCATTCTATGACTGCGCGCGTGGGTCAATCCAAGGCTCCAATGAATAAAGCTAGATTTTCACCCTCTGTTCCTACAACTGATATAGTGATAAAATCGTCGAGGGAGAAGACACAGTGTAGGGATATGCCAATGTTGAAACATACGTCACAGTTGATAAGGGAGAAACGGTTGGGAGAGACACCACAGTTGATAGAGGTGATGCAATTGAAAGAGACACCATAGTTGAGAGAGATGTTGCAGTTGAGGAAGACATTACCATTGAAAGAACCTGCTTTGCACTTGGGTAGTGTACCAGTTCCTAGTGCTAGTGAGATCACTCATTGTTGTGCAGATACTGACTAGCTGAATGTAAACAAGGAAACTGCGTTGGTTTTGTGGGAGAAAATACGCCAAAGGATTGTAGATACTCCGTTTGAAAAGATTTCACGTGCTATAAAGTATGCGACCACGAGTTCAAGGCATCTCAAATATTTGTGCAACTAACCTCCGTTCCTACGAAAATTTGTCTGAGATTACTTTCTAAAAAGGTTGAGGAATTCAACAATCTGCAATCATTACATTCTTCCCAACTCACGTCAACAAGCAAAACTTGTCGGTTGGAAGAGGCTAAGGTTACCTTGAATAACTTATTAAGTAACCAAAATAGCACAATGGCTGAGATGGATGCGTTCATTCAACAACATCAAAGGTCATTACGAGAGGGAGAAAGGTTGGAAGCCCAACTTAATGCTTTGAAGACCAAACAAGAGGAAATCTCGGAGTCGATTGTTGAGAAAGAGACTTATTTGGCTCAGCTCAAACTCGATTTAATGTGTAGCACGTGAAGCTATAACTGATGTCGAAAGTTCTGATGCCATTTCTGATGAAGACGCTTGTAACTTGGAGATACTTCGTGGGATGTTGAGTGATGCTCTTCAAGAGTTGCAAGATTTCAAATGGGTTCCATGATCTTTTTTTTTTTTTAGATCTATATATTTTTTTTAGCACATTTATTTTATCAACGAGAGTTGTTACTCTTATGTTGCTTCACATTTATCATTTGTCAGACATGTATTTCTATTTATAATGAATGCAATTTTCAAGATTTCATATTGTCCGAGATTTTTTATTTATTTTTTAATTTTTATGGACTGAACTTAAAATTTCTTTCAAGTCGCCACGTACCCTTTAATTTGGTGAAAGGGATCAAGTCATAACGTAGTTCAAAGTTTTTTTTTTTTTGTCGTTCACCTTTTTGACTCGTGTGGGCTAGGAGTAGCTTGCAGTTTATACTCATACGCCACGAAGTTTTACAATTTTAAGCATAAAACTTCTTTAGGAACTTTCCATTGATTGTACCGATCCTTAAGCCATCTTTATCCATTATTTTGTATGCTCCATTAGTGTAAACTTCATCGACAACATATGGTCCATCCCATTTAGGTATGAATTTATTTCTGTATGTCTTGTTGTGATGATTGGTCTTCTAACAAAGAAGCACTAAATGCCCAAATTTTGAAATGAATGAGGTTTAATATTCTTGTCAAATGCCTTAATCATTCGTGCTTGGTAACATTCGAGAGCTTGTTGGGCATCAAGTCTTCTTTCATCCAATGCTTCTAACTCTTGAAGACGTAACACTGCATTTTCTTCAGTTGTCAATCCTTCTTGTATGGCCATTTGGAGAGATGGGATTTCTCTTTCCAATGGAAGCACGACTTCTACTCCGTATTCTAAAGAATATGGTGTGACTTCTGTAGGTGTACGATGCGTGGTTTGATAGGCCCACAATGCTTCACCAATTCTTTCTTGCCAATCCCTCTTTGCCTTGGACACTATCTTCTTCAACAAGTTGCACAGAGTCTTATTAAACGCTTCTGCCAATCCATTTGTTGCTTCGTTGTATATTGAAGACTTGTACTGTTTAAAGTTGAACTTTTCGCACAACTTATCTATCAAACTGTTGGAGAATTACCTCCCATTATCTGTCACGATGCGATATGGAATACCATAACGATAGATTATATGAGTACGAATAAAGTTTGCGATATTTTCTTTCTTCTCTTCCTTCAAAGGGATGGCTTCAGCCCATCTTTAAAAATAATCAGTTGCTGCTAGAATGTAAGAGTGCCTTGCTGAAGACTTTGGCGTTATAGGGCTAACAAGATCAAGTTCCCAATCTTCGAATGGCCATGAAGCAACAGTTGGATGGAGCGGTTCTGGTGGTTGATGTATGAAGTTTGCGTGGATTTGACAGCCTCACACCTTTTGCATACTCCATTGAATCTCGAACCATTGTCGGCCAATAGTAGCCCATCCTTTTTAGCTAAAAATGTAGTTTTGGACCAGACTGATGAGCTCCACAGATACCAGAGTGTGCTTCTATCAATGCTTTACTTGACTCTTCATTTCCTAAACATCGAAGCAAAAGTCCTTCATTAGAGCGTCGGTAAAGAGTTTCTTTATAATGGATGAATCGACTTGCCCTTCTTCGTATGTCTGATTTACGTCGAGAATCTGTTGGAAGTCTCCCGTGTTGAAGATAATCGATTATTGGTTGTCACCAATCTTCTTCTTCAATTACACAGACTGATATCACGTTAGCCTCTTGACATTCATCCTCAATTGTGCCATGATCCCTTTTTTACAAAGCGCAATATTCATGGTTGCATCATCTGAGATTGCTAAAGCAGTAGCTAGGTTTGCCAATGCATCTGCTCTCTTATTTTTTGACCTCGGAACATGTTCTAGGATTATGCTATCAAACTTTGCTAACAATATTCTAGCGTATGTGAAGTATGGCTTCAGGTTTTCATGTTTTACATCATACTAAAGCAAAACTTGATTAATTATCAACTTGGAGTTGCCGTATACTTCTATGTAGTTTATTCCAATTTTGATGGCCATTTGGAGACCAATAATCAACGCTTGATATTCCGCAACATTATTTGAGCATAGCTTTCCTAGTGCGAAGCTATAAGACAACATGTGCTTCTCAGGCGAAGTAAAAACAACTCCTGCACTCCGCTCCACTTCTCGCGTCTTGCACCATCAAAGTACATGGTCCATGGTTCCGTGATTTCAACAAGAAAAATTTCTTCATCAGGAAAATCTTCACATAACTTCCAATCGGATGGAACAAGATGGTCGGCTAAGAAGTTTGCTAGTGTCTGCCCTTTCATAGCCTTTTGCGGGACATAGATGATATCATATTGTTGAAGAATGATTGCCCATTTAGCTAGGCGTCCAGATATTATTGGCCTAGATAAAATATACTTGATGGGATCAGCTTTTGAAACTAATCGCACAGTGAATGCCTGCATGTAGTGCCTCAACTTATCGGTGGAAAAGAACAGGGCCAAACACATTTTGTAACGACCCAGGTTTTTCTTCCCGGTCTTCCAAGTATGCCCTAGGGGTAAATTGGTAATTTGGTCGGGCCGTCAGGGTCGTTTGTGTCCTTTCCAGTTGCTAAAATTATTGGATGGTTTTATGTAGGTTTTTGGAGGGGTTTGTGGTTTGGTTTGAGCAAGGTTTGATGCAAAAGTAAAAATAAAGGAATTTGTCTTTGCAGTAGGGGTTTGAAACAGGGTCTCTGGGAAGCTTGTAGAGATGTGTGCCAATTGAGCCATTAGGTGCTCTTGTTACTCTTTCTGCATCACATCTTAGTTAACCTTGGATTTTGGAGTTTTGGTGCATTTGGTTAAATGAAATAGAATTAGGTTATTCCATCTTCTTCTCCAAAACTCCTCTTGGCCGCACAAGCTCTCCCTCTCCATTGCCTTGCCGAATTCTTCTTCCCTTGCATCTCCTTGGGTTCGATCATCATCATTCCGGTAAGTCTTCATCCTCTTCATATCCTCATTTGGTTTTTGATCTTTGGCCGAAGGTAAGATGTAGAGTGTGTGTGTGTTTGTGTTGGTTGCGGCCAACAGAGAGGAGCAACCATCATCGCCGACCGGCCAAGACGCGCCAGATCTGTCGAACCGCCCAGCCAGACGCCCAGATCTGTCGCGAACCAGCCCCGCCAGACGCCAGATCCGCTTAGCAGCCTTTGCTGTTCGTCGTCAAGAAAGACAGATCGCCCCGCTCGCTGTCGCGACGCCCGGCCGGTCGACCGCAAGCCGGATCGCGCAAAGAATAGCAGCGGCCAGATCGTCGTTCGTCCTCGCCCGATCGCTCGCGACGCCAGAGGTCTCGCCGGCGCCGCGCGTCCTCGCTGAAGCCGCTGCGCCGATCGCATCGCGACGCCGGCGCCGCGCGCGCTTCGCGCGAGACGTTCGCCGCGCGCGCGTCCGCGCTGAGCCGCTCGCCGTGGTCGCGCATCGCGACGCCCGCGCGCCAGCGCGCGCGCCGCCGCCAGACGCTCGCAAGCGCGTCGCTTGTTGCTTGCGTGCCGTGTGTTGCGCAGCAGTAGCGGGGCAGCGCTGCCGTCTTGCCGTGCGGTAGGCCGCGGCAGCCGCGCCAGCCAGCCCTTTGCTTGCTGCAAAGCGAAGCTCGTGGTCGTCGTGCGCGTGAGTTCCGAGCCGAGCTTGTCGTTGTTCTATTGTTGTTTAGACATTTTAGATGCCGATTATTGTTGGTTTGCTAGGTTTCCCGCCGCTAGCTCTCGGGATTGTTCCGCAGACTTAGGATTTGTGTGTAGAAGCCTCCCGACCAAGGTAAGGATTTCTTACGGAGTTGTGTGGGCCCGCGGTATATTTGTGATTGTTGTTTTGTATGCTGTGTATGATTATTAGCATGTTTAGCCTAGGTGCTCATTCAATTCTCGATCGCATGAACTCTTGTATTGTTTCTCATGTTAGCCCATGCTAGGTTGTTCCATTCTCGCATGTTCGATATCATTCTTGCTTCGTAGTATCATGCTAGGTTCCTTGTATCTCATTGAGCACGTATTGGATCGCATTGAATGAATTGTTATTATTGTTATGGTTTAGAGTTCAAGTAGGTAGCATCATCCGGGCCGGATGCATAACGTAACTTGCATCCCAAGCGAGGGACGCACGAGATGGTACTCGTCTCCCGATCCCGTTAGGGTTTAGCTAACCCTAACTACCGCCCCGCAATCTTGGGTGAGGGTGGCGATCGTTAAATGCCCCAACGGTCGGGATGATGACTTGGCATTGCCTCGCCCCCGGCAATCGGCACGTCCTCGGCGTGTTCGGCCGTAGCCCTTGATTGCCACTGTTAGGGCAAGGACCGCTTCTGGTGTAAGCCTACCACGACCGATTCCTTAGCCTCGGTGCGGTGGTACAGCCGACATAGTTCACGTGTCCGTGTCTCACACCCCTATGTCGGTGACACCGATCCGAGATTTAGTTAGGCATGGTGATCGAACACGGGCAGCTTGCCACTAGACCCGGCACCCCCGAGTTTGCGGTGAGCATGCGGCGCGCGCTTACGCTCATTACAGCGCCGATCGGAGAGCTCCTCGGGATCTTGAGCCAGTGCACCTTTTCGATCGACGATGACAGCCGAGGCCGGGACTTGTTCCCGTATAGCGCGTTTAGTGTGTTGTGGTATTTCCGGACTAAGACCACGAGTTGGCATCCGAGGTCCAAGTGTGGACTTAGCTATGTGCTCCGCTCGTGTTTGTACTCATAGCTTGCATACATTCTTCTAGATGATCTTGTATATCGTATTGTACCCGGTTGGGGATTCTTTACTGGTAATTCGTTACTCACCCTTATTCTCGTGGCTTTCCACTGTAATCAAGGCGGGAGACAGGATGGTCAAGGAGGAGCCGTGATCATGGAATCCTGTTGTCATCTCTCGACTATTTTATTTTATCATGACTCTTCACTTTTTGTTATTTCCCCGAATGCATGTAGACGGGCACAGAGCCCGGGATGTTTTCTTACGTTTTATGGATTCCAAGATATTTGTACTTTTGGATTGTTTTAATGGTTTAAATAAATCTACGATCGAGTATGCTTTTAGAAATGTATGTTTTGGTTGTTGAATGTTTTTGTTTTTACTTGGGATCCGAAATGTATTTTTCATAATGTCTTTTATTTTCACTACATGCATTGGGGTAAAGGCCCATTTAGAGCCCCTTTTGGGTCGGGTCTTTACAGATTGGTATCGAGCTCGAGTCATAGATTACGTGAGACTCGACCTTTGTTGTAGGTCATCCTTCCATGATCACCAAAGACTCGGCAGTCATCGTGTACGCCTAGATTTATTGTTTTAGAAAGGAAAAGGGTTAAGAATTTACAATACCTATCATCTAGTGTATGCCTTGTTTGGTGTTGTGGAGTGGTGACAGTGCGTGTTTTGATTCGTTGTTGGTTTGGATGTAGATCGCCAAAGATGCTACCACCCGCATCGGAGAGGAGGTTCGAGAGCGGTCGAGGTATCGTGGATCGGATCGACATCTGCAGGACATCGTCCCAAGCCGACATCGATGGCATTCCACCAAAGCAGCTCCTCCTCGTTACGCCTAGAGCGGGCGTTGAGGCGATCGAAGCGCCGTGGAGATCGCTCCCGGAGCAGAGTTTGCCGAGTCTATGAGGGCTTTTATGGTCAGCATGTTGAGTGACCAGAGGGCAGACCTGAGCCTTGTTGGCGCTGCGGCAATGGAAGAGTCCCGAGCCCAGATCGGCGAGCAATGACTCGATTGGTTGGTGAGCTCAAGAGCTCCTCCTCGGCTCCTCAGAGCAAGTAGCCCCAGAGGCGATATGGCAGAGGGTGCCGAGGAATTGGGTAGGTGGTCAAGGATTTTGTGAAGTGGAAGCCCGAGAAGTTCGATGCCACTGTGATGCGTTAGCTGGCAGCCTGTGTGGATTGCCCATTTGGAGTACACCTTCCCGATCATGGTGTGCCCCGATATTCAGAGGCCGAGGTGTGCGGCTCATGTGCTAGGAGGCACGGCGAGATGGTGGTGGGAGTCCACCTTGAGCGAGAGACCGGTGGGTCTCCACCCGCTACTTGGGAGTTCTTCAAGGTGAGTTCAAGGTAAAGTTCATCGGTGATGAGGCTCAAGAGAAGATGGTGGAGCTCTTCCGTAACTCCAAGCAGGTTACGATTCCATTGAGGAATATGAGCGCAAGTTCTCGTGAGTATGGATATTTTGCTCCTCGGTTGATTGCCACCCCGGAGTCAAGATTCGGAAGTTCATATCCGGATTGAGGCGGGTGGTGTTTCCCGTGATGTCGTGGCTCGTGTCCCCGACACTTATGCTAGGGTCTGTCGATTAGCCACGATCTATAATGGGAAGTATCTGCTGAGCGGTTTGTTGCCGCTCTGTTCATTGGCCCCGCCCCAGCCACTGTGGGGCGTAAGAGGAAGTTTGATTTTCGGGGGCGGCGGCGCGCCAAGGGCGATTTCGCAGCAGAGATCTGCGGAGAGCTCCAGTCCGTTTCCACCCGGCAGCAGAGGAGGACCCAGCGAGTTCCCGCTTGTGCTACTTGTGGGAAAGTCCACGCCGGAACTTGTCACTGGACCTAGATTGTGCTTCCGTTGTGGTAGGGAGGGGCACATGGCCCATTTTTGTGATCACCCGGCTATGGCGGCTCGGCACAGCCAGCAGCAGCAGGTCGAGTGTTTGCTACGACCGTCAGAGGCCGAGCGCACGGATGCCGCAGATGGCGGTGCACGCTTCTTGTTTTAGATCACCGCGCATTTGCCTTGTTTGATTCTGGTTCTACGCATTCATTTGTATCCGTGTTGTTTCTTCGAGCATGCTAAGTTAAGACTAGAGCCTCTAGGTTTCGAGTTATTCGCTGCAACTCCTTCGGGAGTTGATATGTTGGCTAGAGATAAGATTAGGGATGGCCGGATCGAGATATCCGGAGAGTTGCTAGTGGCTACGCTCATAGTTTCCGCCTATGAGCGGTTTTGATGTGATTCTTGGTATGGAGTGGTTAGTCGCTAACCACGCACGCGTTGATTGATCGCCACCGGAAAGAAGTAGTGTTCAGGCCGCCAGTCGGCCCACTTTAAGTTTCGTGGAGTCAGTGGTGGAGTTTGCCCGCCGATGGTGTCACCGTGAAAGCTCGTCGGTTGCTAGCTCATGGAGCTTGGGGCTATCTAGCCAAGTTGTGCGGGAAGAGCCGCCCTCGCCTGCTCTGCTGATCAGTGCACCGGTCGTGCAGGAGTTTGCGGACGTGTTTCTCGAGGAGTTACCGGGTTGCCCCCGAAGAGAGGTTGACTTCACAATTGAGCTCGAGCCAGGGGACCCTCCCTATCTCGAAGGCCCGTGATCGTATGGCGCCAGTGAGTTAAAGGAATCAAGATTCGATTGCGTGGAGATGTTAGATCGAGGGTTCATCCGTCCGAGTGTGTCCCCGTGGGGAGCACCGATTCTGTTTGTGAAAAAGAAGGATGGTTCTATGCGCTTATGTATTGATTACCGCGAGCTTAATAAGGTGTGATGAAGAATAAGTATCCGTTGCCCCGTATCGATGATTTGTTCGATCGGCAGAGGAGCTTCGTGTTCTCCAAGATAGATCGAGATCCGGTTACCATCGATTTGCGGATCGGGATGCCGACATTCCTAAGACGACTTTCAGTGTCTAGATATGGTCACTATGAGTTTGTGGTCATGTCGTTTGGATTGACCAATGCCCCAGTGCGTTCATGGACATGATGGATAGGGTGTTCAAATCATTTTTGGACGGCTTCGTCATCGTGTTCATTGACGATATTCCGATTTATTCGAGGTCTAAAGAAGACCATGCAGAGCATTTGAGGCGAGTATTGGCGGCTTTGAGGGAAAACCACTTTATGCGAAGTTTTCCAAATGTGACTTCTGGTTGGAGCGGTGGCCTTCCTAGGCCACGTGGTTTCGAGAGATGGTATAGCCGTGGACCCCGCGAAGATTGAGGCCGTGAGTTTATGGGCCAAGCCGACTTGATTGCCGAGATTCGCAGCCTTCTCGGGTTTGGCGGAGTTACTACCGTCGGTTCGTCAAGGACTTTTTTCGCTTTAGCCTCGCCCCTCACTCGTCGGACGAGGAAGGGTGTCGAGTTTGTTTGGGACAAAGAGGTGTGATGAGAGCTTTGCGGACTCAAGCGCACCGATTTCAAAGACGATGTTGGCGATCCGGGAGGGGACAGTGGTTTCGTGGTCTCTGATGATGCTTCCAAGTTTGGATTAGGTTGTGTGTTGATGCAAAGACGGAAGGTCATTGCCTATGCTTCCCGTCATTTGGCCGTATGAGCAGAACTACCCGACTCATGATATGGAGTTGGCGCAGAGTGGTGTTTGCATCAAGATTTGGAGGCATTACTGTATGGTGAGCGGATTCAGGATGTTTACCGATCACCGAGCCTCAAGTATCTGTTTACTCGTAAGGAGTTGAATATGAGGCAGAGGAGATGGTTAGAGTTGGTAAAGGATTATGATCTGCGAGATTTTGTACCATCCGGTAAAGCCAACGTAGTGGCCGATGCTTTGAGTAGAAAGACGCCGCACTCTGCGGCGTTGTTGAGTTCCAGCCAGTTTGCGGAGAGAGCTCGAGCGGGCCGAGGTTGCAGAGTGTTGTTGGGTGAGGTTACGCGCAGTGTAGGTAGCTCGATTATTGACTGCTCAGCCGCCGATTAGGCAAATGGATTATATGTACCAGCTTGGGGGGACCCGCACTTAAGAGATTGGTTGATGAGTTAGTGCCGACGGTGACTTTGACTTTGTATATTCACGAGACAAATGGGTTGACTTATAGAGGCCGGTTGTGTGTTCCGGACATTGCAGTGTTCATGAGCGAGTTGCTCTCTGAGGCCCACAGATTCCCCTTTTGCTTGGCACCCTGGGTACCAAGATGTATCAGACCTTAAGCGAGACCTTTCCGTGGATGGGAATGAAGAGAGATGTGGCAGAGTTTGTCGGTAGGTGTCTCACTTGTCGCAAGTGAAGGCACCCAGCAGAGGCCACTGGTTTGTTGCAATGCACCGAGTGTACCCAGTGGAAATGGGAAGAGATCTCCATGGACTTTATCTCTGGGTTGCCAAGGACTCCACGAAGTTCTCTCGATTTGGGTGATAGTCGACCGTTTGACCAAGAGCGCACACTTCATTCCCGGACGAGACACTTATACCGTGGAACAGTGGGCGCAGATTGTTTTTGGAGCAGATCATCCGTTATCATGGTGTGCGGTGAGGATTGTGTCCGATCGTGACTCGCGGTTCACTTCTCGTTTCGAGAGCGCTCGAGAAGGGTTTGGGCACAGAGTGCAATTTCAAAGATGACTTTTCACCTCAGACGGATGGTCGACCGAGAGAGTGAATCGATTCTCGAGGATATGTTGAGGGCTTGTGTGTTGGATTTCCCAGCACCGAGGACCAAGATTCTGTACTTGATGGAGTTTGCCTATAACAACGATTACCATCGGCGATTGAGATGGCTCCATTCGAGGCATTGTATGGTAAGCGCGTTTCGGTCCCCGTGTTGCGGGAAGAGGTTGGTGATAGACAGTTTTGGGTCCCGAGTTTCTGCAGATTGACCAATGGTGCGGTCTGAGTAAGATTAGAGCTCGTATGTTGACAATTTCAGAGCGAGCAGCAGAAGAGTTACGCCGATGTTCGGCGCCGAGATTTGGAGTTTGAGGTTTGTCGGCATGTGTTCCTTAAGGTTGCTCCGATGCGAGGTGTTCGAGGTTTGGTAAGCGTGGGAAGTTGAGTCCCCGTTTTGTTGGTCCATTTGAGATCCTAGAGAGGATTGGCGAGTTGCTTACCGGTTAGCCCTTCCTCCGTCACTTGTCGGCGGTGCATAGTGTTTTTCATGTATCGATGTTGAGGCAAGATGTGCCGGACCCGTCGCACATTGTGGACTTTGAGCCTTTGCGGTGAATGAGGATTTGAACTTCGAGGAGAAGCCGGTGAGGATCCTTGCCTTTGAGACCAAGACGTTGCGTAATCGCGAGATTCGTTTGGTAAAGGTTCGATGGAAGAGTCGGGGTTACGAGGAAGCCACTTGGGAGCGGGAAGACGAGATGAGATTGCATTACCCCGAGCTATTTACTGTCTTAAGGACTTTCGAGGACGAAAGTCATAAAAAGGAGGGAATATTGTAACGACCTGTGTTTTTCTTCCGGTCTTTTCGGTATGCCCTAGGGGTAAATTGGTAATTTGGTCGGGCCGTCAGTGGTCGTTTTGTGTCCTTTCCAGTTGCTAAAATTATTGGATGGTTTTATGTAGGTTTTGGAGGGGTTTGTGGTTTGGTTTGAGCAAGGTTTGATGCAAAAGTAAAAATAAAGGAATTTAGGCTGCAGTGGGTTTGAAACCGGGTCTCTGGGAAGCTTGTAGAGATGTGTGCCAATTGAGCCATTAGGTGCTCTTGTTACTCTTTCTCGCATCACATCTTAGTTAACCTTGGATTTTGGAGTTTTGGTGCATTTGGTTAAATGAAATAGAATTAGGTTATTCCATCTTCTTCTCCAAAACTCCTCTTGGCCGCACAAGCTCTCCTCTCCATTGCCTTGCCGAATTCTTCTTCCCTTGCATCTCCTTGGGTTCGATCATCATCATTCCGGGTAAGTCTTCATCCTCTTCATCTCCTCATTTGGTTTTTGATGTTTGGCCGAAGGTAAGATGTAGAGTGTGTGTGCGTTTGTGTTGGTTGCGTGACCCGAGAGGAGCGACCATCATCGCCGACCAGCTCGCAGACGCCAGATCTGTCGAACCAGCCCGGCTCAGACGCCCAGATCTGTCGAACCACCCTCGCGCAGACGCCAGATCCGCTTAGCGACTTTGCCGTTCGTCCAAGAAGACAGATCGCCCCTGTCGTCGCGACGTCCGGCCGGTCGAGACCGCGACGCCGGATCGCGCCAAAGAATAAAGGCAGCCAGATCGTCGTTCGTCCTCGCCCGATCGCTCGCCGACGCCAGAGGTCTCGCCAGCGCCGCGCGTCCCTGCCGAAGCCGCTCGCCGTGTCCGCGATCGCGACGCCGAGTGCCCGCGCGCGCTTCGCCCAGACGTTTCGCCGCGCGCGCGTCCTCGCCGGAGCCGCTCGCCGCCGTGTCCGCGATCGTGACGCCGGCGCCAGCGCGCCTTCGCCAGACGCTCGCCGCGGCGCGCGCTGCCCGTCCTTGCCGTGCCGCGTGCCAGTAGCGCGCGCTAAGGCGTCCGCTGCGCCGTGCGCGTGCCGTGCGGTAGCCTGGCGGCCAGCGCCCAGCCTGCTGCAGCGGCTCCAAGCTCGTGTCGTCGTCGCGTGAGTTCCCGAGCCGAGCTTGTCGTTCTATTGTTGTTTAGACATTTTAGATGCCGATTATTGTTGGTTTGCTAGGTTCCCGCCGCTAGCTCGGGATTGTTCGCAGACTTAGGATTTGTGTGTAGAAGCCTCCCGACCAAGGTAAGGATTTCTTACCGGAGTTGTGTGGGCCTGCGGTATATTTGTGATTGTTGTTTTGTATGCACTGTGTATGATTATTAGCATGTTTAGCCTAGGTGCTCGTTTCAATTCTCGATCGCATGAACTCTTGTATTGTTTCTCATGTTAGCCCATGCTAGGTTGTTCCATTCTCGCATGTTCGATATCCGTTCTTGCTTCGTAGTATCATGCTAGGTTCCTTGTATCATTGAGCACGTATTGGACCGCATTGAATGAATTGTTATTATTGTTATGGTTTAGAGTTCAAGTAGGTAGCATCATCGGCCGGATGCATAACGTAACTTGCATCCCCGCGAGGGACGACGAGATGGTACTCGTCCCTCGATCCCGTTAGGGTTTAGCTAACCCTAACGGTGGCCCGCAATCTTGGGTGAGGGTGGCGGATCGTTAAATGCCCCAACGGTCGGGATGATGACTTGGCATTGCCTCGCCCCCGGCGATCGGCACGTCCTCGGCGTGTTCGGCCGTAGCCCTTGATTGCCACTGTTAGGGCAAGGACCGCTTCCTAGTGTAAGCCTACCACGACCGGTTCCTTAGCCTCGGTGCGGTGGTACAGCCGACATAGTTCACGTGTCAGTCTCACACCCCTATGTCGGTGACACCGATCCGTAGATTTAGTTAGGCATGGTGATCGAACACGGGCGGCTTGCCACTAGACCCGGCACCCCCGAGTTTGCAAGAGCATGCGGTGCGGCGCGCTACGCTCATTACTGCGCACGACCGGAGAGCTCCTCGGGATCTTGAGCGATTGCACCTTTCGTGATCGATGATGACAGGCCGAGGCCGGGACTTGTTCCCGTATAGCGCGTTTAGTGTGTTGTGGTATTTCCGGACTAAGACCCTGAGTTGGCATCCGAGGTCCAAGTGTGGACTTAGCTATGTGCTCCGCTCTGTGTTTGTACTCATAGCTTGCATACATTCTTCTAGATGATCTTGTATATCGTATTGTACCCCGGTTGGGGATTCTTACTGGGTAATTCGTTACTCACCCTTATTCTGTGGCTTTCCACAGGTAATCAAGGCGGGAGACAGGATGGGTCAAGGAGGAGCCGTGATCATGGAATCTGCTTTGTCATCTCGACTATTTTATTTTATCATGACTCTTCACTTTTTGTTATTTCCCCTGAATGCATGTAGACGGGCACAGAGCCCCAGGATGTTTTCTTACGTTTTATGGATTCCAGCATATTTGTACTTTTGGATTGTTTTAATGGTTTAAATAAATCTCGATCGTGAGTATGCTTTTAGAAATGTATGTTTTGGTTGTTGAATGTTTCATTTTTACTTGGGATCCGAAATGTATTTTTCATAATGTCTTTTATTTTCACTACATGCATTGGGGTAAAGGCCCATTTAGAGCCCCTTTTGGGTCGGGTCTTTACACATTTTCTCTATTGGAGAGTAATTTACTTCTGCCCTGGTCAGAGTTCTACTTAAGTAGTAAAGTGCTTGTTCTTTTCCTCTTTCCCCTTCCTGCGCGAATAATGCTCCAAGTGATCTTTCTTGTGCAGTGGTGTAGAGAATCAATGGCTTTCCAGCTATAGGGGCTTCTAAGACAAGAGGATTCATCAAATACTTCTTTATACTTTCGAACGCATTTTGACATGCTTCATCCCATTCGAACATTTCCCCTTTCTTCATTAATCTCTGGAATGGATGACATCTACCGGCTAGATTATAAATGAATCTTTGGATGTAAGCCAAGCGACCTTGAAGACTTCTTAGCTCATGTAAATTTCTAGGCCTCGACATTTTTTGGATGGCCTCGATCTTTGACTGGTCTATTTCAATCCCTCAATGTCTTACGATGAAACCTAGGAATTTTCCCAAGGTCACGCCGAATGCACACTTGAGGGGATTCGTCTTCAACTGGTACTTTCTTAGACGGTCAAAAACCACCTTCAAATCTTTCAAGTGATCTTTTCTCTTTATGGACTTGACCACGAGATCATCGACATAACATTCAACATTTTTGTGTAGCATATACATTGCTTGTTGGTAGGTGGCACCGACATTCTTTAATCCGAATGGCATGACCTTGTAACAATATATGCCTTTTTGAGTTCAAAAGGCTGTCATTTCTTCATCTTCTAGAGCCATCCTTATCTGATTATAACCCGATGACCCATCCATAAAGTATAGAGCTTCATGTCTAGTTGTGGCATCGACCATGATCTCTGTGATAGGCAATGGAAAGTCATCTTTCGGGCATGCATTATTCAAATCGTGAAAGTCAACACAAATGCGCAGTTGTCCATTCTTTTTTCTGACTGGGACAATATTGGCAATCCCTGTTGGATATTTCACTTCGCAAATGAATCCAGCTTCAATAAACGTATTTACTTCTATTCTGATCTAAGGAATGAGTTCTGGTCGAAATCGGCTCTGGGTTTGCTTGATTGGTCATGCCCTTTTACTGAGTGCTAGGTAATGGACTGCTACTTTGTAAGAACCCGACCTAAAACACGGTCCTAAACCTAGGTTATCACTCAGCATGCAAGTTAAATACTTCATCAAGCGGTTTAGTGCTCATATTTAAAACCTTTCAAAACATTTAAAAGCGGGGACACTTAAAACATAAACAACAACCTTCATTTAAGCAAAGCCAACAAAGTAAAACAAGCCTGGCCAGTGTTTACAAAATCATACAATACAATTTAAACAACTTTTAAAAACGTCCCCATAGGACTCCTGTCTGTCTACATGCTGAACAAATTATGCAAAAAATAAAAGACAGAGTGTCGGCGGCTCCCATGATCAATCAACTCACTCCGCTAGCCGTCCCGGTGCTGTCCCAAGTTACCTGGTGAAAAAACCACAGAAATAAGGGTGAGTATAAACATACTCAGTAAGAATCCCCAACCGGGGTACAATACGATACATTAATCATCTGGCACCCTAGTATACATGCAAACAGTTACCAACACAGATCATAGCTCAACGAGCTTACGAGGCAGAATCTGGAATCCTTGGAAGTCTCCTACTTCCGGCCTAATGACTGGCTCTCATAACCAATCCCGGGACATCTCCGAGGGTCTTTCTCCCTCGGCCAATTGATCACTCAAAACCGATCCCAAAGATGTCCGACACCCTCGAGGGTCTTTCTCCTCGACCATATGATTAGCTCAAAAGCCAATCCCGATGGGTGTCCTCAAGGGCCTCTTACCCTCGCTAACAAAACTGGACTATCGGGAGAGTACCCAAGTCCGCTCTAAACCGGAAGGAACCGGTGTACTCACGAACATTAGCACGGGGAGCTCTCCGAACCGGCGACTAACGTGTGTGCGCGCGCACACCGCATGCCGCTGCAACCGGCGTAAATGTCGGGGCCTAAGTACAAACTACGCGGGCCAAGTACGCATGCCTAAAGACTAGGAAACGGTGTCACTAAACACAGTAGTGCGAGGCCCGTCGGCACTCATCTGTGCACTTTGCTGTGCACCACCGACACGAAGCTAAGAACCGGCCAAGGCGGGCTTGCACCTTTGGCGTGGTTCCGCTCTAGCGAGCTACAAACTAGGCTTATGCCGATGTGGTAGCTAAATCCACATCGGCCGCTGTGGGGAAGCAATGTACGTTATGCTTCGCTCTACTCCCGACCGGTGGGGACAAAGTACGTTATGTCCTCTCAGCCTCTGGATGATGACAAACTCTACTACACTAGCTAAGAGTACAAAATAACTGATTCCTGGCTAGACATACATATCAACATGAATCACACATAACCTAGCATGATACTACGAACTTAAAGCAGGAATCTCAAGCATGCTGGAAGAACAATCCTAGCATGGCACTAACATGTACAAACAGGCAAACATGCTAGCAAGAATGCAATCACAAGCTATCCTATCCACTAATCATGTTCATAGAAGTAAACATGCATATAAGGCACAATCAAGAAAGCATCGCAGGGTCCACACAACCACGGTAAGAAATCCTTACCTGGGAACAAGTGGAAAATAACTATCGCGAATCAGATAACGACCCTCGAGCTTAAAGAGAACCCGAGCAACCAAGGCATATGATAAAAACATCCTAAATAAATAAACAACACCCAGCAGCTTAAAATCTAAAAGGGGAAAGGCTCGGGAATTACCAACCGAGAAGACATGCGGTCTAGGCAGCAAAAAGGGCAGGAATGGGCGCTGGCGCTGGGCGCTGGCGAGGCAGGCGCTGGCTCGGGCGCGCGGCAAGGCGAGCAGATGCGCTGGAGCGGGCGCGCGGGCGAGACGCGTCGGGTCAGGCAAGGACGGGCACCTGAGCGACTCGTCTGGCTGCGCGGCGCGGCGACACTGGGACGACGACGGAGGCGATCTGGCGGCTGGTGGTCGACGACGGAGGCGCATTTGGGAGGCTGGGTCGACGCACGGGAGACGCTAGGCGGTAGCGTGCGGCGCGTCTGGGCAGCCTGGGCGGAGCGTCTGGGCGGACTGGGCTGGGTGGTGTGGCTGGTGCAGAGTGGCTGGCCATGGGCTGAGCGATCTGGGTGTGGGTCTGGCAGGCTAGTAGTGCGGGCGGTGCAGAGCGATCGGCCCAGGCGGTGAGCGAGCGGCTTGTGCGGGGTGCGGCTAGGGTGTGGTGGCTCGGCTGGGGTTGGTGCGGCAAGGGCTGGGCATGGTGCAGCTAGGGTTTTGAGAGAGAGAGAGAGAGAGAGAGAGAGAGAGAGAGAGAGAGAGAGAGAGAGAGAGAGTCTTGCAAAATAAGGGGGAAAGGGATTTTTCTTGATTTCTTTCCTTTTCCTAATTTAAATGGGTCTAAAATCCCTTCCCAAAGCTTCCTCTTTCAAAACCCGGCCCAAGCAAACTTTTCTTTTAAATAAAACTCTTTTCCTCTGAGACTCCCAAAACCATTTAGGGCAAGGGTTCAAATCCCAAAGGAAGCACTCAAAAACCCATTAATTTTGCCAATAACTAAAATACCTCCAAACTCCCAAACAACTTGCCCAAACCTCTCGGGTCGTGCAACCAACAACCACCAAACTTCGATGAAGGCAGGAAAGGCCCTGAAATCTTGAAAATCCTCAAAACCCTGACCGGGGGCAAAAAGACAAAAATACCCCTAAGGGTTAAAACAGCTCTAACGGCCCATCCGGACATCCGCATAATGTCCCAAAAACACCTGGGAAACCGAAATAGAAAATTGGGCCATTACAATACTCCCTCCTTTTAAGACTTTCGTCCTCGAAAGTCCTAAGACGAAAACAACTATAGGAAAAACTCCACTGATTCTTAACCAACCAAGCTCCCGATTAAGACAACACAAATCCTTCTTCGAAACCGAACCCTAATGGGTTCCCAAAGGCTCCAAGCCCAACAGACACTGAGTTTGCCACGAACTATCTCAACCAAAACTGAACTAACACTGAGCTTCGAAAAAAGCATGCGATAACTAGTCGGTGAGCCACATCCTCTGACTCGGACCAACTATCAACGGTCTTACGACTCTAGGGCTCACTTATCCCTACTAACCCAACTCGGAACGCCTCTCTACGACGCTACTCTCAGCAAACTCGAGGACTGGTCACAAGCTCTAAACTCTCCGCCGCGCACCGGCGAAACTTCTCCGCTCACAGCAGGTTAACAAAACAGACCTCAACTCTACACCACGCTAACCAAACAACTGAACCTCCCAGGTTTCAGAAACTAAACGGCCTACTCTTACTTCGCAAGAGATCTGCGAGACCCAATGGTTGCCTACAATCCTTAACGAAATCCAAATCGAACCACCAACAGGTGACTGATCCCAAGGCAAACTCCTCCAACTAGCATGCGTCCACAACACTTAAGCAACCATCTTACGAGAAATCCAAGCACCAAAGCCAAGGGGCACTTTTCTGGTTCACCAAACGGCTACCACCAACACACCAGCTGAAACTTCAGCTACGGCCACCTTTAGAAGACAAGGTCCAGGCACAGGCTCCACTCGGCCAAACTAACAAACTGGAGCCCCTCAACGGCCGACAACAAACTTTCCAATGCAATCCGATCAGCCACTAGCCTAAGAGAACATCGCTGCGGAGAAAACAAACAACATTCCTCTTACGGAAATCTCGAGCAGCAAGGAATAAAACATTACGTGGCTACTAGCAACACAATAGCTGGAGGATAACAACTCTAAGGTTTCCAACCAATGCCACGGCATCTCTGTGCCAACCCACTCAACTGTGGCTTAGCTATAACGCCAACTGCGAACGCACATCAACTAGGAACAAAGCCCGAGAAGGCTTGCTCTGTAGAAACTCAATCCAAGCTTACAACGGCGAAGCTCGCCTCCAAACTGCCACTCAACTCTTAAGTCCATCTGGCTGCTCCAAGGACTTCCTCCTTATAGCTTAGACCTAACTCTTCTTCCAATCCAGAAACTCCACCCACGAAACATCGTGAGGAATAAGGATAGCGGCGACCACAAGCTTGCGGATCATGAACAACACGAGTCAGCAAGACTACCTCAAAAGTTAAAACTCGAGGCCAGCATCCACGGCACAACTCAACCACCAAGGAACTAGGGGTTCTACAAACTCCAAAGATCCAATAACTTTCCAGCAACGACTCAAGCACTTGAACTGGCAGGCCTCCACCCTTGCGGGAACAAACAACTTTCCGCTTGCTAACAAACAAAAGCAGTGACACTCTCGCTCGGCTGACCGATGCACTACTCTGATCAACTACACAACTCAGGAGCTAAGTTGACTCCTCCTCAACAGGAACGATTTCCCAGCAAGCGGACTTCCGAAGGACAGCGAACTTCACACACGCTCGCTGTCTTGCTCAAACCCAAGGGCAACAACAACCAACTCTCGCAGAAGCAACATCCGAGGATCCTCAATCGCTTGAACCCCCAACTTGGAACTAGCAGTGCCTACTCAATTGCCGAGGGAGGGGTCAACTCCCAAAACTTCCTGACTAGGAACAAGTCCTCAGGGAAACGCCTGCTTGCTCGAACCGAGCTAGCTCACGAAACAACATGGGAACCAAACCTTGGTCAACACCAAGCACCACCTCGCTAAGAATTCCGAAAATCAACGTGGAGGTTACCAAGAACAACTCTAGCTTGTTAACCGACAACAAGCATCCAACAACTCAACCGAGGAACATTGCTCTGGTCTGACCGAGCTCGTGAGGCTCTCCACAACTTAGGGTTCCTCCGATCGCCTCCGACACACTCGCCGTCAAACGGTCTAATGCATAAAGCGGCTACACGAGCACATCTCCCTCCAAAGCATCTCAACTATGCTTTGGCCAAAAGCTCTTCCTTGACACATCTCAGAGCGTGCGCACGGGCGATGCTCCACACAATCCGGAAAAGCGCCTTACCACACTTGATGCAATGAGCGGCCGCTCGCCCCGCCCGCCGACAATCCTCGAGCTCTAACTCGTGGTCGGCGCGATCCCGACCCTAGATCGGCCCCGCGGCGAGTGCGCTAACCATCGAGCGGGAACCACCGGAAGACCCAATCTTCCTCTTGCTCAAAGCATCGCCACATCGTAGCTTCTACCCGTGGTAAGGATCCGAACAACACTCTTAGCCATGGCGCGAAACTCCGCGATTTTACTACCATCGCTCTGGATCGGTTCCAAGCGACTCCAACCATCGATCAACAAGAAATGCCTCTACCTGTGTCAAGGGCCAACTAGCATAACTTGCCTACGCAACAACCCGCCACGCGCACGCAGTAACCTCTCAACTCAAGTTAGGGCACTTGCCAAGAACTAAAGTCCTAACTCCTCAGAACTGAGCACTGGTTTCACAACCCGAAACCCCTCGTGGTTCTTGAAAAATACACCACGGAACGAGCTACACAAAAGTACACCGGCGTGTGCTGGCTCCAACTTGGTTCCTTAAGATCCAAACCAACAAGTATTCTCACACAAGGCAACTTTTGCCTCCCAATAGAGCCACATCTAGCAAAGGAGCAACAAGAGTTCAACCCACTCGGGGTCAACTCACCAAGGAATGCCACATTGGTCGACTCACTCTTACAAGAGCATAGCCACACCAAGCTAACTTACCTCATACCAATGGTCCACTAAACGTGCTCCGATCAACCATCCAACTCATGGCTCTAACAGTGGATCAACCACGCATCATCGATGCCAACCCTACTCATATTAGGGTAACTCCAGGGTAGTCGAATCACACTACCAACAAACTCGCTCACAAGCCCACAACACAGGCGCGAGAACTCGGACGCGCTAGCCCTTAACAACCAACAACATCCTTTGTACCCAACTCTCGGTGACCCTGAAAGGCTCCTACTTATCCCTCGAACGACCTCAAACTTGTAGTTCTCTGGCTACCACCGAGCTAGATCTCTTATGCAGCCCAAATAGGTGCCATCTCATGAATGGGTACAAGACTAGTGGGGATGCTAAACTCCGGGCGGGTCCTGGAACCACCTGTACGAAAAGTGCCAACTTGCCTGAATCTAGGCCTCCTCTCAAAGCTTGGTGCCAACAGGCACTACTTCCTTTACAACACAAACATCCCTTTACGGGCTTTAAGCCCCTCTGAGGGTAGGGAAGGTCACACTCCAGGTGACAGGGAAATGGCACTCAACACAAGAGTCTCAACACTCCAGTAGACTACTCTCTGACATCACGTCTAACAGACAAGCCAAGGCCCACTCCTGCATCCCACTCGATGCTCAACGAATACTCAGGCCAACCCTCGGGTGGCAGCACCTAGCTCCACACCTGGAACATGCTAACAGAAGGTGCTTCTCTCTAATAGTCAGCTGAAAACCACGGACGAATTAAGTCCTGACAAGCAAACTCCACACTACCCACTGGCTACGAGGGTACTAAAAAAACTGGCTGCAAAACGACTGCAGGCTTGCAGGAGGACAAGATGTCTCTACATCATCCTCAAAACCTACTAACTTGGCAGCTTGCCAATCGACCGGGTGGCTGGTGGAGACTCTGCTGGTCCGCCTCTCATAGGGGACTTCCACCACCACACTGCTGCATCAAACAGCACCAGAACGGCACGCCTCGACCTCTGAACATCAGTTAATCGGCCTCTAAACACCACATCATCACAACACTTGGATGATAAACTCGATCTTGGCCAACCACCTTGCTGCTAGCAGTAGGTCTCAAAAACATCCAGCTCTACAGGCTTCCACTTGCAAAACTCGGCGGCTCGATCAACGCCAACTAACTTATCAAAGATAACTCGCCGATCGAGCCCTCGGGAACTCTCCGGCTACTGGAGCTACAAGGAGGGGTGTCTCCTAAATAAACTCTGCCAGCTGGGCTATCTGTGCCCAAGACTCCTCACTACGCTCTACAAACTGCGCCTAGGTCTCCGCTCTCTGTTAGCTAAAAGACCTGCCATCAACTCCCTCATGGCTGGAGCACACTCTGCTCAAGGAGTCTCACTTTGAGGCAGACTAGCCTCAACCCCCCCCCCCCCCTTCTCTTGGCAACTCATCTTCCAGGGCCAAAGGTGGCCTACGGGTCTAGACAACCCTAGACGTGGTCTCATGATCAACAAGAACAGTCCAACTCCTCAGTTGGAAATACCAAATGTCCCTACTCCTCTAAGTGCCATCAACATACTAGCGATCTACACAAAGCATAAAAGCTAGCCCACGCTGGGCTCTCACTGCCAAGCAAGGGTAACACATGTATACTAGATGCAATATTGTAAAATAAAACCCTTAGCTTAATGAACTCAGACAAACCTGACGGCCGCGGAGTGTTGATGATCATAGGGGCAACAACCTACAAAGCAGGTTAGTCTACAGAATCTACGACTATGTGCTCTGATACCAACTGTAAGAACCCGACCCAAAACACGGTCCTAAACCTAGGTTCTCACTCAGCATGCAAGTTAAATACTTCATCAAGCGGTTTAGTGCTCATATTTAAAACCTTTCAAAACATTTAAAAGCAGGGACACTTAAAACATAAACAACAACTTTCATTTAAGCAAAGCCAACAAAGTAAAACAAGCATGGCCAGTGTTTATAAAATCATACAATACAATTTAAACAACTTTTAAAAACGTCCCCCTAGGACTCCTGTCCGTCTACATGCTGAACAAATTATGCAAACAATAAAAGACAGAGTGCCGGCGGCTCACATGATCAATCAGCTCCCTCCGCTAGCCGTCCGGTCTTTGTCCCAAGTTACCCGTGGAAAAACCACGAAATAAGGGTGAGTATAAACATACTCGTGAAGAAATCCCAACCAGGGGTACAATACGATACATCAATCATCCGGCACCCTAGTATACATGCAAAGCGATTACCAACATGGATCATAGCTCAACGAGCTTACAAGGCGAATCTGGAATCCTTGGAAGTCTCCTACTTCCGCCTAATGACTGGATCTCATAACCAATCCGGGACATCTCCGAGGGTCTTTCTCCTCGGCCAATTGATCAGCTCAAAACCGATCCCAAAGATGTCCGACACCCTCGAGGGTCTTTCTCCTCGACCATATGATCACTCAAAAGCCAATCCCGATGGGTGTCCTCAAGGGCCTCTTACCTCGCTAACAAATCTGGACTATCGGAGAGTACCCAAGTCCGGCTCTAAATCGGAAGGAATCGGTGTACTCCCGAACATTAGCCCGGGGAGCTCTCCGAACCGACGACTAACGCGTGTGCGCGCACACCGCATGCTGCTGCAACTGGCGTAAATGTGGGGGCCTAAGTACAAACTACGCGGGCCAGGTACGCATGCCTAAAGACTCGGAAATGGTGTCACTAAACACAGTAGTGCGAGGCCGTCGGCACTCATATGTGCAGCCTGTACCACCGACCTGAAGCTAAGAACCGGCCAAGGCAGGCTTGCACCTTTGGCAGGGTTCCGCTCTAGCAGGCTACAAACTAGGCTTATGCCGATGTGGTAGCTAAATCCACATCGGCTGCCGGGGGGAAGCAATGTACGTTATGCTTCGCTCTACTCCCGACCGGTGGGGACAAAGTACGTTATGTCCGCTCTCAGCCTCTGGATGATGACAAACTCTACTACACTAGCTAAGAGTACAAAATAACTGATTCCTGGCTAGACATACATATCAACATGAATCACACATAACCTAGCATGATACTACGAACTTAAAGCAGGAATCTCAAGCATGCTGGAAGAACAATCCTAGCATGGCACTAACATGTACAAACAGGCAAACATGCTAGCAAGAATGCAATCACAAGCTGTCCTATCCACTAATCATGTTCATAGAAGTAAACAAGCATATAAGGCACAATCAAGAAAGCATCGCAGGGTCCACACAACCACGGTAAGAAATCCTTACATGGGAACAAGTCGAAAATAACTATCGCGAATCAGATAACGACCCTTGAGCTTAAAGCGAACCCGAGCAACCTAGGCATATGATAAAAACATCCTAAATAAATAAACAACACCCAGCAGCTTAAAATCTAAAAGGGGAAAGGCTCGAGAATTACCAACCGAGAAGACATGCGGTCTCGGCAGCAAAAAGGGCAGGAATGGGCGTTGGCGCTGGGCGCTGGCGAGGCAGGCGCTGGCTCAGGGGCGCGGCAAGGCGAGCAGACGCGCTGGAGTGGGCGCACGGGCGAGACATCGGGTCTGCGAGGACGGCGCGCGGGCGACGCGTCTGGGCTGCGGGCGTGCGACGGCTGGGACGACGCACGGGAGGCGCATCTGGGCGGTTGGGTCGACGCATGGGAGGCGCATCTGGGAGGCTGGGTCGTCGCACGGAAGACGCTAGGCGGCAGCGTGCGGCGCGTCTGGGCAGCCTGGGCGGAGCGGCTGGGCGGACTGGGCTGGGTGGTGCGGCTGGTGCAGAGTGGCTGGCCATGGGCTGAGCTGTAACGACCCAGGTTTTTCTTCCCGGTCTTCCAGGTATGCCCTAGGGGTAATTTGGTAATTTGGTCGGGCCGTCAGGGTCGTTTGTGTCTTTTCCAGCTTCTAAAATTATTGGATGGTTTTATGTAGGTTTTTGGAGGAGTTTGTGGTTTGGTTTGAGCAAGGTTGGTTGCAAAAGTAAAAATAAAGGAAATTGTGCTGCAGCCGGGGTTTGAACCCGGGTCTCCTGGGAAGCTTGTAGAGAGGTGTGCCAAATGAGCCATTAGGTGCTCTTGTTGCTCTTTCTGCATCACATCTTAGTTAACCTTGGATTTTTGGAGTTTTGGTGCATTTGGTTAAATGAAATAGAAATAGGTTATTTCATCTCCTTCTCCAAAACATCTCTTGGCCGCCCAAGCTCTCCATCTCCATAGCCTTGCCGAGTTCTTCATCCTTGCATCTCCTTGGGTTCGATCATCATCATTCCGGGTAAGTCTTCGTCTTCTTCATCTTCTCATTTGGGTGTTTGTTGGCCGAATGTAAGAAAAAGGGGTTGTGTGTGTGTGTGTGTTGTGCAGCCAGCCGAGAGGAGCAGCCATCATCCTCAGCCCAGCTCGCACGCCCAGATCGGTCGAGCCAGCCCTGCCGCACGCCCAGACCTGTTCCGCAGCAGCCTCGCCGTTCGCCCAGCAGCAGATCGCCCAGATCGGTCGAGCCAGCCCTGCCGCACGCCCAGACCTGTTCCGCAGCAGCCTCGCCGTTCGCCCAGCAGCAGATCGCCCGATCGCTCGCACGCCAGGAGGTCCTCGCCAGCACAAAGACGCGTCAGCCGATCGCTCGCACACCCTCGCCGTGTCCGCTTGCCGAGCTGCGCCGACGCGCGCCTTCGCTCGAGCGTTCGCCGCGCGCGCCCGCCCGAGACGCCGGCGCCGCGCGCCGCCGTCGAGACGCTCGCCGCGCGCGCGTGTGTCCTCGCTTGCCGTGGTAGCGCGCAGCCGGTAGCGTGTCCGTCCGTGCGGTAGCGCAACGGTAGCGTGTCCCCGTGCGCGTGCACGCGGCCACAGCGCGCCCACACTTGAGTTAGCTTGCTTGCAAGCAGCCCCAAGCTCGTGTCGTCGCGCCGCGTGAGTTCCCCGAGCCGAGCTTGCTGTTCTATTGTTGTTTAGATATTTTAGATACTCGATTATTGTTGGTTTGCTAGGTTCCCGCCGCTAGCTCGGGATTGTTCCGCAGCCTTAGGATTTGTGTGTAAAAGTCTTCCGACCAAGGTAAGGATTTCTTTACGGGGTTGTGTGGACCTCGCGGTATATTTGTGATTGTTGTTTTGTATGCCTGTATGTTTACTAGCATGTTTAGCCTAGGTGCTCTGTCAATTCTCGGTGGCATGAACTCTTGTATTGTTTCTCATGTTAGCCCATGCTAGGTTGTTCTATTCTAGCATGTTCGATATCTGTTCTTGCTTCGTAGTATCATGCTAGGTTCTTTGTATCCGATGAGCACGTATTGGACCGCATTGATTGAATCGTTATTATTGTTAAGGTTTAGAATTGAGGTAGATAGAATCATCAAGGCCCGATGCATAAAGTATCTTGCATCTATGGCAAGGACGTTCGAGACAGTTCTCCGTCCTTGGACCCCGTGAGGGATTAGCTATCCCAACCCGGTAGGCCCCGCAATCTTGGGTGAGGGTGGCGGATCGTTAAATGCCCCAACGGTCGGGATGATGACTTGGCATTGCCTCGCCCCCGGCGATCGACACGTCCTCGGCGTGTTCGGCCGTAGCCCTTGATTGCCACTGTTAGGGCAAGGACCGCTTCGGTGTAAGCCTACCACGGCCGGTTCCTTAGCCTCAGTGCGGTGGTACAGCCGACATAGTTCACGTGTCTCAGTCTCACACCCCTATGTCGGTGACACCGATCCAGAGATTTAGTTAGGCATGGTGATCGAACTCGGGCATTTTGCCACTAGACCCGGCACCCCGAGTTTGCGGTAGCATGCGGTGCGCGCTTACGCTCATTACAGCGCCGATCGAGAGCTCCTCGGGATCTTGAGCGATTGCACCTTTCGTGTATCGGCGTGAGACAGCCGAGGCCGGGACTTGTTCCCGTATAGTGCGTTTAGTGTGTTGTGGTATTTTCGGACTAAGACCCCCGAGATGGCATCCGAGGTCCAAGTGTGGACTTAGCTATGTGCTCCGCTCCGTGTTTGTTCTCATAGCTTGCATACATTCTTCTAGATGATCATGTATATCGATTGTACCCGGTTGGGGATTCTTCTTTGGGTAATTCGTTACTCACCCTTATTCCGTGGTTTTCCACGGGTAATCAAGGCGGGAGACAGGATGGTGAAGGAGGAGCTATGATCATGGAACCTCTTTGTCATCTCTCGATTGTTTTATTTTAATTATCATGACTCTTCACTTTTTATTATTTCCCCTGAATGCATGTAGACGGGCACAGAGCCCCGGGATGTTTTCTTACGTTTTATGGATTCCAAAGATATTGGTACTTGTGGATTGTTTTAATGGTTTAAATAAATCTCGATCAGTGTGCTTTTAGAAATGTATGTTTTGGTTGTTGAATGTTTTGTTTTTACTTGGAATCCAAATGTATTTTTTTTATAATGTCTTTTATTTTCACTACATGCATTGGGGTAAAGGCCCATTTAGAGCCCCTTTTGGGTCGGGTCTTTACATGAGCGATCTGGGCGTGGGCTGTGCAGTGGGCGGGTGCGTGCTTGATTGGGCGGTGGCTGAGCGACACAGCGGGGTGCGGCTAGGGTTGGTGCGGCAAAATTTGCATGGTGCGGCTAGGGTTTTGAGAGAGAGAGAGAGAGAGAGAGAGAGAGAGTCTTGCAAAACAAGGGGGAAAGGGATTTTTCTTGATTTCTTTCCTTTTCCTAATTTAAATGGGTCTAAACTCCCTTCCCAAAGCTTCCTCTTTCAAAACCCGGCCCAAGCAAACTTTTCTTTTAAATAAAACTCTTTTTCCTACATACTCCCAAAACCATTTAGGGCAAGGGTTCAAATCCCAAAGGAAGCACTAAAAAACCCATTAATTTTGCCAATAACTAAAATACCTCCAAACTCCCAAACAGCTTGCCCAAACCTCTCGGGTCTTGCAACCAACAACCACCAAACTTCGATGAAGGCAGGAAAGGCCCTGAATTCTTGAAAATCCTCAAAACCCTGACCGGGGGCAAAAAGACCAAAATACCCCTAAGGGTTAAAACAGCTCTAACGGCCCATCCGAACATTCGCATAATGTCCCGAAAACACCTGGGAAACCGAAATAGAAAATTGGGCCGTTACATACTTTGGGATCAAGTCCTGGCATTTCTTTATATGACCAAGCAAATATATCTTTGTATGCAGTAAGTAGACTTATAGATTCAACCTCTTCTTCAGGTGCAAGTAATGCACTCACGAAGATTGGGTGTGGCTCTTCTATAGAGTTGAGATTTATTTCCTTTAACTCATCTACTGTCGGTTGATTACCATCTTCAAGCGATAGTGGTGCTTCATTGACCTCTTCATCAGACATTTCGTCTACCCCTTCTTCTATGATCGTGATGTGATGACACGAAAACTCATTTTCTTCTCGTTCTATATTCTCTTTTGATGGATTGGTGAAAATCACATTGTGTCGCTTTACTTTTAATGAGCCTTCTATCTCAAGAGTAAGAAATGTTCTTCTTTTCATACGAGATGGAACAACACTTTGGATGTCTTCATTGCTTCTAATATCTTCGAGAGATTCATCTCGTAAAGTCTCTGTAAAACTCTCATGGTAGAGTCGGTCAAAAATAGGTTTGGTAGACTTTTCTTTCTTGTTTTCACTTCTACTCAACCTTTGAAAGACTGAAGATCGTGTCAGCGTTGAAGCATTGATGCAACGTAGACGTTACTACACAATTTTCATGAATCCACGGACGTCCCAGTAGCAATTTGTATGTAGTTTTACAATCTATCACGTGAAAAAAAGTATCAGCCTGTAAGTCGCCGATAATAAGCTCTAAACGTATCATGCCGATTGCTTTCTGTCCTCCTTGATTAAAGCCTTGAATCATTAGTTTACTGCTAGATAATTCTTCCATTGCGATGCCTAGCTGTTTCATAGTTGGCTTTGGCAATATGTTGACAGCTGATCCATTATCAATGAGGATTCGTCCAACCTTTTATTCTAAAATGTATCCCGAGACAAACAAGGGCCTATTGTGAGGCTTTGAACTTAGCAACAAGTCTTCATCAGTGAAATTTATTGACATGCAACATGGTTCAGATATGACCGCCTTGGACATTTGGCCGCTAGTAGTATCAGAGTCTAGTAATGCCTCGATGAGAGTGTAAAGACCCGACCCGAATAGGGTCCTAAACCTAGGTCTTTAACCTCTTAGGCATGTAATAAAACTCGAAAACATAAATGCGGAATTATAAAACTCTAAACCAATAAAACATTCAGTGAAATTTCATTTGTTTGGACCTGTCCCTGTTTCCAAGCACCTATAAAAAACATTTATCAAAACCAACCCTGGCCCAAGTTTCTTTTTATTACGAATTCAAACATCCAGAACAAATCCAACAAAAACAAATACATTAAACTCCATAAATACATCGAAATCCCCCAATGGGCTCCGTGCCCTATCTACATGCATGAAAAGTTAAGAAAAGGATAAAACAAGACTTAGAGTAACAGCTGTCCATGATCATCCAACAGCCTCCTCCTAGCCATCCAGTCTTGGTCCCAAGTTACCTGGTGGAAAACCACAGAAAAGTAAGGGTGAGCAACGAGTCGCTTAGTAAGAATCCCCAACCGGGGTACAATACAAAAACAAATCATCTAGCACATAGATACATGCAACCAATCACGAGCACAGAGAAATTAACTTGGTTAGGCTAACCGTCACTCCTAGAACCTGCCTATTCAAGGACTTACCGAGTTGCCCTTCGGGTCTTACAACTACAACCTATACTCGGTTTTACACCGTGATGCCCATCTGGGTCTTACACAATCTAGGACACGATGATGCCCATCGGGGTCTTACACATCTAGGACATGATGATGCCCATCGGGGTCTTACACATCCAGCACTCAAGGATGCCCATCGGGGTCTTACTCCACAAGGATGCCCATCAGGGTCTTACTCCACAAGGATGCCCATCAGGGTCTTACACCTGCTAGGAACACGGAGATGCCCATCAGGGTCTTACACTCCCTAGCTGCACTATGATGCCCATTGTGGTCTTACACATATGCTAACAGTGTGATGCCCATCGGGGACTTACATACACTAGCAACGCAGTGGTGCCCATCAGGGTCTTACCCATGCGAGACCTAACTAGCAACTCCTAACAGTCTCCTAAGTTCAGGAACACAAGCTAACAGATCGACCAGGCAATAATCAACAGCAACACAATCCTAGCATGGCTCTACAGAATATGAACAGGAAACACGGATATGCGAGAGTAAGAAAATCCCTAGCATGGAGCTAACACGAACATGACAACAGACATGCCAGCAAGTCAGAAACAGAATCCTATCCACTAGAATGCTCATAAACAGTTACAAGATACCAACATTCCATTAAAGTAATCGTAGGGTCCACACAACCCCGGTAAGAAATCCTTACCTAGAAACAAGTAGATAAACACAAGCAGAAGCTCCTTGAGCTGCAGAAAACCAAGCCTAGCTACTCGCAACTCGAACAGGCGCTCTAGACAACCACTAGATCAAACAAGCTATCGGCCAAAGCTAAGCAAAGCTCCACTTCTGGCAAGGTGACTCTCGGTTGGGGCACCCCCACAACACACACTAACACAAATTAGTCCAACCAACAAAACACAACAACAACCAACAAGCAGCCTCGTAAAACTTACCCAACTGATAGCACCAACACTACAAGGGCCCTCAGTAGCTTGGCTCGGCAGGGCATGGGCGGCACAGTAGGCGTGGACATGCGGCTGCGGCCAAGCGACAGGCGGGTGCGTTGCGCGGATCGGCGAGGGATCGCGGCTGCGCGCACGGACCAGCGAAGGCAAGGCGAGGTGGCGTGCTGCTTCGCGTGGGTGAAGCGATGCGGCTGATCTTGGCAGGTGACGTGGGCGATCGGATGAGACAGGGTGATCGAGGGGCTACTGTGCGACGTGAAGGGCGAGAGATCACGAGGGGCTACAGGCCGTGCGAAGTGCGACACCCGGCTGCGGCTGCTCGGACGCTTGATGTAACGGCCTAGTTTTCTATTTCGGTTTTCCAGGTGCTTTCGGTTCAAGATTCGGTTGTTCGGTTGGGCCGTTAGAGCTATTTTAACCCTTAGGGGTATTTTGGTCTTTTGCTCCCTGGGTAGGATTTGTGGGTTTTCAGGATTCCAGGGTCACTCCTACCTTTGTCGAGGCTTGATTGTTGTTGGTTGCAAGACCCAAGATTGTTGTTGGTTGCAAGACCCAAGATTGTTGTTGTTGGTTGCAAGACCCAAGATGTTTATTTATTAGGTTGTTTTTATTAAATGCTTAGGTTGCTAGGGTTCTCTTAGAAGCTCGTGGGTCTCTTGGTTGATTTGTGATAGTTATTTCTGCTTGTTTCCAGGTAAGGATTTCTTACAATGGTTGTGTGGACCCTGCGATATTATCATGATGTGCCTTGTATGCTTGTTGACTGTTATGAGCATGATAGTGATAGGGCAGCTATGATTGATCTCTTGCTAGCATGTTTGCCCGATTGTACATGTTAGTGCCATGCTAAGTTTGTTCTTCCAGCATGCTTATGATTCCTGTTTTAAGTTCGTAGTATCATGCTAGGTTAAGTGTGATTGATATGAAGTATTGTATGTTAGTCAGGAATAATTTACTTTGTACTCTTAGCTAGCATAGTAGGGTTTGTCATCATCCAGAGGTTGAGAGCGGACATAACGTACTTTGTCCCCACGGGTCGGGTGTTAGAGCAAAGCATAACGTACATTGCTTCCCCCCCGGCCGCCGATGTGGATTTAGCTACCATATCGGCATAAGCCTAGTCTGTAGCCTGCTAGAGCAGAACCCTGCCAACGGTGTAAGCCTGCCTTGGCCGGTTCTTAGCTTCAGGTTTGTGGTACAGGCTGCACAGATGAGTGCCGAGGGCCTTGCACTACTGTGATCAGTGACATCGCTTCCGAGTCTTTAGGCATGCATACCTGGCCCGCGTAGTTTGTACTTAGGCCCCCACATTTACGTCGGTTGCAGCAGCATGCGGTGTGAGCGCACACGCGTTAGTCGCCGGTTCGGAGAGCTCCCCCGGGCTAATGTTCGTGTGTACACCAATTCCTTTCAGTTTAGAGCCAGACTTCGGGTACTCTCCCGTTAGTCCAGATTTATTAGCAAGGGTAAGAGACCCTTGAGGACACCCATTGGGATTGGTTTTTGAGCTGATCATATGGTCGAGGGAGAAAGACCCTCGAGGGTGTCAGACATCTATTGGGATCGGTTCTTGAGCTGATCATTATCCTGTGGGAGAAAGACCCTCAAGGATGTCTCAAGATTGGTTATGAGAACCAATCATTAGGCTGGAAGTAGGAGACTCCCGAGGACTCCGGATTTTGCCTGGTAAGCTCGTAGAGCTATGATCTTTGTTGGTAACTGTTTTCATGTATACTAGGGTGCCAGATGACTGATGTATCGTATTGTACCCCGGTTGGGGATTCTTACTGAGTATGTTTATACTCACCCTTATTTCTGTGGTTTTTCCACCAGGTAATTTGTGACAAAGACTTGGGACGGCTAGCGGAGGGAGCTGATTGATCATGGGAGCTGCCGGCACTCTGTTATTTGTTATTTGCATTATTTATTCAGCATGTAGATGGACAAGAGTTCTAGGGGAATGTTGTTAAAGTTGTTTTAACTATTTTGCGTGTTTTTATAAATACTGGCCAGACTTGTTTTTACTTTGTTGGATTCGCTTAATGAAAATTGTTGGTTATGTTTTAAGTGTTCCACGTTCTCAAATGTTTTGTAAAGTTTTAAAATATGAGCACTAAACCGCTTGTTGACATATTTAACTTGCATGCTGAGTGAGAACCTAGGTTTAGGACCATGTTTCGGGTCGGGTTTTTACACTTGAGGCTCGTGATCAAGTCGACGCGACCAGCGAAGATGCGCTGCGATGGGAGGGCTATTCTCGGCATCAAAGGCACACAGTTAGGCTTGATTGTAAGGGGAAAACAATATGATTAAGGGAGGAAAAATGAACAAGCAGATCGAGACTTACCTGGAAGGTTGAACGATCGGTAAAGGAGAAGAGGGAGATTGGGGAAGCTTCTGTGAATTGTCAAAAGAGAGAGAGAGTCTTTGCGTTTACGGATGGAAAGAAAATGAAAAATGATTTCAATGATTAGAATTTGTCTATTCCAACCCTTGGGCATCTCCCCTTCCAGTCCCAGCTCCAACGCATTTTCCTCAAATTAATCCTTTTAGAACAAGCCTCCAAACCAACAAGGGACAAGCGAATTAACAAACGAACAAGGGCATAACTCATGAACTCGGCTCCACTGAATCTGCTTCTTTTTTCCCACTGCTACAACAAGACCAACCTGCAACACCTTTCTTTTCCTTTTTCTCAAACAAGCTTCCAAGCTTAACCTGCGAATCCTAGCAGCAACAACAATTAATTCTTAATTTAAACAAAAACCAACCCCAATCCCTAGCCACCTGGGTTTGAGTCCTGGCTTGAACACTTTTCTTTTAAACTTTCCTTTTTCAATCCAAGTCACCAAAAGCCTAATAGGTCACAAGTTCGAAACCCCACAGACGCACAAATAAATCTTATTTTATCTTGTAGACAGAAAGTTCGCCAAACTACTCCAAATGCATTCTAACCCTTGAAACCTGAAACCAAAGTACAACCAATCTTAATGAATGACAAAAATAGCCCAAAACTATGGCTAAACGCTAAACCAAGCCTCGAGGGCAAAATGACTAAAAAAGGCCTCTAAGGGCTAAAACTGCCCTAACTGCCCAACCGAACAACAGAAATAATAACCGAACATACCTAGGGAACTGGAACAGAAATATGGGTCGTTACAGAGAGCATTCTTGGTTGTTTGAGGAAGTGACAATAACTTTTCTAGGTTTAAAGAAGATGTGTCTCCAAGTTCGGTTATTATTGTCTCTGATGAACTTGTTGGATCTTCCCTTACTCTAACGGTATGACATGCTACAATGTCAAATATCTTTTCTTCATTGTTTTCTAGAAAGCTCTTTGGAAAGAATTCAACTAGTTTTACCGTTTGGCGTGTCTGGCAAAGATCTTCACTTTCTTCCACCACAAACTTAGGCTTTATTGGACTATTTCTTTTCTTTTTCTTCAGAATTCTGTTTTTTCTCTTATGTTCTTGAAACAGACGTGATTCTTTTCTAGCGTAACTTGGTTGCCCCCTTTTGCGACGCGTCCCAACGGTCCGGCCTTCATTTTCATCCTCAACTGGTTCTTTATTTTCTCGAGCATATTTTGTAACGGCCCAGTTTTCTATTTCGGTTTCCCAGGTGTTTCCGGTTCATTATTCGGATGTTCAGATGGGTCGTTAGTGCTATTTTAACCCTTAGGGGCATTTTGGTCTTTTTTCCCCCGGTCAGGGTTTTGTGGATTTTGAGGACTCCAGGGTCACTCCTGCCTTTGTTGAGGCTTGATTGTTGTTGGTTGCAGGACCCAAGAAGTTCGAGCTAGTTGTTTGGAAGTTTGGAGGTGTTTTGGTAATTAGCAAAATTATTGTTAATTAGAGTGCTTCCTTTGGGAATTGAACCCTTGACCTAACGGTGATTAGGAGGCTTGATTTAAATGGGTTTTATTAAATGGAAAAGAATGCGTCAGCTAGGACTCGAAGGAGGAAAGCCTTGGGAAGGGATTTTGGACCACCCAAAGCCTATTTAATTTAGGAAAAAGGAAAAGAAAAGAGAAAAACCCTTAATCTTTCCCCTTCTCTCTCTCTCTCTCTCTCTCTCCTTTCCGACCTCACCAAGAAACCCAACCGAGCCGCACCGAGCCACCAGCAGCCCTGCCTGTCGCACAACCGGCCGAGCAGCCCAGACGACTCAGCAAAGATACCGCTTGTCGTGACACATGGCTAGCCGAAAGCGGCCTAGACGCCAAAGACATACCCGTGATCCCCGCCAGACGACGCCGCCCGCTGCTGCTCGTGTCGCGCGCCGATCCGTGTCGCGTAGCCGCCCTCGCGTGCGTGTCGCCATTGCCGTCGCCCAGCGCCAGTGTGACGAACCCGACCCAAAACATGGTCCTAAACTGGGGTTCTCACTCAGCATGCAAGTTAAATATGATAACAAGCGGTTTAATGCTCATATTTAAAAACCTTTCAAAACATATGAGAAGGGGGAACCCTTAAAACATAGCCAACAGTTTTCATTTAAACAAACCAACAGTAGTAAAACATCTTGGCCAGTATTTAGAAAACTATACAATACATTTTAAACAACGTTTTAAACAATGTTCCCCTAGGACTCCTGTCCATCTACATGCTGAATAACAATGCAATAATAAATGATAGAGTGTCGGCGGCTCCCCATGATCAATCAGCTCCCTCCGCTAGCCATCCTGGTGTAGTCCGAAGTTACCTGAAAGATAAATAAGGGTGAGTATAAAGATACTCAGTAAGAATCCCCAACCGGGGTACAATACGATACATCAGTCATCTAGCACTTCAACATGCAAGCAAACAGCTATCAACACAGATCATAGCTCAACGAGCTCATAAAACAAGATCTAGAGCCATCGGAAGTCTCTTTCTTCCTGCCTAACTGGGATTGGATACACTGACCAATCCTGGGACATCACCGAGGTATCTGTCACTCGGGGGGAATACACTGATCCCTAGAATGTCCTCAAGGGCCTCCTTGCCCTTGCACTAATCTGGACTTACGGGAGAGTACCCGAAGTCAGGCTCTAATGGAAAGAATGGTGTACTCACGACATTAGCCCGGGGGAGCTCTCCGAATCGGCAACTAACACGTGTGCGCTCACACCGCATGCTCTCTGCAACCAGCGTAAATGCGGGGGCCTAAGGGAAAACTATGCGGGCCAGGTACGCATGCCTATGACTCGAAAGCGGTGTCATCGATCACGATGAGCGCGAAGCCCTCGGCGCTCATCATGCAAACTGATCTATCGACTGAAGCTAAGAACCGCCAAGGTAGGCTTACACCGCTGGCGGGGTTCCGCTCTAGCAGGCTACAAACTAGGCTATTGCCGAAGTGGGTAGCTAAGTCCACTACCGGCGGGTCGGGGGTAGCAAGATACGTTATGTTGTGCACACTTTACTCCCGACCTGAGCTAAATCCACCTTAGCGACCGGGGGGGGAAGCAAGATACGTTATGCTGCGCACACTTTACTCCCGATCAGTGGGGACGAAGTACGTTATGTCCGCTCAGCCTCTGGATGATGACAAACCCTACAACTCTATCTAAGAGTACAGAGTAAAATCAATGATTCCTGGCTAGCAAGCAATGACCGACATAAATCACATTACCTAGCATGATACTACAACTTAAGCAGGAATCATAAGCATGTTGGCAGAACAAACCTAGCATGGCACTAACATGTAAAATCAGGCAAACATGCTAGCAAGAGATCAAACATAGCTGCCTATCACTATCATGCTCATAACAATCAGCAAACATGCAAGGTACAATCGAGATATATCGCAGGGCCCACACAACCACGGTAAGAAATCCTTACTTGGGACAAGTAGAAAAACAATAATAATAATCTCAAATCAACGAACGACCCTCGAGCCTCTAATCGATCCCGAACAGCCTATACATCAAATAAAGCACCCAAATCAAATACATAAAACAGCCCAAATAAATCAATAACTAGCAGCCAACAAATCTAGGCCCAACGAAGAAAAGACTCGGGAAATACCATCCGAGAAGCCACAAGGCTCGGGCCAACCAACACACCACAAGCAGGATGGGCGCAGGGCAGGCGCTGTGGCGCGGAGCTGCGCGCGAGCGAGCTAAGGCAAGGCGAGGGCGCGCGGCGCGGCTCGGCACAGCGGACGGCGCGCGGGCAAGAGCTTGGCAAGCACAGGGGCGCGCGCGAGGCGACGCGACGGGCTCGGGGCGCTCGATCCGCAGTGCGGCATCAGGCGCGGTAGGGCGATGCGGCGCGTGTGCGGCTCGACACACGAGGCGTGTAACGCCCGATTTTCTATTTCGGTTTCCCAGGAGTTTTCGGGACATTATGCGGATGTTCGGATGGGCCGTTAGAGCTTTTTAACCTTTAAGGGTATTTTGGTATTTTGCTCCCGGTCCGAGGTTGAGGATTTTCCGGGCTTCAGGGGTCATTTCGGCCTTTGTTGAGACTTGATTAATGTTGGTTGCAAGACCCAAGGAGTTTGGGTTAGTTGATTAGAAGTTCGGAGACATTAGGTTGATAGCAAAATTAATTGGAATTTAATTGGTCCCATTGAGATTTGAACCCTTGCCCTAATGGTGAAATTGGAGTTTTTAGAAAAAGAAGATTTAGTTAAAAGAAAAGAATTTCTTTAGTGGGACCCACAAGAGAAAGCCTTGGGAAGGGATTTTAGACTCATTTAAATTAGGAAAAGGAAAAGAAAATCCTATTCCCTTGTTTTGGAAAAATCTCTCTCTCTCTCTCTCTCTCTCTCTCTCTCTCTCTCTCTGCCGAGCCCCTCACCAAGAAACCCTAGCCGCCCTACACTTTTAGCTCGCCACTGCTCGGCCCAGCGCACCAGCAAAATTTCACCAGACACACCCCAGAGCACCAGGCGGCCAAATTGGCCCAGCCAGCGCACAGACAAAGGCCAGCCGCGCCCGCAGACCAGCGCGCCAGCGCTGCTGCACCGACCGACCAGATCGGGTCGCCCGAGACGCGCGCCGCCGTCCCGCACTAAAGCCGCTGCCGCGACCGCAAGCGTCGCCGCCGCCGCCACGCGCCGCGCCCAAGACCGTCCGCGTCTGCGTGCCGTGCCGCTTCGTCCGCGTCTTTGCCAGCGCACAAGGCTGAACCTGTCGCGATCGCGCGCAGCCAGCGCTAGCGCTCGTCCTCGCCGCGCCCAAAGAACGCCCGTTAGCGCCCGGCCAGCGCCAGCGCCAGCGCCAAAATCGCCCTTGCTGCTGCGAGACCCCGTGCCTTCTCGGTTGGTAATTCCCGAACCTATCCCTTTTAGATTTTTAAGTGGCTGCTGGTCAGATATTTATTTAGGATGCTTTTAAAATGCTTAGGTTGCTCGGTTTTGCTTTAAAGCTCGAGGGTCATTATTTGATTGTGAAGGTTATTTCGCGCGTTTCGTGTAAGGATTCCCTTACCGTGGTTGTGTGGACCCTGCGATGCTTTCTTGATTGTGCCTTATATGCATGTTTACTTCTATGAACATGATTAGTGGATACTGATGACTTGTGATTGCATTCTTGCTAGCATGTTTGCTGTTTGTACATGTTAGTGCCATGCTAGGATTGTTCTTCCAAAGATGCTTGAGATTCCCGCTTTAAGTTCGTAGTATCATGCTAGGTTATGTATGATTGATGATGATTATGTATGTTTAGCCAGAATCGTTTACTCTATACTCTAGCTAGTGTGTTAGGGTTGTCATCATCTAGAGGCCGTGAGCGGACATAACGCACCTTGTCCCCACCGGTCGGGAGTAGAGCGAAGCATAACGTACATTGCTTCCCCGGCGGCCGATGTGGATTTAGCTACCACATCGGCATAAGCCTAGTTTGTAGCTCGCTAGAGCGGAACCCCGCCAATGGTGCAAGCCCGCCTTGGCGGTTCTTAGCTTCGTGTCGGTGGTACAGCCGCACGGATGAGTGTCGAGGGCATCGCACCATCGTGTTGAGTGACACCGTTTCGAGTCTTAGGCATGCGTGCACGCCCGCGTAGTTTGTACTTTAGGCCCCCACATTTACGCCGGTTCTGCGCAAAGAAGATGCGATGTGTGTGCGCGCAAGACACGCGTTAGTCGCCGGTTCGGAGAGCTCCCGGGCTAATGTTCGTGAGTACACCGTTCCTTCGGTTTAGAGCCGACTTGGGTACTCTCCGATAGTCCGATTTATTAGCGAGGGTAAGAGGCCCTTGAGGACACCCATTGGGATTGGCTTTTGAGCTGATCATATGGTCGAGGAGAAAGACCCTCTAGGGTGTCGGACATCTTTGGGATCGGTTTTTGAGGTGATCAATTGGCCGAGGGAGAAAGACCTCGGAGATGTCCCGGGATTGGTTATGAGAGCCAATCATTAGGCGGAAGAAGGAGACTTCCGAGGATTCCAGATTCTCGCCTTGTAAGCTCGTTGAGCTATGATCCGTGTTGGTAATCTGTTTGCATGTATACTAGGGTGCCGATGATTGATGTATTGTATATTGTACCCCGGTTGCTAGATTCTTAATGAGTATGTTTATACTCACCCTTATTTCTCGTGGTTTTCCACGGTGTAACTTGGGACAAAGACCAGGACGGCTAAGCGGAGGAGCTGATTGATCATGGGAGCTGCCGCCACTCTGTCTTTATTGTTTGCATATTTGTTCAGCATGTCGATGGACAGGAGTCCTAGGGGAAAAATTATTATAAGTTGTTTGAACTGTTTTGAATGTTTTTATATACTGGCCAGGCTTGTTTTACTTCGTTGGTTTTTCTTAAACGAAATTGTTGATTATGTTTTAAGCATTCCCCGTTCTAAATGTTTTGAAAGGTTTTAAATATGAGCACTAAACCGCTCGGTGAAATATTTAACTTGCATGCTGAGTGAGAACCTAGGTTTAGGACCGTATTTTGGGTCGGGTTCTTACAGTGCGGGCGACACGGACCTGGGCGAGGCAGATCTGGGCGACGCAGGGGCCTGGGCGAGGGCGACACGGGCTGGGCGGCCTGGGAGCTGGGCGACGCGAGCTGAGCTGGGGCTCGGGCTGGCTCGGGCATGGGCGACCAAGGGGGGCTAGGGTGCTCGGGTTGGAGGAGAGAGAAAGGAGAGAAAAAAAAAATGAAAAATGGGGATTTTGGGGATTTTTGGGAAAAGTGGGAAATAAAAGGAAAAATGGGATGTTTTTTTTCTTTTCTTTTTCTCTTTTATTAATTTTCCATCCTTATCCAAATAAATCCAATTTTCCAAAAATCCTTAAAATCCTTAAATCCCATTTCCCGGCTTCCTCCTTCGAGACCCGACTAAAGCAACCATTTCCAATCAACAAATCTCACTTAAAACAACCTCCCAAATCGACACTGAGGGACCGGGCTCGAATCCCAAAGGAAACACCCAAACAACCATAACTTTGCCCAAAACCCAAATCACAACCGAACTCCCAAACGAATAGCCCAAACATCTCGGGACTCGCAGCCACCAACAAACAAGCCTCAACAAAGGCAGGAGCTGCCTCGAAGCCCTGAAAATCCAAAAATCCTGCCCGGGGAGCAAAAAGACCAAAAGACCCCTAAGGGTCAAAATAGCTCTAACGGCCCAACCGAACCACTTAATCTGAACCAGAAGCTCCTCGAGAACCGGGATAGAAAACTGGGCCATTACAATACTCCCTCCTTATAAGACTTTCGTCCTCGAAAGTCCTAAGACGAAACGGCTCTAGGAATACTCCACTGATTCCTAGCCAACTGAACTACTCGGCTAAGACAACACTAGCCCTCTTTGAGAACCAAACCCCCTTGGGTTCTCAAAGGCTCAAAGCCACAATGCTAACCAATCTGCCACAAACGGGGCAAAGCTAACCGAAAGGCCACTGCTCCGATCCGCTCAAGGATCTCAGAAGGCCCTACAAACCTGGGGCTCAAATAAACCCTGCTAATCCAACACAGAACACCTCTCTACGGTGTTACTCTCAACAAACTCGCAGACTGGGCACAAGCTCCAAAACTCAACGCCACGCACTAGCGTAACTTCTCTGAATGCCCACAACTGTTAACAAACAGCCTCAACTCTACACCATGCTGGCCAAACAACCGAACCTCTCAGGTTCCAGAAACTAAACAGCCTACTCTTGCTTCACAAGAGACTAGCGAACCACAAAGCTTGCCTACAGCCTTAACGAACAACAAATCGAACCACCAACTGGCGATTGATCCAAAAAGGCAAACTTTTTCTAACAAGCACAAGCTGAAACTTCAGCTACGGCCAACCCTAAATGGCCAAAACCAGGCACAGGCTCCACTCGGCCAAGCCAACACACTGGAGCCTCTCAACGGCCGAAAGCAAACTTTTCCATGCAAATCTACTAGAAACTGGCCAAAGAGATCATTGCCAGGCAAGGAAGCAACCAACGTTCCTCTCATGGAAAATCTCGGCTGCAAGGACCAAACCATCACGCAGCCACTAGGAACACAACACCTTGAGGATAGCAACTCAAGGGTTAAACCAACCAATGCCACGACACCTCTATGCTAACTCACTTCACTGTGGCTCCGCTAAATGCCAACTGCGAAAGCACCACAACAAGAAGCAAAGCCCGAGAAAGGCTTGCTCAGCAGAACTCAACTCAAGCTCATCGCGAGCAAAGCTCGCCTCCAAGCTACCACTCAACTCTTAAGTCCAACAGGCTACTCAAAGGACTTCCTCCTTTTTAGCCAAGACCTAACTCATCTTGCGACTAGAAACTCCACACTCGAAACATCGCAAGGAATACTAACTGACGAGGCTATCTCCAAAGATAACACTCGAGGCTGGCATCCATGGTGCAACTCAACCACCATAGAAACTAGGGGAAAAACTTCAAACCCCAAAGAACCAACAACTTTCCAGCAACAACTCAACTCTAAAACTGGTTGGCCTCTGCTCTTGCGGGGACAAACAACTTTCGCTTGCTAACAACACAATGGAGGGACCCTCTGGCTGGGCTAACCACTGCGCTACTCTAATCAACTACACAACTCAGGAGCTACGCTGACTCCTCAACGGGAACGATTTCCCAGCAAGCAAACTCTGAAGGGCAGCGAACTTCACACAAGCTCGCTGACTTGCTCAAACCCAAGGCAACAGCAACCAACTCAACTTGGAAGCAACACCAAAGGGAACTCAACCGATTGGACCACCAATCCAGAACTAGCAGAACTTACTCAACTGCCGAGGGAGGGGTCAACTCCCAAAACCTCCTGACTAGGAACGAGTCCTCAGGGCAACGCCCTCTTGCTCGAACCGAGCTAGCTCTTGAAACATCAAGAGAACCAAATCTTGGTCAACACCAAGCTCCAACTAGCCTCCAAACCGGAACCAATCCGACTCTGCTCCAAACAAGCACTAGCTTGCTAGACTACCAAGTCTGCAAGCAACTCACCCAAGGAACACTGCCTGGGTCTAACTGAGCTCTGGAGAGGCTCTCCACAACCTAGGGATCCTCCGATCACCCTCCGACACACACGGTCGTCAAAAGATCTACAGACAACCGGCTACACGGGCACAATCCTCTCCAGCATCTCAACTATGCTGGACAACTCCAACTTAAAAATCATGAGGACCGGAGACGCTACATAATGCGTCATCCTCCTACTCAAAGCATCAGCCACAACATACCTTCTGCCCAAGGCAAGGATCCGAACAGCTCTCTTAGCCATAACGATCAGAAACTACGCAGCTTTGCTACCACCGCTCTTGCTCAGATCCAACTGAACTCTGACCAGGCTAAGGACCAACTAGCAAAACATTCTTAAACAACAGCCCGGGAACGAGCACGGCATCCTTACAACCAAAGCTAGGGCACTTGCCATGAACCAAAGCCTTGACACCTCAAAGACTGAGCACTGGCTCCTCAACACGAACCTCTCGTGGTTTCCAAACATAAACCACGGAACGAGCTACACAATAGTACACCGGGGTGTACAGCTCCAACTAGATCCAATGCCAACAAGGGCTCTCAAACAGGGCAACTTTTGCCTCCAACAGAGCCACTACTAACCAGGGAGCAACAAGGGTCCAAACCCTCTCGGGGTCGACTCACCACGGAAAGCCACATTGGCCAACTCACTCTACAAGAGCGCATCCATACCAAGCAATCATACCTCAAGCCAATGTGCTCACTAAACGCTCCGAACAGCCATCCAACTCATGGCACTAACACTGGATCAATCACGCATCCTTGATGCCAACACTACCCATACTAGGGTAACTCAAAGGGTAGCCGAATCATGCTACCATCAAACAGGCTCACAAGCTCGCAACACAGGCGCGAGAACTCGAACGCTCTAGCTCTTAACAGCCTACAACATCCTTTGTACCCAACTCTGGGTGACCGTGGAAAGCTCCTACTTTCCCCCGAAAAACCTCAAACTTGTGGTCCTCTGACTACCACCGAGCTAGATCTCTTATGCAACCCAAACAGGTGCAACCTCAGGAAATGGGTACAAGACTAGCGGGGATGCTGAACTCTGGGCGGCTATGGAACCACCTGCACAACAGGGCCAACTGGCCTCAATCTAGGCCTCCTCTCAAAGCTTGGTGCCAACAGGCACCACATTCTTTACAACACAAATCACCCTTAAACGAGCTTTATGCCCCTCTGAGGAAAGGTCACACTCCAAGTGAAGGGGCAATGACACTCAACACAAGAGTCCAAACACTCGAGCAGCCTAATCACTGGCATCTCGACCAACAGACATGCCAAGGCCTACTCCTGCATCCCACTTGATGCTCACCAAAAGCTCAGGCTAACTTCTGCATCTCACTCGATGCTCAACAGAAGCTCAGGCCAACTCCTCGGGTGGCAACAACTTGTTCCACACTAGGAACATCCAAATAAAAAGAGCTCCACTTTACTAGCCCGCTGAAATCCACAAATGGATAAAACCCTGGCAAGCAAACTGTAAAGACCCGACCCAAAAGGGGCTCTAAATGGGCCTTTACCCCAATGCATGTATTCAAAATAAAAGACATTATGAAAAATAAATTTCGGATCCCAAGTAAAAACAGAAACATTCCACGATCAAAACATACATTTCTAAAAGCATACTCTGATCAGAGATTTATTTAAACCATTTAAACATTCCACAAGTACAAATATGCTGGAATCCATAAAACGTAAGAAAACATCCTAGGGCTCCGTGCCCGTCTACATGCATTCAGGGGAAATAACAAAAGTCAAGAGTCATGATATAATAAAATGGTCGGAGATGATAGCGAGATTCCATGATCACGGCTCCTCCTTGACCATCTGTCTCGCGCCTTGGTTACCTGTGGAAAACCACAAAATAAGGGTGAGTAACGAATTACCCAAAGAAGAATCCCCAACCGGGTACAATACGATATACATGATCATCTAGAAGAATGTATGCAAGCTATAAGTATAAACACGAGAATAGAGCACATAGCTTAAGTCCACACTTGGACCTCGGATGCCAACTCGTGGTCTTAGTCAGGAAATAAATCCACCACATAATACGCCCTATACGAGAAACGAGTCCCGGCCTCAGCCTGTCTACTGACGATATGAAAGGTGCACTAGCTCAAGATCCCGAGGAGCTCTCCGGTCGGCGCTATAATGAGCGTAAGCGCGCCGCGCGTGCTCCGCTGCGGACTATGGGGGTGCCGGTCTAGTGGCAAGTCGCCCATGTCCGATCACCACGCCTAACTATATCTCTAGATCGGTGTCACTGACATAGGGGTGTGAGACCTGGACACGTGAACTATGTCAGCCTGAACTACCGCACCTGAGGCTAAGGAATCGGTCGTGGTAGGCTTACACCAGGAAGCCGTCCCTGCCCTATCGGTGGCAATCAAGGGCTGGTCGAACACGCCGAGGACGTGTCGATCGGCGGGATGAGGCAATGCCAAGTCATCATCCCGACCGTTGGGGCATTTACGACCGCCACCCTCACCCAAGATTGCGGGGCCTACCGGTCGGGTTAGCTAAACCCTCACGGGGTCCGGGGAAGGAGTATTACCGCACGCCCCCGCCATGGATGCAAGATACTTTATGCATCGTGCCGGATGATGCTACCTACCTACACTCTAACATATCATTTCAATAGCATATAATCCAATACAATCCAAAATGTGCTCAAGCAGATACAACGAACCTAGCATGGTACTACGAAGCAAGAACAGATATGAGCATGCGTAAGCGGAACAACCTAGCATGGACTAACATGAGAGAACAAACATACGAAGTCATGCTAGTCGAGAATTGAACAGAGCACCTAAACTATACATGCCGATAATCACAAACAAAGATACAAACAACAATCACATAGAACATCGCAGGTCCACACAACTCCGGTAAGAAATCCTTACCTTGGTGGGAGGCTTCTACACACAAATCCTAAGTCGCGGAACAATCCCGAGCTAGCGGCGGGAACCTAGCAAACCAATAATAATCAGCATCTAAAACGTCTAAACAACAATAGAAACAGCAAGCTCGGCTCGGGAACTCACGCGCACGGCGACACGAGCTTGGAGGCTGGCAAGCCGGCACGCGGCAGGTCGGGCGCAGCCGCGCGCGCCGCACGGCAGGTGGCGCTGGCTGCGCGCTACCGCACGGCACGGCACGGATTCACCAGCAGCGAGGGCAGCGCGCGCGCGGGCGCGTCTGGGCGTCTTGCGCGGCGGCGGCTTCGGGCCAAGGCGAAGCGGGTGTTGGCGCGGCGGCAGCGACGCGGATGCGGCTGGGCTGCGCGGCGAGCGAGCGCGGCGGCGGCGCGCTGGCGCTGGCGTCTGCGCGTCGCGCTGCTGCGCGCGATCCGCACGATCCGCGAGCGATGGCGGCGCGGCGAGGCCGCTTCAACAGATCTGGGCGACTGGTGAGCGATGGCGTCGCGGCGGCTGCTCAATCAGATCTGGGCGATCCGTGCGATCTGCAGGGGCGATCTGGTGCGACGGCAGCGGGGAGATCTGTCTGCTTCTTTGGCGCGATCCGCGCGGCGATCTTGCCGGTGGACGCGATGCGACGATATGGTCGCTGGCCGGGCTTCTCTCGGCTAGTGCAATCAACACAAACACACACAACACACCTCTTTTCACTTGGCCAAAAGCACACCAAACGGATGAGAAGAAGAAGAGGAAGATCGATACCTACCGGAATGATGATGAACGATCCAAGGAGCCGCAAGGATGAAGAATCGGCAAGGGCTATGGAGAGGAGAGCTTGTGCGGCCAAGAGGAGATTTGGAGAAGAAGATGGAATAAACCTAATTTCTATTTCATTTAACCAAATGCACCAAAACTCCAAAATCCAAGGCTAACCATAAAATGATGCGGGGAAGAGCAACAAGAGCACCTAATGGCTCAATTGGCACACATCTCCACAAGCTTCCGGGAGACCAGGTTCAAACCCAGTGCGGCACAATTCCTTTTTATTTTTACTTTTGCATCAAACCTTGCTCAAACCAAACCACAAACCCTTCCAAAAACCTACATAAATCCATCCAATAATTTTAGCAACTCGAAAAAGATATAAACGGCCCCGACGGCCCGACCAAATTACTAAAATACCCTAGGGCATACCCGAAGAGGCGGGATGAAAACACGGTCGTTACAATATTCCCTCCTTTTTATGACTTTCGTCCTCGAAAGTCCTTAAGACTGAAACAACACAGATAATTGCATTCTCATCCCGTCCTTCCCGCCACGAGCGCCTCCTCCGAACTCGGACTCCTTCACTAAACTTTTACCAACGGATCTCACTTCTACGCAACGTCTTCGACTCAAGACCAGAATACTCATAGGCTTCTCCTCGAAGCCCAAACCCTCAATCAGCTGCAAGGGCTCAAAGTCCACAATGAACAATGGGTCCGGCACATGCTGCCCCAACATCGATACATAAAAACACTGTGCACAGCTGTCAACAAACAAACTCAACCCTACAACAAACTGGCCAAACAACTGAACCTTCCAGATTCCAAAACTAAACGGCCTACTCTTACTTCACAAGAGACCAACAAACCTCAAACCTTGACTACAGCCTTAACGAGATACAAACGAACCACCAAGCGCGCGATCGATCCAAAAGACAAACTTCTCCAACTAGAACACGACCACAACACTTAAGCAACCATCTTAAGGAGAAATCGCCGAACCATAGGCAAGGGGCACCATCCTGGTACACCAGACGGCTAACAACACTCACACCAGCTGAAACTTCAGCTACGGCCACCTTAAAAAAAAAAAAAAAAAAAAAACAAGGGCCAAGCACAGACTCCACTCGGCCAAGCCAACAAACTAGAACTCCTCATCGGCCGAACGCAAACTTTCCAACGAACACCTACCAAAGAACCGACCAAGGAGAACATCGCCGGGCAAGGAACATCCAACATTCCTCTCAAGGAAAACTCGGGAAGCAAGGACTAAACCATCATGCAAACTATCTGCGACACAACACCTTGAGGAAAACGGCTCAACGACTTACCAACCAATGCCACGGCACCTGCGCCAACTCACTCAACGCGGCTCGCTAACGCCAATCGCGAACGCACAACAACTAGGAACAAAGCCCGAGAAGGGCTTGCTCGCCAGAACTCAACCCAAACTTATAACGAGCAACGCCGCCTCCAAGCTACTACTCAACTCTTAAAATCCAGCTGGCTACTCAAAGGACTTCCCTTTAAGCCTAAGCCTAACTCATCTTCCAACGTAAGCTCCACTCCCAAAACCTCACAAGGAAAGCGGATAACGACAACCTCAAAGCTTACGGATCCCGAGCCACACGAATCCGCAAGACTACCTCGCAAGCTATCACTCGAGGTGGCATCCAAGGACCAACTCAACCACCACAGAGGCTAGAGGGAAAGGAAATCATCACTCCCCAAAGGACCAACAACTTGCCCGAACAACTCAACTTTGATCAAGCTAGCCTCCGCCCTTGCGGGAACAACAACTTTGCTTCCTAACAACACAAAGCAGGACCCTCACATTTTGGTGACCATCTGCGCTACTCGATCAACTACACAACTCAGAGCTAAGTCGACTTCTACCAAACGGGAAACGACTTCCCGGCAAGCAAACTCGAAGGGCGCGAACATCACACACGCTCACTGACTTGCTCAAACCCAAGGCAACAAACAACCAACTCTCTAGGAAGCAACACCCAAGGAAAACTCAACCAATCGGATCACCAACCCAAAACTAACAGAACTTACTCAATCGCCGAGGGAGGGTCAACTCCCAAAACTTCCCGACAAGGAACAAGACCTCGTGGCAACGCCCTCCAACTAGAACCGAACTAGCTCTCGAAACAACAAAAGAACCAAATCTTGGCCAAACACTCACAAGAGGCGAGAACAACCTTTTATGCGGCCTCTAGAACACCATCCAAGAATCCGCTTAATCGAACAAACGATCGCTTCCAAGCGGCCAACAAACTTTTCCTTCAAGCTAGCGCTTCCACCATTAACTCCAAGACCAAGGAGTAACGACAACTCCCGAAGGAAAGCGGCTCTTACAAGAAGACAACCAACGGATGAGAGAACTCCACATACGCCACCTGTCTTGCTCCACAGAGCAACAACATCTAATCTCACGGGGCACAACAAGGGTCCATCTCGATGAACCTCCAAATGCCAAACGGGGCAACTCAACATCCTGGAAACAATAAAAACAACCAACATGGCACAAACCACTCGCCCCCACGAGCAAAACTAAACTCTAGCAACTCCAATCCACACCTTGGTCAACACCAAGCATCAACTTGCCACCACACCCAAACCACTCCGGACTTTACTCCAAACAAACACTAGCTTGCTAGTCTACCAAGACTGCTAGCAACTCCACCGAGGCTACAAACTACACGTGTAAGGACCCGACCCAAGAAAATGGTCTCTAACCTAAAGTCCATACTTAGCATGCATGATTAAGATTATAAACATCATTCAGAGTCGGAAGTTTAAAGCTTTGCAATAAACACTTTTAAAACAAAACCATGATTTCAATTAAATAAAACAGTAAATGACTGATGCAAGACTTTCTTAAAACAATTCAAAGGAAAAGCAGATGCGAGAACATAAAATAGTTTGAGTGCTTTTTCCTAGGGACCCAAGTCCCACTACATGCTAAATCATTAAGGAAAACATTTAAAGAAAGCGTGCGACCCAGTCGGCTATCCATGATCATCGAGCCGCTTCCTCCTAGCCATCCCGACCTCTGTCCCAAGTTACGGTGGAAAGCCACAGAAAATAAGGGTGAGCAACAAGTTACTCAAGAAGAATCCCCAATTGGGGTACAATACAAAATCATCTCATTTAGCACACAGACAGCAACCATACAAAGACTTAGAGCACGAACGGGTGGCTTAGGCTATGAGCTACTTCTCTAGGCGAGCCTATTCAAGGGCTCCCATCCACGATCACTCCTAGGTCCCTACGCTTGGATGCCCTTCGGGCCTTACACAATCTAGGACTCGGTGATGCCCAAAGTGGGGCCTTACACACTTAGGACACAAAGTGATGCCCGGTGGGGCCTTACACACTTAGGACTCGGTGATGCCCGGTGGGGCCTTACACACTTAGGACACAAAGTGATGCCCGGTGGGGCCTTACACACTTAGGATGCCCATCGGGCCTTACACCTTCGATGATCGGTGATGCCCAGTGGGCCTTACACACCTAGGATGCCCATAGGGCCTTACACCTCCAGACTCAGTGATGCCCAGTGGGCCTTACACACCTAGGATGCCCGTAGGGCCTTACACCTACAGATTCAGTGATGCCCAGTGGGGCCTTACACACTTAGGATGCCCATCGGGCCTTACACCTTCGAGATGTCTTTGGGTCTTGCCCAGCGGGACCCCAAACTAGTTACCTCTACGGCCCTCTATACTATATATCACACATCTAGCAGTAACTTGAATCTAGCAAAGATACAATAGGCGGCATGGTTCTATCAAGATAGGAAAGCCTAACATGGAACTGAACGGGATGTAAACATGTCACGAACATGAATCAAAAGAAAACATGAAAGCTATCACTAGAAACTCATATAATTACTGAGAATCGCGTGCTATCAACTATTCGCAGGGTCCACACAACCCCGGGTAAGAATCCTTACCTGGAAATAAGTGGAGGTTAATTATCCCGAATCAAATAACGACCCTCGAGCTTTTAAGCGAACTCGAGCAACCTAAACAAGTAATAAAACATCCTAATTAATAAACAGCATCTAAAATCAGGAAGTCCAAAGGGTGGAGGCTCGGGAATTTACCAACCGAGAAGGAACTCGTCTCGCAGCAGCGCAGAGGACAGTAGCGCCGCGCTAAGCGGCAGCGGCAGCGCTGCACCGTGACTGGCGCTTATCGGCGCTGCCAGGGCGCTACTGCTCGACAGGACGAGCGCAGCGCAGCGTGGCGCGGCGACGCGGACGCGACGTAGCGCACGCACGCAGACGCGACGCGCGGTGCAGGCGTGCGGGCGCGGCGCGGCGCTAGGGTGGTGTCGTCGGCCGGGCGCGAGGCGGCTACACGGCCGGCAGGCTGCTGGCGACCGTGTGTGCAGTGGAGGCCGGGCTGCCGGCGGTGGTGGCGAGCCGGGCCGCCGACGCGATCTGGGGCGGTGGGCTCGGTGCGGTGCGGTGGTGGTCGGCAGGCGTCGCGATGTCGCGGGCGAAGCAAGCAGGCGTTGGGCGCGGCGTGGCGCAGGCACGGCGGCGGTGTGGGGAGGAGCACGGCGCGGTGTGGGGCGTCTTGGGCGAGGGTGAAGGAGAAGTCTAGGGTTTTGGGTTCTTTCTTTTTTTTTTCCTTATTTTCTCTTTTCTTTCTCCTTAAATATAATTCCCTTCCTTAACTTACATAGACTTGGGAATCTCATATGGCCTTCCCAAGACTCCCTTCGAGCCCCCGGTGATGCGTTTATTTTCCTTATTTAAACCCAAGCTTCCAAACCCCTTTTAGGCCAAGGGTTGAGTCCTTCCAACAGACTCCTCCCAAACTAAAAAAATATAAAAGGGGACCTTATTTTACATTTAGTGAAAAACAGGTCATTACAATACTCCCTCCTTAGAAGACTTCAGCCAAGGACGGTGGCAATGCTAACCGATAGGCCACAACCCCAATCCTCTCAAGGACCTCGAAAGGTCCAACAAACACTGGGGCTCGGTTTCCCCTTTTACCGAACCTCGGGACCCCTCGCATCGGAGCTACCTTGAGGTAAACATCTTTGGCCAACCTCAAACTCAGCCCCTACGCCTAACATCGGCGTAGCTCTTCCGCACTGCGCTGGGCGGTCAAGATACGAGCTCGATTTTTCTCGGATGACCTCATTGGTCGGTTGAAGCAACTCGGGCCTAACACTGCCGGTCACCAACCTCTTCCGAAGGCGGGGATCTGCGGCGCTTACCATACAACGCTCAAACGGTGCCATCCAATGGTCGATCAAAATCGTTGTTGTAGGAAAACTCCATCAAGTACACAAATCTTGGTCCCAAGCTGCCGGAAATCCAACACGCAGGGCGCAACATATCCTCTAAGATCCGATTTACCCGCTCGGTCCGCCATCGGTCCCGTGGGTGGAAGGTCAGGTCTGTAGCCGCACTGCGTGCCCAAACACACTGAAGGGCCTTCCAAAACCGTGATGTAAAACGGGAATCCCGATCGGAGATAATTTTAAGCGGCACTCCGTGGTACCTCACTATCTCGCTCAAGGAGCAGTTGTGCCCATTGCTCCACGGTGTAGTTTATCCCGCCGGAATGAAATGGGCACTCTTAGTCAACCTATCAACGACCACCCAAATGCTGTGCATATCCTCTAGGAGTCTGGGCAAACCCGAGATAAAATCCATGGTGATCTCCTCCCACTTCCCTTTGTGGCACCCGAGCGGTTGCAACAAACTCGCTGCAAGCTGCGGGCGCCTTCACTGTTGACAGGTGAGACACCGACTAACGAACTGGGCAATCTCCCTCTTCATCCCCATCCACCAAAAAGTGCATTTTAAGATCTTGGTACATCTTGTTACCCACAGGTGCCAAGAAAAGCGCGAGTGTGAGCCTCGGTCAATAACTCTGTCCGAACACCAGCATCGGCTGGAACACACAACCGACCTTTATATCTCGGACCCCATCCGCAAGTATCACAAAGTCGAAGTCACCATCACTGAACCCTCTCATACAAACTTTTTAACTTAGGATCTTTCACTGGCCGTCGATAATCCTTTGCCTTATCGAAAATTTGGATGGTCAATCGAGCTACCTCGGCGGTAACATCCCCTAACAACATCGCTATTTCGCCCTCTCGAGATCCTTCCCGATGATACTCTTGGGGTTTGCCAATGTTTCAGATGCGAGGCCTTTCTACTTAGTGCATCAGCCACAACATTTGCTTTTCAGTGGTGATACGAGATCTCACGGTCGTAATCCTTCACGAGCTCCAACCACCTCCTCGCCTCATGTTCGAGTCCTTACGAGTGAAGAAATACTTGAGGCTTTGGTGATCCGAGAAAATCTGAATCTTCTCCCCATACAAGTAGTGCCTCCAAATCTTAAGTGCAAAGACGATCACGCCAACTCCATATCATGAGTCGGGTAATTCGCTCGTGCGTGCGGTTTCAAGCTGCACGAAGCGTATGCTATCACCTTACCGTGTTGCATCGTAACGCATCCCAAACCAAACTTCTTTGGCATCATTTGTACACACCACGAAACCCCGGCCCTCCCGGAACCGCCAACACGGGCAGGCGTCAAACCGCTCTTTAGTTTCGCAAAACTCTCATCGCACTTCCTATCCCAAACGAAATCAACACCCTTCCTCGTCAATCGAGTAAGCGGGCGGCTATAGCGGAAAAATTTTGAACGAAGCGCGTCGGTAATATCGGCCGCACCGTGAAGCTACGAATCTCCGTCACAGTCGTCGGTCTCGCCCACGAACTAACGGCCTCTACCTTCGAAGGGTCCACAGCCATCCCTCCTTAGACACAACGTGTCCCAGAAATGCTACCTCCTCGAGCCAAAAGTCACACTTTGAGAACTTCGCATAGAGCTTGTTCTCGCGCAAGGTCGCCAAAATCGCCTTAGGTGCGAGGCATGGTCCTCCTTAAACTTAGAGTACACAAGAATGTCATCTATGAACACGATGACAAAGCGGTCCAAGAATGCCTTGAACACTCTGTCCATCATGTCCATGAATGCAGCTGGGGCGTTCGTCAGTCCGAAAGACATGACTACGAACTCATAATGCCCATACTCGACTAACGAGCCATTTGTCTTGGGAATATCTCGCATCCCGAATCCTCAACTGGTGGTAGCCCGACCTCAAGTCAATCTTCGAAACACACAAGCTCCTCGAGTGGTCAAACAGTCATCGATACGAGGCGCGGGTATTTGTTCTTAATGGTTACCTTGTTCGGTTCCTCGTAATCGATGCATAGGCGCATCGAGCCATCCTTTTTCTTAACAAACAAAGACGGGTGCTCCCACGAGGACACACTCGGCCTAATAAATCCTCTGTCAAGCATCTCCCGCACTTTGTTCTTTTAACTCTTTCACTCTCTGCTGGTGCCATGCGATAAGGAGCTTTCGAGATAGGGCGAGTCCCGGCTCAAGCTCTATTGAGAAGTCCACCTCCCTCTTGGCGGCGCAGCCGAGCAACTCCTCGGGAAAAACATCCGCAAACTCCTCGCACTATTGGCACCGCTCGACAGATAGTGGGTCACGGTTCTCCTACCAACTTAGCTAAGAAACCCCAAGCTCCTCGAGCTAACAAGCGGTGAGCTTTAATCGCCGAAATCACCGGCGGACACACCCCACTCTGGGTGCCCCGAAATTTAAAGGTAGGCCTACCGGCGGCCCGAACACCACCTCCTTACAACGACATACCAATCATAGCGTGGTTCTCGGCTAACCAATCCATGCCGAGGATCACATCAAAACCGCTCATAGCTAACACAATGAGGGTGACTGCAGAGTCCTGGTCGGATACCGTGATCTCGACTGTCCCTTACCTTCTCCAGCTAGCCAAAGATACTAGTTCCCAGGGAGTAGCGAGGACAACTCAAAACCTAGAGGCTCTAAATTCATGCAAGCAAGCTCAACAAAAACAGCAGAAACAAACGAATGGGTGGAACCCGAATCAAACAACACAAAGGCGAGGTGATCAAGAACTAGGAGCGTACACCTTGCTCATGGTCCGGCTCTCTCTCGACCTCTGGCGAGTCGTAGCATATACTCTTCCTGTTCTTTGAAGCTGGTTGTGCCACCACCGCATGCAGGTGCAGTCTGTCGCCCGATGCCCTTCCTTTCCACAATTGAAACAAGCCCTAGGGTTACCACCACAGGGTCCCCAATGCTGCTTCCCGCAGGATTTACAATACGGTGGCGGCCTCCCTACGCCCTGTTGGCGAGGCTGATCCTGATTCTGGTCTCTGTGATTGGTCTCTCGCCATGATAAGAACCACGGGGCGCTGACCGCCCCGGACATTGCTCCTCGAGTCAAACTTGCGCTCGCCCGAGTACACTCTGGGGCCTTAGACACTACTGAGACTAACAACTCGCTCCGGAGGATACTTCCCATCATAAATTGTTGCCAATCAGATCTTTGTCTTGGCAAAAGTTTCGGGGCTCGTGCCCTAACATCCGAGACACTCCTATCTCAAACCCGCAATAAACTTCCCGATCTTGATTCAGGGGTAGAAATCAAGCGTGGGCGCGAAGTATCCATACTCGAGAACTTCTTCTCGTACACCTCGATCGAGTCGGACCACGCTTAAGGTTTGAAAACACTCAATCATCTTCTCTTGGGCTTCTTCACGATAAATTTTGCCTTGAACTCCGCCTTGAAGAACTCCTGTGGCGGTGGAGACCCACCGGTCTCTCACTTAAGGTGGAATCCCACCACCACTTAGTCAGTCTGGCTAATCACGTGAGTCGCACATCGAGCTCATTGCACCTCGAGACACTCCATTACCATAAACGTATATTCTAACTCAAAGCAATCCACGTGGCGGCTACCAATGGTTCCCAGGGGCACTAAACTTCTCCGCTTCCATTTCACAAAATCCTTGACCACTTGCCTAGATCCTCGGCACCTTCCGCCATAAGGGCCTCATTCACAATTGGCTCTCGCGGAGTGGCGGTCTTGGTGGCGCTGCTGATCCTCTCTTTGAACCAACTCGGTCGATTGTTTGATCTCGAACGCGGACTCCTCCTCTCTGCAGACTAACCAAGCTTGCGTTTCAGCTCTCTCGCTCGGCTAGCAACCCAACCATAAGAGCCCTCATAGATTCCACAAAAGCAGGCTCGGTGCAGCCTCTCGAGACTCGCTTGCCCCTACACCCTCTCGGGCAACACGGTTGAAGGGCCTCGATGGTGGCCTAACCTCAAGATCGACTTGGGACGAGGTCCCCGGTGTCGAGAATCGATCACGAATGCTCGGGTGGTCGGCCTCGAGCCTCCCTGCCCTCTACGAGTGACTGGCATATCGAAAATCTACAGCCAAACCAACAATGGGTCAGAACCTGTCTTCCCTGCTCTACAACAACAAGTCATGTACATGCAAGGTGCAACCGGTATTGTAATTCTTAACCCTTAACTTTAAACTTACGGACATACACGATGGTCAAGTGAGCGCCGATGATCATGGAAAACAACCTACAACTGCAGGTCAGTCTACAAAACCTATAACTCTGGGCTCTGATACCAACTGTAAGGACCCGACCCAAGAAAATGGTCTCTAACCTAAAGTCCATACTTATCATGCATGATTAAGATTATAAACATCATTCAGAGTCGGAAGTTTAAAGCTTTGCAATAAACACTTTTAAAACAAAACCATGATTTCAATTAAATAAAAGCAGTAAATGACTGATCAAGACTTTCTTAAAACAATTCAAAGGAAAAGCGAGACGAGAACATAAAATAGTTTGAGTGCTTTTTCCTAGGGACCCAAGTCCCACTACATGCTAAATCATTAAGGAAAACATTTAATGAAACGTGAGACCCCAGTCGTCACTATCCATGATCATCGAGCCGCTTCCTCCTAGCCATCCACCTCTGTCCCCAAGTTACGGTGGAAAGCCACAGAAAATAAGGGTGAGCAACAAGTTACTCAGTAAGAATCCCCAATCGGGGTACAATACGAAATCATCTCATTTAGCACACGGACAGGCAACCATACAAAGACTTAGAGCACGAACGGCTGGCTTAGGCTATGAGCTACTTCTAGGGCGAGCCTATTCAAGGGCTCCCATCCACAGTCACTCCTAGGTCCTACGCTTGGATGCCCTTCGGGCCTTACACAATCTAGGACTCAGTGATGCCCAGTGGGGCCTTACACACTTAGGACACAGTGATGCCCAGTGGGGCCTTACACACTTAGGACTCAGTGATGCCCAGTGGGGCCTTACACACTTAGGACACAGTGATGCCCAGTGGGGCCTTACACACTTAGGATGCCCAGTGGGGCCTTACACACTTAGGATGCCCATCGGGCCTTACACCTTCAGTATCAGTGATGCCCAGTGGGCCTTACACACCTAGGATGCCCATAGGGCCTTACACCTCCAGACTCAGTGATGCCCAGTGGGCCTTACACACCTAGGATGCCCGTAGGGCCTTACACCTACAGATTCAGTGATGCCCAGTGGGGCCTTACACACTTAGGATGCCCATCGGGCCTTACACCTTCAGATGTCCATCGGGTCTTGCCCGAACGGGACCCCAAACTAGTTACCTCTACGGCCCTCTATACTATATATCACACATCTAACCGTAACTTGAATCTAGCAGCATACAATAGGCAGCATGGTTCTATCAAGATAGGAAAGCCTAACATGGAACTCAACGGGATGTAAACATGTCACGAACATGAATCAAAAGAAAACATGAAAGCTATCACTAGAAACTCATATAATTACAGTAATCAGCGTGCTATCAACTATTCGCAGGTCCACACAACCCGGGTAAGAATCCTTACGGAAATAAGTGGAGGTTAATTATCCCGAATCAAATAACGACCCTCGAGCTTTTAAGCGAATTCGAGCAACCTAAACAAGTAATAAAACATCCTAATTAATAAACAAAGATCTAAAATCGGGAAGTCCAAAGGGTGGAGGCTCGGGAATTTACCAACCGAGAAGGCACTCGTCTCGGCAGTTAGCAAGGACAGGATGCGCGCGCCGCTAGGCGCAGGCAGCGCGCGCGCGCCAGATCGGCGCGCTATCGGGCCGCGAAGCGGCGGGCGCGGGCAGGGACGAAGGCCGCACTCGAGCGAGCGCGCGCGCAGGACGAGAGCAGCGGACGGCGGCGGCGCGACGCGACGAGCGGCACGGGCACGCAGACGCGGGCGGTGCGGTGCAGGGCATGCGGGCGCGACGGCGCTGGGGTGGTGTCGTGCTGGCGCGGAGGCGGCTACACGGCCGGTGCGCTGGGCGACCGTGCGAGTGGAGGCCGGGTCATTTGCGCGGTGGGCGAGCTGGCCGCCGACGCGATCTGGGCCGGGCGGTGGCTCGGTGCGGTTCGGCAGTGGTCAGCAGGGCGTGCGATGTCGCGGGGCGAAGCAGCAGGGCGTTGGGCGGCGGCGTGGGCGAGGCACGGCGGCGGTGTGGGGCGGAGCACGGCGGCGGTGTGGGGCGGAGCACGGCGGCGGTGTGGGGCGTCTTGGGCGAGGGTGAAGGAGAAGTCTAGGGTTTTGGGTTCTTTCTTTTTTTTTTCCTTATTTTCTCTTTTCTTTCTCCTTAAATATAATTCCCTTCCTTAACTTACATAGACTTGGGAATCTCATATGGCCTTCCCAAGACTCCCCTTCGAGCCCCGGCTGATGCGTTTATTTTCCTTATTTAAACCCATGCTTCCAAACCCCTTTTTAGGCCAAGGGTTCGAGTCCTTCCAACAGCTCCTCCCAAACTAAAAAAATATAAAAGGGGACCTTATTTTACATTTAGCTGAAAATCGGGCTGTTACAACACGCCTCCAGCTAGGCAACTGAAACTCACTAGCTGGGCCTTACTGAGCTCTGGAGAGGCTCTCCACAACCTAGGGTTCTTCGGCAACCCTCGACACACACACTGCCGGCATACGATCTAACAGACAACCGCTCGAACAAACAACTCCAATTTCAAAGATCCCAACCATGCTGGCCAACTCCAACTCCTTGGGAACCTAGAGGACCCAAACGCTCTGAGCACGCGTCATCCTCCTACTCAAGGCATCGGCCACAACATAACTTCTACCCAAGGAAGGATCCGAACAACTCTCTTAGCCATGACGATCAGAAACCACGCGGCTTAGCTACCACCGCTCTTGTTCAGTTTCCAACTGAACTCCAACCAAAGATCAACAAGAAGATCCGCCAACCAAGCTTAGGCCCAACTTAACAAATCTTGCCTAAGCAACAACTTGATACCACAAGCACGGTATCCTTACCACCTCAACCAAAGCCTTACAACAACCACCTGGAGTCCAACTTCTCAAGGAACTGAGCACGAGATCTCCAAAGCAAACCCTACATGGATCTGAAACTCTCGCCACGGAACGAACCACACAAAACACACTTGTGTGCACAACTCCCAACCTTCCTTTAGAGATCCAAGACTAACAAGCACTTTTCCACAAGGCAACGATAACTCCTGGCAGCGATACAAACAATCCAAGGAACACCAAAAGTTCCATCTCCACATGATACTCGAAGCTGAGGCAACCTTGCTCTACCAAAGTATAATCATGCCAAACCAAACTTACTTTGTACCAAGCCTCTACCAAGGGTGCTTACCCCTAAGGCATCCAAAACCTCTCGCAAGGCATCAGCTCATCTCGCCTCAAAAGCATCCAACTCGCCTCATAGGCATCCAAAGCTCATCCGATAAGCATCCAACTCATGGTCCCTCAGCTGGACCAAACTCGCATCTACAATGCTCAACTCTCCTCAGATTTAGGCACTCGAAGGTAGTTGACCGCACTACCAACCACAAGGAAACTCTTGGCCTTAACACTAGCGCGAAACTCACGCGCACCAACACTTGCCAACCAAGCAACCCCGCGACTTACTCAACCTCCGAAACATCGGGAAGAGGCTCCGGCTCCTCTCGAGCATCCTTTCGCTTGTAGTCCATCGACTACCACCGAACTAGCCCTCCGCAAGACCTAAACAGTGCCACTACCATAAACGGATCCAAGGCTAAAGGAGTGCGCTGAACTCGGACGGCATAGAACCATCCGCTATGCCCAAGCCAAACTCAAGCTCGAACCGGACTTAGTGCCAAAGCGGCACACCAACCAATGCACCTCAAGTGCTACTACTACCAAATCCACATCCGAGGAAAGCGGGTTGTTAAACAACAAAGAAAGCTCGCAAGGGGGCAAAGATGACCCTTCATCCGCCTCAAGCCACTAACATGGCAACTTGCCAAACAATCGGGCGATCGTGGAGACTCGCTAGTCCACCTCTCACAAGGGAATTCCACCACCATCCGATGAACCAAATAAAGACAGAACGGCACACCTCGGCCTCGAGCAATGGGGCATCCCACACACGGATGCTAAACTCAAACTTGGCCAACTACTTTACTACTACTAGCAAAGTAGGACTTACTAAAACATCGAGCTCTGAGGCATCCATTTGCCAACTCAGGCGTCTCAATCAACGCCAACAAACTCATCCGAATAAGCTGCTGATCATGCCCTCCAGGGAACCTCAGGGGCTACAAGAGCTACTAGGGGAAAAATATTCGGAAACAAACTCGTCACCGGGGGCTATCGTGCGGGACTCCTCACTACGCGCTACAAATCGCGCTGGGTCTCCGCTCTCGATAGCTAAAGACTCGCCATCAAATCTCTCATGGGTGGAGCACACTCTGCTCAAGGAGTCTCACTGAGGCGCTGCTAGCCTCTACCCCCTCCTCTAGGCAACTCAACTACGGGGCAAATCGGCATGCGGGCCTAACAACCCCGGACGACGCCTCAACATCAACACGATCGGTCCAACTCCTCGGTCGGACATGCCAAGCGCCCCGCTCCTGCGGGTGCGATCAACATACTAGCGATCCGCACAAAGCACCTCCACCCTCTCACTAGGGGAAAAGCAGCAATTGGGCCACAAATGGCCAATGGGAGGCTAAGCTCGCCTTCCTCGGGGACGACGTCCCAGCGGCATCCGAATCTATCCGGATACCTCAACAAGCCACAACATACATCACACATCTGCGGGAAGTTGGCATGATGGCTCTCTAAACCCAAACCAACAACGAGTCGTAACACCGCTCGTCTCCGCTCCACAACACAAAACAAGGCATACACTAGATGAAAGGTATTGTAAATTCTTAACCCTTTTTCAACAATAAATAGTAAACTTAGGCGTACACTGATGATCGCTTGAGAGGCCGATGATCATGGAAAAACGACCTACAACGAAAGGTCGGTCACACAGAATCTATGACTCGAGCTCGATACCAATCAGTAAAGACCCGACCCAAAAGGGGCTCTAAATGGGCCTTTACCCCAATGCATGTATTCAAAATAAAAGACATTATGAAAAATAAATTTCGGATCCCAAGTAAAAACAGAAACATTCCACGATCAAAACAAACATTTCTAAAAGCAGACTCTGATCAGAGATTTATTTAAACCATTTAAACATTCCACAAGTACAAATATGCTGGAATCCATAAAACGTAAGAAAACATCCTAGGGCTCCGTGCTCGTCTACATGCATTCAGGGGAAATGTAACAGCCCGGATTTTAGTTAAATTAAAATAAGGATTAAAAGATGATTTTGGAGGACTCGAACCCTCGGCCTCAAAGAGAGATGGGAGTTTGGAATTAATTAAGGAAAATAAATGCGCCAACTTGGGTTTGAAGGAGGAAAGCCTTGGGAAGGGAATTTTAGATTTCCAAGCTTATTTAATTTGAGGAAGAAAGAAAAAGAAAAAAAAAAAAAAGGAAAAACACTCTCTCTCGCAAACCCTAACCCCTCGCCCAACACCCACGCCGCACGCCGCGCCGCCATCGCGCAGCACTGCCGCCGGCCCAGCCACCACACCGCCGCACGCGCGCGCATCATCGCCGACGCACCGCACCGAGCCATCGCCGGCCTGCATCGCGTCGGCGAGCAGCAGCCGCTTGCCGCCGCCTGCGTGCGCGCAGCGCCGCCCGCCGCCGCACTGCGGCGCCCCAGCGCCGCCCGTCGCAAAGACCGCGCGCCCTGCAGCGCACCACCCAGATCGCCGTCTGTCCGCGCGCCCAGACTGCGTCGCTCGCTCGCTTCGCCGCGCTGTCCCGGCCGTGTCGCTCGTTCGCGCGCCAGCCTACGCCGCGCCAGTCGCCCGCGACGCTGCCGCCATCCAGACGCTTTGACAAATGCGCCGCCCGGCGTGTCACCGCCTGCGCGCGCGCGCGCGCGCGCGCCAGCGCGCCAGCGCCAAAGCGCGCCAGGCGCCGTCTTGCGCGCTATTTGCCGAGGCGTGTGCCTTCTCGGTTGGTAAATTCCCGAGCCTCCACCCTATGGACTTCCCGATTTTAGATGCCGTTTATTAATTAGGATATTTTATTACTTGCCTAGGTTGTCGATGTACGCTTAGAAGCTCGAGAGTCATCCGTTGATCGTTGATTCTATTCACTTCCGGTAAGGACTTCTTACCAGGGGTTGTGTGGACCTCGCGAATACTTTGATAGCATGCTATGTGTTGTGTATGTATGAAATCGCTAGTGGATAGGTTGCTTGTTCTTTCTTGTTTTCGGATGGTTTTGCGCTTGTGATTCCCGATATCCTGTTAGTTTCATGCTAGGGGTTAAATTGTCTCGCATAACCGTGACCACGTTATCCGTTAGTGCCATGCTAGGAATTGGTATAGTGTAAGAGATTGTAGGGGTAATCGTGCCTCTCGGGTAAGACCCCGATGGACATCGGAGGTGTAAGACCCGATGGGCATCCTAGGTGTATAAGACCCGATGGGCATCACCGAGTTGGAGGTGTAAGACTCGATGGGCATCCTAGGTGTATAAGACCCGATGGGCATCACCGACCGGAGGTGTAAGACTCGATGGGCATCCTAGGTGTATAAGACCCGATGGGCATCACCGAGTTGGAGGAGTAAGACCCGATGGGCATCCTAGGTGTATAAGTCCCCGATGGGCATCACCGAGTTGGAGGAGTAAGACCCGATGGGCATCCTAGGTGTATAAGTCCCCGATGGGCATCACCGAGTTGGAGGTGTAAGACCCGATGGGCATCCTAGGTGTATAAGTCCCCGATGGGCAACACCGAGTCCTAGGTTGTGAAAGGCTCGAAGGACACCTGTGTGGAACCTAGGGTAGTGGTAGTCATGTAAGCCTCGAATAGGCAAGCCCCAAGAGTGACGTTCTCGTTAACCCATCCGCTTGCTCGAGTCTTTGCATGGTTGCATGTCCGTGTGCTAAATGATATGTTTTCGTATTGTACCCGGTTGGGGATTCTTACTTGAGTAACTCGTTGCTCACCCTTATTTTCTCGTGGTTTTCCACCGTGTAACTTGGGACATCGACGGGATGGCTAGGAGGAGGTCAGCTGGATGATCATGGATAGCCTGGGCTCTGGGATGCGTGTTCTTTTATTGTTTTCTTATGATTTAGCATGTAGTGGGACTTGAGTCCCTAGGAAAAGTACTCAAAAACCTATTTTGTGTTTCTCATACCGTTTCCCTTGATTTGTTTTTAAGAAAGTACTGATCAGTCATCTACCTGTTTATTTTAAATGGAATTATATTTTACTTGTTTTCAATGTACTTACTTCAAGGATTTAAATTTCAAACTCTGAATGACGTTTTACATTCCTAGGCATGCATGCTAAGTAAGGATCTAGGTTAGAGACCGCTTCTTTTGGGTCGGGTCCTTACAGTTGGTATCAGAGCCCAGAGTTATAGGTTACGTAGGATCGACTGCAGCTTGTAGGTTGTTTTCCATGATTATCGGCGCCCGCCACCATCGTGTATGTCCGAAAGTTTAAGGTTAAGGGTTAAGAATTACAATACCATTTGCACCTTGCATGTATATGACTTGTTGTTGAGGAGCAGGAAAGCAGTTTCGACTCATTGTTCGTTGAGTGTAGATTGTCGTTATGCCACCACTCGTAGAGGCGAGGAGGCTCGAGGCCGACTCAGCCAGTGGCATTCGTATTGATTCCGACACGGGAGGGACGTCGTCCCAAGCCGATGCCGATGTTAGGCCGCCATGTGCCCTTCTGTGCTGTGTTGCCGGTGAGGGCGTGGAGGCAACTCGGCCTCGGGAGGGCTGCACGGGAGTTGCTTTTGTGGAGTCCATGAGGGCTCTTATGGTTGGGTTGTTGTCACCGAGAGGGCCGAGCAGAGGGTCGAGACGCAGCTCTGTTAGCCGCATTGCAGGAGGAGTCTCTGATTGGAGAGAGCGGTGACCGAGTTAGTTCAAGAGAGGACCGCCGTGCCACCGGCATCGCCACTCAGCGAGAGCCAAATGTGAACGAGGCCGTTGTGGCGGAAGGTGCCGAGGATTTGGGCAAGTGGCTAAAAGATTTCGTCAAATGGAAGCCGGAGAAGTTTAGTGCCCCGGAGAACCACCGTGGCGGCCGTGTGGATTGCCGAGCTAGAGTATACTTTTATGGTAATGGCTTGTCTCGAGGTGCAATGAGCTCGATGTGCAAACTCATGCGTTAGTTTGGAACAGCTAAGTGGTGGTGGGATTCCACCTTGAGTGAGAGACCGGCTGGGTCTCCCCCTGCCACCTGGGAATTCTTCAAGGCTGAGTTCAAGGCAAAATTTATCAGTGAAGAAGCCCAAGAAAAGATGATTGAACTATTCTCGAACCTTAAGCAGGGGTCTGATCCAATCGAGGTGTATGAGAGGAAGTTTTCGGAGTATGGGTACTTCGCACCGCAGTTGATTGCTACTCCCGAGTCAAGATCGTGAAGTTTATTGCGGTCCGAGGCAGGAGTGTCTCAGATGTTAGGCACAGCCCTGAGACTTTTGCCAAGGCAAAGTGCGATTGGCAACTATTTATGATGGGAAGTATCCTCCAGAGCAGGTTGTTAGTACTGTGGTGCAGAAGGCCCCAGTGTACTCGGGTCAGAAGCGTAAGTTTGACGCAGGTGGTAATGCACATGGAGGCGGTCAGCGCCGTCAGAGTACTTATCATGGCAGAGACCAGCACCGGGATCGTAACCGCGATCAGCCTCGCCAACAGGGCGTAGGGAGGCCGCCACCGTATTGTAGACCCCCGTGGTAAGCAAAGATTGGGGCCTTGTGGTGGTAACCCTAGAGCTTGCTATAATCGTGGTAAGGAGGGACATCAGGCCCGACATTGCAACTGCATAAGCGGTGGTGGCACGGCCAATTTCAAAGAAGAGAGGAAGAGTATATGTTACGACTCGCCAGAGGAGAGAGAGCGGACCGCAGCAGCAAAGTGTACACTCCTAGTTCTTGATCACCTCGCCTTTGTGTTGTTTGATTCGGGTTCCACCCATTCTTTTGTTTTCTCGCTGCTTTTGCTTGAGCGTGCTTACATGAATTTAGAGCCTCTAGGTTTTGAGTTATCTGTCGCTACTCCCTGAACTAGTATGTCAAGCAGCTGAGATAGGTAAGGGATGGTCGGACATGTGTGTCCCACTGCACTCTGCAGTTACCCTCATAGTGTTAGCTATGAGCGGTTTTGATGTGATCCTCGGCATGGATTGGTTAGCTGATAACCACGCTATGATTGACTGTCGTTGTAAGGAGGTGGTGTTCAGGCCGCCAGGTAGGCCTAGCTTTAAATTTCGGGGCACCCAGAGTGGGGTGTGTCCGCCGGTGATTTCGGCAGTTAAAGCTCACCGCTTGTTAGCTCGAGGAGCTTGGGGTTTCTTAGCTAAGTTGACCGGCGAGAACCGTGACCGGCTATCTCACGTCGAGCGGTGCCCATAGTGCAAGAGTTTGCGGATGTTTTTCCGAAGAGTTGCCCGCCCGCCGCCAAGAGAGAGGTGGATTTCTCAATAGAGCTTGAGCGGTGACTCGCCCTATCTCGAAAGCTCCTTATCGTATGGCGCCGCAGAATCGAAAGAGTTAAAAGAACAACTTGCAGGAGTTGCTGGACAGAGGATTTATTCGGCCAAGTGTGTCCTCGTGGGGAGCACCCGTGCTGTTTGTTAAGAAAAAGGATGGCTCGATGCGTCTATGCATCGATTACAGGGAACTGAACAAGGTAACCATTAAGAACAAGTACCACGCCTCGTATCGATGACTGTTTGACCCGGCTCCAGGAGCTTGTGTGTTTTCAAGATTGACTTGAGGTCGGGCTACCACCGCTTGAGGATTCGGATGCGAGATATTCCCAAAACAAAGCTGTTAGTCGAGGTATGGGCATTATGAGTTCGTAGTCATGTCTTTCGGATCGACGAACGCCCCACCGCATTCATGGACATGATGGACAGAGTGTTCAAGGCGTTCTTGGACCGCTTTGTCATCGTGTTCATAGACGACATTCTTGTGTACTCCAAGTCTAAGGAGGACCATGCCTCGCACCTAAGATGATTTTGGCACTTTGCGCGAGAACAAGCTCTATGCGAAGTTCTCAAAGTGTGACTTTGGCTCGAGGAGGTAGCTTTTCGGGACACGCGTTGTGTCTAAGGAGGAGTGGTCGTGGACCCTTCAAGGTAGAGGCCGTTAGTTCGTGGGCTGCATCGACGATCGTGGTCGGAGATTCGTAGCTGGTTTGGCTGGATATTACCGACGCGCCGCTCAAAAATTTTCCGCTATAGCCGCCCCGCTTACTCGATTGACGAGGAAAGGTGTTGATTTCGTTTGGGATAGGAAGTGCGATGAGAGTTTTGCTAAGCTAAAGAGCGCTTTGACGCCCGCCGGTGTTGGCGATTCCGAGGGAATCGGGGGTTTCGTGGTGTACTGATGATGCCAAAGCAAGTTTGGTTTGGGTTGCGTTTTGATGCAACACGGTAAGGTGATAGCATACGCCTGTGCGATTGAAACCACACGAGCAGCAATTACCCGACTCATGATATGGAGTTGGCAATGGCTGTCTTTGCACTTAAGATTTGGAGGCACTACTTGTATGGGGAAAAGATTCAGATTTTTCGGATCACCAAAGCCTCAAGTATTTCTTCACTCGAAGGACCCGAACATGAGGCAGAGGAGGTGGTTGAAGCTGGTAAAGGATTACGACTGTGAGATATTGTATCACCCTCGAAAAGCAAATGTTGTGGCAGATGCACTAAGTAGGAAGACCTCGCATCTAGCAACGTTGGCAAATCCCAAAAGTATCATAAGGAAAGACCTTGAGAGAGCGGAAATAGCAAAGTGTTGTTAGGGGATGTTACCGCTGTGGTAGCTCGATTGACCATCCAAATTCTCGGTAAGGCAAAGGATTATTGACGGCCAATTGAATGATCCTAGGTTGAAAAAGTTGTACGAGAGGGTCCAGGCTGATGGTGACTTTGATTTTGAGATATTTGCAGATGGTGGCTTGAGATATAAGGGTCGGCTATGTGTCCCAGCCGATGCCGGTATTCGTTCGAATTGTTGACCCGAGGCTCACACCTCGCCTTTTGCATGGCACCCGTGGGTAACAAGATGTACCAAGATCTTAAGCGGACTTTTTGGTGGATGGGGATGAAGAGAGAGATTGCCCAGTTTGTCAGTCGGTGTCTCACTTGTCAGCAAGTGAAGGCGCCTAGGCAGAAACCAGCAGGGTTGCTACAGTCGCTCGGGGTGCCACAGTGGAAGTGGGAGGAAATTACCATGGATTTTATTTCAGGATTGCCCAGGACCCCTAGAGGATATGCACAGATTTGGGTGGTCGTTGATAGGTTGACTAAGTGTGCCCACTTCATTCCGGGCAGGATAAACTACACCGTGGGGCGCAAGCACAATTGCTCCTTGAGCAGATAGTGAGGTATCACGGAGTGCCGCTTAAAATTATCTCCCAAGGATTCCCGCCATATCACACGGTTTTGGAAGGCCCTTCAGTGTGCGGGCACAGTGAGTGCTACTGACAATGACCTTCCACCCCATTGCATCGATGGGCCGATCGAGCGGGTAAATCGAGATCTTAGAGGATATGTTGCGAGCTTTGTGTGTTGGATTTCCCCGGCGATTGGGACCAAGATTTGTATTTGATGGAGTTCGCCTACAACAATAGTTTTCAGTCAACCATTCAGATGGCACCGTTTGAAGCATTGTATGGTAAGCGCTGCAGATCCCCAGTATTCTGGGAAGAGGTTGGAGACAGGCAGGTATTGGGTCCAGAGTTGCTCCAGTTGACCAATGAGGCTGTCCAGAAGATCAGAGCTCGAATGTTGACCGCATTGCAGCAGAAAGCGAGAAGAGCTACGCCGATGTCGACGTAGAGGTTGGAGTTTGAGATTGGCCAAAGACGTGTTCCTTAAGGTGGCTCCGTCGCGCGGAGTTCGAGGTTTGTAGGAAGGGAAGCCGAGCCCCGTGTTTGTCGGACCATTCGAGATCCTCGAGAGGATCGGGGCCGTAGCTTATCGGTTAGCATTGCCGCCCACCTTTGGCTGCAGTGCATGCATGGTGTGTTCCATGTTTCGATGCTCGCCAAGATGTGGCAGACCCTTCGCATGTCATAGATTTCGAGCCTTTGCAGCTAAACCATGACCTGAGCTTTGAGGAAAAACCCATAAAGATCTTAGCATTTGAGAAAAAGATTTTGAGGAACAGGGCAATTGACCTAGTGAAAGTGCAAATGGCGGAATCAAGGAGTTGAGGAAGCTACCGGGAGTTGGAAGGGGAGATGAGGAGATGTTACCCAGAGTTGTTTTAGGAATGCAATGACTTAGGGGACTAAGTCTTCTAAGGAGGGAGTATTGTAACAGCCCGGATTTTAGTTAAATTAAAATAAGGATTAAAAGATGATTTTGGAGGACTCGAACCCTCGGCCTCAAAGAGAGATGGGAGTTTGGAATTAATTAAGGAAAATAAATGCGCCTAACTTGGGTTTGAAGGAGGAAAGCCTTGGGAAGGGAATTTTAGATTTCCAAGCTTATTTAATTTGAGGAAGAAAAAAAAAAAAAAAAAAAAGGAAAAACACTCTCTCTCGCAAAACCCTAACCCTCTCGCCCAACACCCACGCCGCACGCCTCGCTCGCCATGCTGCGCCGCGCACCAAGCCGGCCGCCAGCCAACCACCACACCGCCGACGCCTCGCCGCCGCTCGCCTGCGACCAAGACCGAGCCATCGCCGGCCAGATCGCGTCGAGCAGCCAGCCCGCTTCGCGCGCCGTCGCCTGGGCGCCGCCGTCGCCGCCAGACCGTGCGGCGCGCTGCCGCCGCCGTCGCGAAGACCGCGCGCCCAGCGACCACTCCGATCGCCTGTCCGGCCGCGCCCAGAGCTGCGTCGCGCCCGCTCGCCGCGGCGCTGCCCAGCGTGTCGCTCGCTCGTTCGCGCGCCAGCCCCGCGCCAGTCGTCGCTCACATTTGCCGCCATCCAGACGCTTTTTGGCCGCGCGCGCCCGCCCGCCGTGTCACCGCTTCGCCGCGGCGCGCGCGGCGCCAGCGCCCGCGCCAAAGCGCGCCTGGGCTCTGTCGCTCTTTGCCGAGACGTGTGCCTTCTCGGTTGGTAAATTCCCGAGCCTCCACCCTATGGACTTCACGATTTTAGATGTTGTTTATTAATTAGGATATTTTATTACTTGCCTAGGTTGTCGGGCACGCTTAGAAGCTCGAGAGTCATCCGTTGATCGTTGATTCTATTCACTTCCGTGTAAGGACTTCTTACAGGGGTTGTGTGGACCTCGCGAATACTTTGATAGCATGCTATGTGTTGTGTATGTATGAAACCGCTAGTGGATAGGTTGCTTGTTCTTTCTTGTTTTCGGATGGTTTTGCGCTTGTGATTCCCGATATCCTCGTTAGTTTCATGCTAGGGGTTAAATTGTCTCGGCATAACCGTGACCACGTTATATCCGTTAGTGCCATGCTAGGAATTGGTATAGTGTAAGAGATTGTAGGGGTAATCAGTGCGTCCCCTCGGGTAAGACCCCGATGGACATCCGAGGTGTAAGACCCGATGGGCATCCTAGGTGTATAAGACCCGATGGGCATCACCGAGTTGGAGTTGTAAGACCCGATGGGCATCCTAGGTGTATAAGACCCGATGGGCATCACCGATCCGGAGGTGTAAGACCGATGGGCATCCTAGGTGTATAAGACCGATGGGCATCACCGATCCGAGGTGTAAGACCCGATGGGCATCCTAGGTGTATAAGACCCCGATGGGCATCACCGAGTTGGAGGAGTAAGACTCGATGGGCATCCTAGGTGTATAAGTCCCGATGGGCATCACCGAGTTGGAGGAGTAAGACCCGATGGGCATCCTAGGTGTATAAGTCCCCGATGGGCATCACCGAGTTGGAGGTGTAAGACCACGATGGGCATCCTAGGTGTATAAGTCCCCGATGGGCAACACCGAGTCCTAGGTTGTGAAAGGCTCGAAGGACACCTGTGTGTGGAACCTAGGGTAGTGGTAGTGTGAAGCCTCGAATAGGCAAGCCCCAAGAGTGACGTTCTGTTAACCCATCTGTTTGCTCGAGTCTTTGCATGGTTGCATGTCCGTGTGCTAAATGATATGTTTTCGTATTGTGACCCGGTTGGGGATTCTTCTTGAGTAACTCGTTGCTCACCCTTATTTTCTCGTGGTTTTCCACGGGTAACTTGGGACATCGACGGGATGGCTAGGAGGAGGTCTTTGGATGATCATGGATAGCCGCGCTCTGGGATGCGTGTTCTTTTATTGTTTTCTTATGATTTAGCATGTAGTGGGACTTGAGTCCCTAGGAAAAGTACTCAAAAACCTATTTTGTGTTTCTCATACCGTTTCCCTTGATTTGTTTTTAAGAAAGTACTGATCAGTCATCTACCTGTTTATTTTAAATGGAATTATATTTTACTTGTTTTCAATGTACTTACTTCAAGGATTTAAATTTCAAACTCTGAATGACGTTTTACATTCCTAGGCATGCATGCTAAGTAAGGATCTAGGTTAGAGACCGCTTCTTTTGGGTCGGGTCCTTACAGGAAATAACAAAAGTCAAGAGTCATGATATAATAAAATGGTCAGAGATGACAGCAGGATTCCATGATCACAGCTCCTCCTTCAGCCATCCTGTCTCGCGCCTTGGTTACCTGTGGAAAACCACGGCAATAAGGGTGAGTAACGAATTACCCAAGAAGAATCCCCAACCGGGTACAATACGATATACATGATCATCTAGAAGAATGTATGCAAGCTATGAGTATAAACACAGAATAGAGCACATAGCTTAAGTCCACACTTGGACCTCGGATGCCAACTCAGGGTCTTAGTCCGGAAATAAATCCACCACACAATACGCCCTATACGAGAAACGAGTCCCGACCTTAGCCTGTCTACTGACGATACGAAAGGTGCACTAGCTCAAGATCCCGAGGAGCTCTCGGCCGGCGCCAGTAATGAGCGTAAGCGCGCGCGCGCGTGCACTGCGCAGACTATGGGGGTGCCGGGTCTAGTGGCAAGTCGCCCATGTCCGATCACCACGCTTAACTAAATCTCTAGATCGGTGTCACCGACATAGGGGTGTGAGACACGGACACGTGAACTATGTCGGCTGAACCACCGCACCTGAGGCTAAGGAATCGGTCGTGGTAGGCTTACACCAGGAAGCCATCCTTGCCCTATCGGTGGCAATCAAGGGCTACTGGTCGAACACGCCGAGGACGTGTCGATCGCCGGGGATGAGGCAATGCCAAGTCATCATCCCGACCGTTGGGGCATTTAATACCGCCACCCTCACCCAAGATTGCGGGGCCCACTGGTCGGGTTAGCTAAACCCTCACGGGGTCCAAGGACGGAGTATACCTCGTACGCCCCTGCCATGGATGCAAGATACTTTATGCATCAGGCCCGGATGATGCTACCTACCTACACTCTAACATATCATTTCAATAGCATATAATCCAATACAATCCAAAACGTGCTCAACAGATACAACGAACCTAGCATGGTACTACGAAGCAAGAACAGATATGAGCATGCCGAGCGGAACAACCTAGCATGGACTAACATGAGAGAACAACATACGAAGTCATGCTAGTCAGAATTTGAAAACGAGCACCTAAACTATACATGCCGATAATCACAAACAAAGATACAAACAACAATCACATAGGACATCGCAGGTCCACACAACTCCGTGAAGAAATCCTTACCTTGGTCGGGAGGCTTCTACACACAAATCCTAAGTCATGCGGAACAATCCCGAGCTAGCGGCGGGAACCTAGCAAACCAATAATAATCGGCATCTAAAACGTCTAAACAACAATAGAACAGCAAGCTCGGCTCGGGGAACTCACGCGCACGCGGCGACACGAGCTTGGAGTCGCCGGCAAGCGGGCACGCAGGCTTAGGGCAGGCGCGCTGGGCGCTGCATGCTACCGCACGCGACGGCACGGATTCCACGGCAGCGAGGGGCAGCGCGCGCGGCGCGTCTGGCGTCGGCGAGCGGCGGCGCGCGAGCGAAGCGCGCGCGTCTTTGGCGTCACGGCAAGGCGCGACAGCGACGCGACGACGCTGGCTGGCGCGCGGCGAGCAGTTCGGGCGAAGGCGCGGCGCTGGCGCGCGCGTCTGGCGTCTCGCGCTGCTGCGCGCGATTCGCACGATCCTGGCGAAGCGATGGCGTCGGCAGCAGGTCGCTTCAACAGATCCGGGCGACCTTGTGAGCGATGGCGTGCGGCAGGGGTCGCCAACGCGATTCGGGCGACCGTGCGCTGCGCAGGGCGATCCGTGCGACGGCGAGCGGCGATCTGTCTTCTTCTTGGCGCGATCCGGCGTCGGCGATCCGGCCGGTGGACGCGGCGACGATGGCTGCTGGCCGGGCTTCTCTCGGTGGCCGCAATCAACACAAACACACACAACACACCTCTTTTCACTTGGCCAAAAGCACACCAAACGGATGAGAAGAAGAAGAGGAAGATCGATACCTACCCGGAATGATGATGAACGATCCAAGGGAGCTGCAAGGATGAAGAATCGGCAAGGGCTATGGAGAGGGAGAGCTTGTGCGGCCAAGAGGAGATTTGGAGAAGAAGATGGAATAAACCTAATTTCTATTTCATTTAACCAAATGCACCAAAACTCCAAAATCCAAGGCTAACCATAAAATGATGCAGGAAGAGAAACAAGAGCACCTAATGGCTCAATTGTCACACATCTCCACAAGCTTCCCAGGAGACCCGGGTTCAAACCCCAGCTGCAGCACAATTCCCTTTTTATTTTTACTTTTGCATCAAACCTTGCTCAAACCAAACAACAAACCCTTCCAAAAACCTACATAAATCCATCCAATAATTTTAGCAACTCGAAAAAGACATAAGCAGCCTCGACGGCCCGACCAAATTACTAAAATACCCCTAGGGCATACCTGGAAGACCGGGATGAAAACCTGGGTCGTTACAGCTATGTTTTAAGGGTTCCCCCTTCTCATATGTTTTGAAAGGTTTTTAAATATGAGCACTAAACCGCTTGTTATCATATTTAACTTTCATGCTGAGTGAGAACCCTGATTTAGGACCATGTTTTGGGTCGGGTTCGTCACAGTTTTTATCAAAGCACAGAGTCATAGATTCTGTAGACTAACCTGCTTTGTAGGTTGTTGCTCCCATGATCATCAGCACTCCACGGCCGCCAGGTTTGTCTGAGTTCAATTAAGCTAAGGGGTAAGAATTTACAATACTTTTCATCTTGCTTTTATGCCTTGTGTAGAGTTGTGGAGTTTGAGACGAAAGCGAGTTCGACTCGTTCTTTGTCGGTTTGGGCTTAGAGAGCCATCATGCCAACTTTCCGCAGTGCGAGCAGTTTGTTGAGCAGTGAGAGCCCCAGTGTGGGCCATCTTTGATGCTTTGTGCAGATCGCCAGTGTGTCGATCGCACCCAGAGGGAGGCAGAGCTTAGACTCCCGTAGGCCATTTGTGGCCCAGTTGTAGCTTTTCCCCTAGTGAGAGGGTGGAGGTGCTTTGTGCAGATCGCCAGTGTGTTGATCGCACTCAGAGGAGCAGGACGCTTGGCATGTCCACCCGAGGAGTTGGACTGATTGTGTTGATGTTGAGGCCGCGTCCCAGGGTTGTTAGGCCTGTTGGCCAGAGTTGGCTCTGGCAGTTGAGTTGCCAAGTGGAGGGGTAGAGGCTAGCACGCCTCAGAGTGAGACTCCTTGAGCAGAGTGTGCTCCAGCCATGTGAGATTTGATGGCAGGTCTTTAGCTATGAGAGAGCGGAGACCCAGGCGCAGATTGTAGCGCGTAGTGAGGAGTCCCGGCATGAGATAGCCCGGTGATGAGTTTGGTTCAAAGCATTTTCCCCCAGTAGCTCTTGTAGCCCGGAGGTTCCCGTGAGGGCATGATCAGTGAGTTTTGCCGTCGAGTTTGTTGGCGTTGATGGAGCCGCCCAGTTTGGCAAGTGGATGCTTGTAGAGCTCGTTGTTTGGAAAGTCCTGCTGCTAGTAGTAAGCAGTTGGCCAGGTTTGAGTTTAGCATCTGTGTGTTGGGATGCCCTGCTGTTCAGAGGCCGAGATGTGCCATTCCTGTGCTGTTTGGTACAGCAGTTGGTGGTGGTAGTCCCTTGAGAGAGGTGGACTAGCTGAGTCTCCACCAATCGCCCGATTGGTTGGCAAGTTGCCGTGTTAGTGGCTTGAGGCAGATGTAGAGACATCTTTGCCCCCTTGCAAGCCTGCTGTTTTTTTTGCAACCAGTTCTTTTAGTACCCTCGTAGCCAGGGTGTTGTGTGGAGTTTGTGTAACGACCCAGGTTTTCATCCCGGTCTTCCAGGTATGCCCTAGGGGTATTTTAGTAATTTGGTCGGGCCGTCAGGGCCGTTTATGTCTTTTTCCAGTTGCTAAAATTATTGGATGGATTTATGTAGGTTTTTGGAAGGGTTTGTGGTTTGGTTTGAGCAAGGTTTGATGCAAAAGTAAAAATAAAAAAGGAATTGTCTTTGCACTGGGGTTTGAACCGGGTCTCTGGGAAGCTTGTGGAGATGTGTGCCAATTGAGCCATTAGGTGCTCTTGTTGCTCTTCCTGCATCATTTTATGGTTAGCCTTGGATTTTGGAGTTTTGGTGCATTTGGTTAAATGAAATAGAAATTAGGTTTATTCCATCTTCTTCTCCAAATCTCCTCTTGGCCGCACAAGCTCTCCCTCTCCATAGCCCTTGCCGATTCTTCATCCTTGCAGCTCCCTTGGATCGTTCATCATCATTCCGGGTAGGTATCGATCTTCCTCTTCTTCTTCTCAGCCGTTTGGTGTGCTTTTGGCCAAGTGAAAAGAGGTGTGTTGTGTGTGTTTGTGTTGATTGCAACCGGTAGAGAAAGCCCACCAGCGACCATCATCGTCGCGACGTCCACCGGCGGATCGCGACGCCGGATCGCGCCAGCAGAAGAAGACATCGCCCTGCCGTCGCACCGGATCGCCCCGCGATCGCACGGTCGCGCTTCAGATCTCGTTGAGCAGCCCCGCCGACGCCATCGCTCACCAGTCGCCCAGATCTGTTGAAGCGACCTGCGCGCGACGCCATCGCTCGCGGATCGTGCGATCGCGCCAGGCAGCAAAGAGACGCTAAACGCCGCCGCCGCGCGCGCGCCGCCGAAGCCGCTGCGCGCGCGCCAGCGCCGCGTCGCGTCGCGCGCCGCTTGTCGCGCCGCACCGCAGCGCTTCGCCCGAAGCCGCTCACCCGCGACGCCCAGACGCTTTCGCGCCGCGCGCGCCTCGCTGCCGAATTGCGTGCGTGCGTGCCGTGCGGTAGCAGACGGTAGCGCGACTGCGCCGACCTACTGCCGTGCCGGCTTGCCGGCAACTCCAAGCTCGTGTCGTCGCCGTGCGCGTGAGTTCCCGAGCCGAGCTTTGTTGTTTCTATTGTTGTTTAGACGTTTTAGGTCTTTGATTATTATTGGTTTGCTAGGTTCCCGCTCGCTAGCTCGGGATTGTTCCATGACTTAGGATTTGTGTGTAGAAGCCTCCCGACCAAGGTAAGGATTTCTTACAGGACTTGTGTGGACCTGCGATGTCCTATGTGATTGTTGTTTGTATCTTTGTTTGTGATTATCAAGCATGTATGGTTTAGGTGCTCTGTTCAATTCACGACTAGCATGACTTCGTATGTTGTTCTCTCATGTTAGTCCATGCTAGGTTGTTCCGTTCTCGCATGCTCATATCTGTTCTTGCTTCGTAGTACCATGCTAGGTTCGTTGTATCTCATTGAGCACGTTTTGGATTGTATTGGATTATATGCTATTGAAATGATATGTTAGAGTGTAGGTAGGTAGCATCATCCGGGCCCGATGCATAAAGTATCTTGCATCCATGGCGAGGACGCATGAGAGGTAATACTCAGTCCCTGGACCCGTGAGGGTTTAGCTAACCCGACCGGTAGGCCCCGCAATCTTGGGTGAGGGTGGCAGATCGTTAAATGCCCCAACGGTCGGGATGATGACTTGGCATTGCCTCATCCCGGCGATCGACACGTCCTCGGCGTGTTCGACCGTAGCCCTTGATTGCCACCGATAGGGCAAGGGCGGCTTCTGGTGTAAGCCTACCACGACCGATTCCTTAGCCTCAGTGCGGTGGTTCAGGTGACATAGTTCACGTGTCCAAGTCTCACACCCCTATGTCGGTGACACCGATCCGGAGATTTAGTTAGGCGTGGTATTGGACATGGGCGGCTTGCCACTAGACCCGGCACCCCATAGTCCGTAGTAGCGGCGATGCGCGCTTACGCTCATTACAGCGCCGACGCAGAGCTCCTCGGGATCTTGAGCTAGTGCACCTTTCGTGATCGTCGATAGAGACAAGCCGAGGCCGGGACTCGTTTTCGTATAGGGCGTATTGTGTGGTGGATTTATTTCCGGACTAAGACCCACGAGTTGGCATCCGAGGTCCAAGTGTGGACTTAAGCTATGTGCTCTATTCCGTGTTTATACTCATAGCTTGCATACATTCTTCTAGATGATCATGTATATCGTATTGTACCCCGGTTGGGGATTCTTACTGGGTAATTCGTTACTCACCCTTATTCTCGTGGTTTTCCACGGGTAACCAAAGCGCGAGACAGGATGATGGTGAAGGAGGAGCTGTGATCATGGAATCCTGCTTGTCATCTCTCGACCATTTTATTATATCATGACTCTTGACTTTTGTTATTTCCCCGAATGCATGTAGGCGGGCACGAGCCCTAGGATGTTTTCTTACGTTTTATGGATTCCAAAGATATTTGTACTTGTGGAATGTTTAAATGGTTTAAATAAATCTCTCGATCGAGTATGCTTTTAGAAATGTATGTTTTGATCGTGGAATGTTTTGTTTTTACTTGGGATCAGAAATTTATTTTTCATAATGTCTTTTATTTTGAATACATGCATTGGGGTAAAGGCCCATTTAGAGCCCCCTTTTGGGTGGGTCTTTACTGATTGGTATCGAGCTCGAGTCATAGATTCTCGTAGGCCCGACCTTTCGTTGTAGGTCGCTTTTTCCATGATCATCAAGACTCAGATGAGTCATCAAATACGCCTAAGTTTACTATTTATTGTTGAAAAAGGGTTAAGAATTTACAATACCTTTCATCTAGTGTATGCCTTGTTTTGTGTTGTGGAGCGGAGACGAGCAGGTTCTGACTCGTTGTTGGTTTGGGTTTAGAGCGCCATCATGCCAACTTCCCGCAGTGTGTGATGTATGTTGTGGCTTGTTGAGGTATCCAGATAGATTCGGATGCGGCTGGGACGTCGTCCTCGAGGGGAGGCGAGCTTAGCCTCCCATTGGCCATTTGTGGCCCAATTCTTCGCTTTTCCCTAGTGAGAGGGTGGAGGTGCTTTGTGCAGATCGCTAGTATGTTGATCGCATCCAGAGGAGCAGGACGCTTGGCATGTCCGACCGAGGAGTTGGACCGATCGTGTTGATGTTGAGGCCGCGTCCAGGGTTGTTAGGCCCGCATGCCAGATTTGGCCCCGACAGTTGAGTTGCCTAGAGGAGGGGGTAGAGGCTAGCAGCGCCTCAGAGTGAGACTCCTTGAGCAGAGTGTGCTCCGGCCATGAGAGATTTGATGGCGTGTCTTTAGCTATCGAGAGCGGAGACCAGCGCGCGATTTGTAAGCGCGTAGTGAGGAGTCCGAGGCACAGATAGCCCGGTGGATGAGTTTGTTTCAAACATTTTTCCCAAAAGTAGCTCTTGTAGCCCGGAAGTTCCGGGAGGGCATGATCAGTGAGCTTATTCAGATGAGTTTGTTGGCGTTGATTGAGACGCCTGTGTTGGCAAATGGATGCCTGTGAGAGCTCGATGTTTTAGTAAGTCCTACCGCTAGTAGTAAAGTAGTTGGCCAAGTTTGAGTTTAGCATCCGTGTGTTGGATGCCTGCTGCTCGAGAGGCCGAGGTGTGCCGTTCTGTGGCCGTTTGGTTCATCGGATGGTGGTGGAAGTCCCTTGTGAGAGGTGGACTAGCGAGTCTCCACCGATCGCTTGATTGTTTGGCAAGTTGCCGTGTTAGTGGCTTGAGGCGGATGAAGGGTCATCTTTGCCCCCTTGCGAGCCTCTTTGTTGTTTAATGCACCACTTCCTCGGATGTGGATTTGGTAGTAGTAGCACTTGAGGTGCATTGGTTGGTGTGCCGCTTTGGCACTAAGTCCTGGTTCAGCTTGAGTTTGGCTTGGGGCATAGCAGATGGTTCTATGCCGTCGGAGTTCAAATGCACTCCTTTAGCCTTGGATCCGTTTATGGTAGTGGCACTGTTTAGGTCTTGCCGGAGGGCTAGTTCGGTGGTAGTCGATGGACTACAAGTTTAAAGGATGCTCGAGAGGAGCGGAGCCTCTTCTCGATGTTTCGGAGGTTGAGTAAGTCGTGAGTTGCCGGTTGGCAAGTGTTGGTGCGCGTGAGTTTCGCGCTAGTGTTAAGGCCAAGAGTTTCCTTGTGGTTGGTAGTGCGGTCAACTACCTTCGAGTGCCTAAATTTGAGGAGAGTTGAGCATTGTAGATGCGAGTTTGGTCCGGTGAGGACCATGAGTTGGATGCTTATCGGATGATGATTTGGATGCCTATGAGGCGAGTTGGATGCTTTTGAGGCGAGATGAGTGATGCCTTGCGAGAGGTTTTGGATGCCTTAGGGGTAAGCACCCTTGGTAGAGGCTTGGTACAAAGTAAGTTTGGTTTGGCATGATTATACTTTGGTAGAGCAAGGTTGCCTCAGCTTCGAGTATCATGTGGAGATGGAACTTTTGGTGTTCCTTGGATTGTTTGTATCATTTGCCAGGAGTTATCGTTGCCTTGTGGAAAAGCGCTTGTTAGTCTTGGATCTCTAAAGGAAGGTTGGGAGTGGTGCACACAAGTGTGTTTTGTGTGGTTCGTTAAAGTGGAGAGTTTGAGATCCATGTAGGGTTTGCTTTGGAGATCTCGTGCTCGGTTCCTTGAGAAGTTGGACTCGGTGGTTGTTGTAAGGCTTTGGTTGAGGTGGTAAGGATACCGTGCTCGTGGTATCAAGTTGTTGCTTAGGCAAGATTTGTTAAGTTGGGCCTAAGCTTGGTTGGCGGATCTTCTTGTTGATCGTTGGTTGGAGTTGATTGGAAACCGAACAAGAGCGATGGTAGCTAAGCCGCGCGTGGTTTACGATCGTCATGGCTAAGAGAGTTGTTCGGATCCTTCCTTGGGTAGAAGTTATGTTGTGGCCGATGCCTTGAGTAGGAGGATGACGATTCGTGTAGCGCCGGGTCCTCTAGGTTCCCAAGGAGTTGGAGTTGGCCGCATGGTTGGGATCTTTGGAAATTGGAGTTGTTTGTTCGAGCAGTTGTCCGTTAGATCGTATGCCTGGCAGTGTGTGTGTCGAGGGTTGCCGAAGAACCCTAGGTTGTGGAGAGCCTCTCCGAGCTCAGTCGAGCCCAACTAGTGAGTTTCAGGTTGGCTAGCTGGAGGCGTGTAGTTTGTAGCCTCGGTGGAGTTGCTAGCGATCTTGGTAGACTAGCAAGCTAGTGTTTGTTTGGAGTAAAGTCCGGAGTGGTTTCGGTGTGGTGGCAAGTTGATGCTTGGTGTTGACCAAGGTGTGGATTGGAGTTGCTAGAGTTTAGTTTTGCTCGTGTGGGGCGAGTGGTTTGTGCCATGTTGGTTGTTTTTCTGCTTTCGGGATGTTGAGTTGCCCCGTTTGGCATTTGGAGGTTCATGCGAGATGGACCCTCCTGTTGTGCCCCGTGAGATTAGATGTTGTTGCTCTGGTGGAGCAAGGCGGTGAGCGTATGTGGAGTTCTCTGTCCGTTGGTTGTCCGCTTGTAAGAGCCGTTTCCTTGGGGAGTTGTCGTTACTCCTTGGTCTTGGAGTTAATGGTGGAAGCGCTAGCTTGAAGGAAAATTTTGTTGGTTGCTTGGAAGCGATCGCTTTTATTCGATTAAGCGGATTCTTGGATGGTGTTCTAGAGGCCGCAGTAAAGGTTGTTCGCCTCTTGTGAGTGTTTGGCCAAGATTTGGTTCTTTTGTTGTTTCGAGAGCTAGTTCGGTTCTAGTTGGAGGGCGTTGCCACGAGGTCTTGTTCCTTGTCGGAAGTTTTGGGAGTTGACCCTCCTCGGCAGATTTGAGTAAGTTCTGTTAGTTTTGGGTTAGTGATCCGATTGGTTGAGTTTTCCTTGGGTGTTGCTTCCTAGAGAGTTGGTTGTTGTTGCCTTGGGTTTGAGCAAGTCAATGAGCGTGTGTGATGTTCACGCCTTCAGAGTTTGCTTGCCGGGAAGTCGTTTCCCGTTTGGTAGGAGTCGACTTAGCTCCCGAGTTGTGTAGTTCATCGAGTAGCGCAATGGTCAGCCCAGCCGTGAGGGTCCTGCTTTGTGTTGTTAGGAAGCAAAGTTGTTGTTCCCAAGGGCGGAGGCTAGCTGATCAAAGTTGAGTTGTTCGGGCAAGTTGTTGGTCCTTTGGGGAGTGATGATTTCCTTTCCCTCTAGCCTCTGTGGTGGTTGAGTTGGTCCTTGGATGCCACCTCGAGTGATAGCTTGCGAGGTAGTCTTGCGGATTCGTGTGGCTCGGGATCCGTAAGCTTTGAGGTTGTCGTTATCCGTTTTCCTTGTGAGGTTTTGGGAGTGGAGCTTCGGTTGGAAGATGAGTTAGGCTTAGGCTTAAAGGGAAGTCCTTTGAGTAGCCAGTTGGATTTTAAGAGTTGAGTAGTAGCTTGGAGGCAGCGTTGCTCGTTATAAGTTTGGGTTGAGTTCTCACGAGCAAGCCCTTCTCGGGCTTTGTTCCTAGTTGTTGTGCGTTCGCGATTGGCGTTAGCAGAGCGCGTTGAGTGAGTTGGCACAGAGGTGCCGTGGCATTGGTTGGTAAGTCGTTGAGCTGTTTTCCTCAAGGTGTTGTGTCGCAGATAGTTGCATGATGGTTTAGTCCTTGCTTCCCGAGTTTTCCTTGAGAGGAATGTTGGATGTTCCTTGCACTGGCGATGTTCTCCTTGGTCGGTTCTTTGGTAGGTGTTCGTTGGAAAGTTTGCGTTCGGCCGATGAGGAGTTCTAGTTTGTTGGCTTGGCCGAGTGGAGAGTCCGTGCTTGGCCCTTTTTTTTTTTTTTTTTTAAGGTGGCCATAGTGAAGTTTTGGTGGTGTGAGTGTTGTTAGCCGTCCGGTGTACCAGATGGTGCCCCTTGCCTATGGTTGGCGATTTCTCCTTAAGATGGTTGCTTAAGTGTTGTGGTCGTGTTCTAGTTGGAGAAGTTTGTCTTTTTGGATCGATGCCGCGATTGGTGGTTCGTTTGTATCTCGTTAAGGTTGTAGTCAAGGTTTGAGGTTTGTTGGTCTCTTGTGAAGTAAGAGTAGGCCGTTTAGTTTTGGAATCTGGAAGGTTCAGTTGTTTGGCCATTTGTTGTAGGGTTGAGTTTGTTTGTTGACAATGTGTATGCAGGTGTTTTATGTATCGATGTTGGGGCAAAGCATGTGCCGGACCCATTGTTCATTGTGGACTTTGAGCCCTTGCGGTGATTGAGGGTTTGGGCTTCGAGGAGAAGCCTATGAGTATTCTGGTCTTGAGTCGAAGGCGTTGCGTAGAAGTGAGATCCGTTGGTAAAAGTTTAGTGAAGGAGTGCGAGTTCGGAGGAGGCCGCTCGTGAGCGGGAAGGGCGGGATGAGAATGCAGATATCTGTGTTGTTTCAGTTTTAAGGACTTTCGAGGACGAAAGTCATAAAAGGAGGAATATTGTAACGACCTGTGGTTTTCATCCCGGTCTTCCGGTATGCCCTAGGGGTATTTTAGTAATTTGGTCGGGCCGTCAGGGCCGTTTATTTCTTTTTTCAGGTTGCTAAAATTATTGGATGGATTTATGTAGGTTTTTGGAAGGGTTTGTGGTTTGGTTTGAGCAAGGTTTGATGCAAAAGTAAAAATAAAAAGGAATTGTTTGCACTGGGGTTTGAACCCGGGTCTCTGGGAAGCTTATGGAGATGTGTGCCAATTGAGCCATTAGGTGCTCTTGTTGCTCTTCCTGCATCATTTTATGGTTAGCCTTGGATTTTGGAGTTTTGGTGCATTTGGTTAAATGAAATAGAAATTAGGTTTATTCCATCTTCTTCTCCAAATCTCCTCTTGGCCGCACAAGCTCTCCCTCTCCATAGCCCTTGCCGATTCTTCATCCTTGCAGCTCCCTTGGATCGTTCATCATCATTCCGGGTAGGTATCGATCTTCCTCTTCTTCTTCTCATCCGTTTGGTGTGCTTTTGGCCAAGTGAAAAGAGGTGTGTTGTGTGTGTTTGTGTTGATTACTGACCACCGAGAGAAGCCCGGCCGCAGACCATCGTCGCACGTCCAAACCGGCGGATCGCAAGCCGGATCGCGCCAAAGAAGAAAGACAGATCTCCCCGCCGTCGCACGGATCGCCCCTGCGCCGCACAGATCAGATCGCCCAGATCCGTTGGAGCACCGCCGCGACGCCATCGCTCACGAGTCGCCCAGATCTGTTGAAGCAGCCCGCCAGACGCCATCGCTCGCGAATCGTGCGATCGCGTGCGCGCGGCAGAAGAAGAGACGCCAGACGCCGCCGCCAAGGCGGCCAGTTGCGAAGCGCGCCGCGCGCCAGCCGCGTCGCGTCGCCGCCTGTCGTGACGCTCGCACTCCAGCGCCGCCGCGCGAAGCCGCCGCCCGCACGCCAGACGCTCCCGCGCGCGCGCCCTCGCTGTGAATTCGCGTGCCGCCGTGCAAGTGCGCGGCTGCGGCCGCGCCCACCCTGCGTGCCCGGCTTGCCAAAGAACTCCAAGCTCATGTCGCCCGCCGCGTGAGTTCCCTTTGAGCCGAGCTTGCTGTATTCTATTGTTGTTTAGACGTTTTAGATGCTGATTATTATTGGTTTGCTAGGTTCCCGCCGCTAGCTCGGGATTGTTCCATGACTTAGGATTTGTGTGTAGAAGCCTCCCGACCAAGGTAAGGATTTCTTACCGGAGTTGTGTGGACCTGCGATGTTCTATGTGATTGTTGTTTGTATGTTTGTTTGTGATTATCGCATGTATGGTTTAGGTGCTCGCGTTCAATTCTCGACTAGCATGACTTCGTATGTTGTTCTCTCATGTTAGTCCATGCTAGGTTGTTCCGCTCGCATGCTCATATCTCTTCTTGCTTCGTAGTACCATGCTAGGTTCGTTGTATCTCCGTTGAGCACGTTTTGGATTGTATTGGATTATATGCTATTGAAATGATATGTTAGAGTGTAGGTAGGTAGCATCATCGGGCCCGATGCATAAAGTATCTTGCATCCATGGCGAGGACGCACGAGGTAATACTCCGCCCCTCGACCCCGTGAGGGTTAAGCTAACCCGACCGTAGGCCCCGCAATCTTGGGTGAGGGTGGCGCATCGTTAAATGCCCCAAGCGGTCGGGATGATGACTTGGCATTGCCTCATCCCGGCGATCGACACGTCCTCGGCGTGTTCGACCAGAGCCCTTGATTGCCACCGATAGGGCAAGGACGGCTTCACGGTGTAAGCCTACCACGACCGATTCCTTAGCCTCAAAGTGCGGTGGTTCAGCCGACATAGTTCACGTGTCAGTCTCACACCCCTATGTCGCTGACACCGATCGAGAGATTTAGTTAGGCGTGGTGGATCGGACATGGGCAACTTGCCACTAGACCCGGCACCCCATAGTTCTGCAGAGCACGCGGGCGCGCTTACGCTCATTCTGGCGCCGACCGGAGAGCTCCTCGGGATCTTGAGCTAGTGCACCTTTCGTATCGTCGATGAGACAAGGCTAAGGTCGGGACTCGTTTCTCATATAGGGCGTATTGTGTGGTGGATTTATTTTAGGACTAAGACCACGAGTTGGCATCCGAGGTCCAAGTGTGGACTTAAGCTATGTGCTCTATTCGTGTTTATACTCATAGCTTGCATACATTCTTCTAGATGATCATGTATATCGTATTGTACCCCGGTTGGGATTCTACTTTGGGTAATTCGTTACTCACCCTTATTCCGTGGTTTTCCACGGGTAACCAAGCGCGAGACAGAGGATGGTGAAGGAGGAGCCGTGATCATGGAATCCTGCTTTGTCATCTCCGACCATTTTATTATATCATGACTCTTGACTTTTGTTATTTCCCGAATGCATGTAGACGGGCACGAGCCCTAGGATGTTTTCTTACGTTTTATGGATTCCAAAGATATTTGTACTTGTGGAATGTTTAAATGGTTTAAATAAATCTCTGATCAGAGTATGCTTTTAGAAATGTATGTTTTGATCGTGGAATGTTTCTGTTTTTACTTGGGATCCGAAATTTATTTTTCATAATGTCTTTTATTTTGAATACATGCATTGGGGTAAAGGCCCATTTAGAGCCCCTTTTGGGTCGGGTCTTTACAATAGCCAACAGTTTTCATTTAAACAAACCAACAGTAGTAAAACATCTTGGCCAGTATTTATAAAAATATACAATCCATTTTAAATAACGTTTTAAACAATGTTCCCCGAGGACTCCTGTCCATCTACATGCTGAATAACAATGCAATAATAAATGACAAAGTGCCGGCGGCTCCCAATGATCAATCAGCTCCCTCCGCTAGCCATCTTGGTGTTGTCCCAAGTTACCTGAAAGATAAATAAGGGTGAGTATAAAGATACTCAGTAAGAATCCTCAACTGGGGTACAATACGATACATCAGTCATCTAGCACTTCAACATGCAAGCAAACAACTATCAACACAGATCATAGCTCAACGAGCTCATAAAATAAGATCTGGAGCCATCGGAAGTCTCTTTCTTCTGGCCTAACTGGGATTGGATACACTGACCAATCCTGGGACATCACCGAGGTATCTGTCACTCGGGGGGAATACACTAATCCCTAGAATGTCCTCAAGGGTCTCCTTGCCCTTGCACTAATCTGGACTTACGGGAGAGTACCCGAAGTCAGGCTCTAACGGAAAGAATGGTGTACTCACGACATTAGCCCGGGAGCTCTGCGAACGCAAAGAACTAACGCGCGTGTGCGTGCACACCGCATGCTCTCTCGCAACCGGCGTAAATGCGGGGCCTAAGGGCAAACTACGCCGCCGTGCACGCATGCCTATGACTCGGAAGCGTGTCACGCGATCACGATGAGCGCGAGGCCCTCGACGCTCATTTGTGCAAAAGCATGATCCACCGACCTGAAGCTAATAACCGGCCAAGGTAGGCTTACACCGTTGGCAGGGTTCCGCTCTAGCAGGCTACAAACTAGGCTATTGCCGAAGTGGGTAGCTAAGTCCACAACCGGCGGGTCGGGGGGGGGGGGGGTAGCAAGATACGTTATGCTGCGCACACTTACTCCCGACCTGAGCTAAATCCACCTTAGTGACCGGGGGGGGAAGCAATATACGTTATGCTGAGCACACTTTACTCCCGATCAGTGGGGACAAAGTACGTTATGTCCGCTCAGCCTCTAGATGATGACAAACCCTACAACTCTATCTAAGAGTACAGAGTAAAATCAATGATTCCTGGCTAGCAAGCAATGACCGACATAAATCACATTACCTAGCATGATACTACAACTTAAGCAGGAATCATAAGCATGCTGGCAGAACAAACCTAGCATGGCACTAACATGTAAAATCAGGCAAACATGCTAGAAAGAGATCAAACATAGCTGCCTATCACTATCATGCTCATAACAATCATCAAACATGCAAGGTACAATCGAGATATATCGTAGGGCCCACACAACCACGGTAAGAAATCCTTACTTGGGACAAGCAGAAAAACAATAATAATAATCACAAATCAACGAACAACCCTCGAGCCTCTAATCGATCCCGAACAGCCTATACATCAAATAAAGCACCCAAATCAAATACATAAAATAGCCCAAATAAATCAATAACCAGCAGCCAAAAAATCCGGGCCCAACGAAGAAAAGACTCGGGAAATACCATCCGAGAAGCCACAAGGCTCGGGCCAACCAACACTCCACAAGCAGGCTGGGCGCAGGGCAGGTGCTGGGGCACAGAGCACAGGAGCGCTGGGGCGCGAATGTAAGGACCCGACCCGAATGGGGCTCTAAATGGGCCCTTACCTCAATGCATGCATACAAATCAACACTAGAATTTGCAATAGGGTTGTTTCGGATTCTAAGTAAAAACCAAAAACCGGCAAGAGTTCATTTAAAAAGTCAATACAAAATTCTTGAAACCTGTCCCTGTTTCCAAGCACCTGTTCCAAGACAAATACATTTCCAAAACTTACTCTGATCAGAGATTTATTAAAATCATACAACTTTACTACATTTACAACAATGCTAGAATCCGGAAATACATTCATAAAACAACCTAGGGCTCCGTGCCCAACTACATGCATTCAGAGGACATTTAAAACATAAACATAAATCTCGAGAGTTGAACAACGGGTTTCCATGATCACAGCTCCTCCTCCACCATCCCGCCTCGCGCCATGGTTTCTGAAAGATAAGTAAGGGTGAGTAACGAATTACTCAAGAAGAATCCCCAACCGGGGTACAATACGATATAATCAATCATCTAGTACCAAAGCATGCAAGCAAGCGACTACCAACCACAGGATCATAGCTCAACGAGCTTACAAAGAAAGATCCGAGTCATCGGAAGTCTCCTACTTCCGGCCAAATGATTGGTTATCCTAACCAATCTCGGGACATCTCTCGAGGGTCTTTCTCCCTCACCAATTGATCACTCAAAAACCGATCCCAAGGATGTCCTCAAGGGCCTCTTACCCTTGCTAACTGGACTTACGGGAGAGTACCGAAAGTCGCTCTAACTTGGAAGGAATGGTGTACTCACGAACATTAGCCCGGAAGGAGCTCTCCGATCCGGCATCTAACGCGCGTGCGTGCGCACACCGCATGCTCTTCTCGCAACCGGCGTAAAAATGCGGGGCCTAAGGGCAAACTACACGGGCAGTGCACGCATGCCTAAAACTTGAAAGCGGTGTCACCGATCACGATGGCGAGGCCCTCGGCGCTCATCATGCGGCACTGGTCCACCGACACGAAGCTAAGAACCGCCAAGGGGGGCTTACACCGTGGCGGTGGTTCCGCTCTAGCGAGCTACAAACTAGGCTATGCCGAAGTGGGTAGCTAATTCCACAACCGGCTGGTCGGGCGGGGTAGCAAGATACGTTATGTGCGCACACTTTATTCCCGACTGAGCTAAATCCACCTTAGTGACCGGGGGAAGCAAGATACGTTATGCGTCGCACACTACTCCCGATCGGTGGGGACAAAGTACGTTATGTCCGCTCGACCTCACGGATGATGACAAACCCTACAACTCTATCTAGGAGTACAGAGAGAAAAAGCAATGATTCACGGCTAGCAAGCAAAGACCGACATCAATCATACTACCTAGCATGATACTACGAGCTTAAGCGGGAATCATAAGCATGCCAAGCAGAACAAACCTAGCATGGCACTAACATGTAATATCAAGCAAACATGCTAGCGAGAAAATCAATCAAAGTCTGCTCTATTATTATCATGCTCATAACGATCCAAAGCAAACAAGCAAGGCAAAATCATGACAATATCGCAGGCCCACACAACTCCGGTAAGAAATCCTTACGGTCGGAAGGCAACAACACACAATAAATTAATCGCGATCGAACCCGAGCAACCTATATCGAGCCAAGCAAAAACATCAATAATCATAAAATAGCCCTAAATACACTAAAATAAACAGGCTCGGCTGGGAGCAACTCACGAGGCGCGCACGACACTCGAACGATTTGGCCAGACGGGCAAGGGCGACAAAGGCCGGGCTGGCGTTGGCGGGGAGCTGCACGGGCGCTGGCGCGAGCCAGGCGCGGAGGGGCGCTGGCCGTGACGCGTGACAGCGCTGGGCGCTGGCGCTGGTGCTTGTGCTTGGCTGAGGCGCTGGCGGTGGCGGCGCGCGGCACAAGAGAAGAGACGGCGGCGGGCGCGAGCGACGACGACGCGAGGCGTCGCGCGATCGAGCTGGCGAGGCTCGGCGACGCGACGCGACATCTTGGCGTGGCTTCGGCAAAATCGCACCGGGCGACACGGACCAGTGGAGGGCGAGGGCGCGCGAGCGGGCGACGCTGGCGAGGGCGCGCGATGCTCGGGTTGGGCGAGGCAGGGCGCGCGGCGCCGGGCGAGCTCGGCCGGCTCGCGACGCTGGGCTCGGGCTAGCTGGGCGTGGGCTAGCCAAGGTCGCACGGTCGGGCTGGGCGAGCCATGGCTAGGGGTGGGCTAGGTGGGGGTGCTCTGGGGAGAGAGAGAGAAGGAGAGAGAAAGATGCATTTTGGGGAAAAAGAAAAGAAAAGAGAAATAAAAGGAAAATGGGAAAAAGGAAAAAATGGGATTTTTAAAATCCATTTTCCATCCTTATCCACTTCAAACCTCAAAATCCCATTTCAGCTTCCTCCTTCGAGACCCGACCAAGCAATCTTTTCCAATAAATCAAACTCACTTAAATCCAACTCCCAAAGCAACACTAAAGGCTCAAGGCTCAAACCCAAAGGAAACACCCAAACAACCATCACTTTGCCAAAACCCAAAACCACAACCGAACTTCCAAACGACTAGCCCAAACATCTCGGGACTCATGACCAACAACAAACAAGCCTCAACAAAGGCGGGAGCTACCTCGAAGCCCGAGAAAACCACAAATCTGCCCGGAGAGCCAAAAGACCAAAATACCCCCAAAGGCAAAAGCGCTCTAATGACCCAACCAACAACCGAATCTTGACCGAAGGCACCTCGAAAACTAGAATAGGAAATCGGGCCAGCATTCTGAAGGCTGCGCTGCGGGCGGAGCTGGATCGAGACGAGGGCGGCGCGGCGCGCGCCAAGACAGGGGGGCGGCGCGCGAGAGCTCGGCAAGCACTGAGGATGCGCGCGAGGCGGCGTGGACGCAGATATGTGTGCGGCTCGGCCTGATGCTGCGTGCGACACGGACCTGGGCGAGCTGGCTCGGGGACGGCCTAGGCGAGGCGGATCTGGGCGACGTAGGGGCGTGGGAGATGGCGACACGGGCTGGGCGGCCTGGGAGCTAGGCGACGCGAGCTGAGCTGGGGCTCGGGCTGGGCGGCTAGGGCTAGGCGAGCTGGGCGGCCAGGGGGCTCGGGCATGGGCGACCAAGGGGGATTGGGGTGCTCGGGTTGGAGGAGAGAGAAAGGAGAGAAAAAAAATGAAAAATGGGGATTTTCTTTTTCTCTTTTATTAATTTTCCATCCTTATCCAAATAAATCCAATTTTCCAAAAATCCTTAAAATCCTTAAATCCCATTTCCCGGCTTCCTCCTTTGAGACCCGACTGAAGCAACCATTTCCAATCAACAAATCTCACTTAAAACAACCTCCCAAATCGACACTGAGGGCCCGGGCTCGAATCCCAAAGGAAACACCCAAACAACCGAACTTTACCCAAAACCCAAATTATAGCCAGCGCGCTCGCGTCGGGCATCTCTGTCTGCATCTGCCAGCCAGCGCGCCCGCGTCCAGCACCGTCCGCGTCTGCGTGCTCGTGTCGCCGTGTCAGCCCTGATCCCCTGCACGCACTTTGTGCGCCCCAGAAGCCTTGATCCGCTGCTCGCCCGGTACCCGACTCCCGCTCGCCTCTTGCTTGCGAGAGCCTATTTTGCCGAGATAGATGGGACCGAGACCTAGTGCCTTCTCGGTTGGTAATTCCCGAGCCTCCACTCTTTTGGACCTTAAGATGTTAGTTGTTGGTTGCTTAATTAGGATGATTTGTATTGTTTGCTTAGGTTGCTCGGGTTCATTTAGAAGCTCGAGGGTTACTTGTTGGTTGAGGTAGTTAGTTTTGCTTGTTTCCAGGTAAGGATTTCTTACCATGGTTGTGTGGACCCTGCGATTCTTTCAGGATTGTGCTTTGTATGCTTGGTTACTGTTATGAGCATGTTAGCTATAGGACAGCTTGTGTTTGAAATCTTGCTAGCATGTTTGCTTGTTGTTCATGTTAGTGCCATGCTAGGTTTGTTCTTCCAGCATGCTTTTGATTCCTACTTGAGAGCGTAGTATCATGCTAGGGACTCCTCTTATCATGGCATATCCTTGTTCCTGTTATATACTGTTAGTTCCATGCTAGGAATAGGCAGGTGATGTATAGGGCAGAAGACTGTAGGAGTTTCTAGTTTAGGTGTGTAAGTCCCCGATGGGCATCACTGATTTGGAGGTGTAAGACCCTGAGGGGCATCCTAGGTGTGTAAGTCCCCGATGGGCATCACTGAGTTGGAGGTGTAAGACCCCGATGGGCATCCTAGGTGTGTAAGTCCCCGATGGGCATCACTGATTTGGAGGTGTAAGACCCTGAGGGGCATCCTAGGTGTGTAAGTCCCCAATGGGCATCACTGAGTTGGAGGTGTAAGACCCCGATGGGCATCCTAGGTGTGTAAGTCCTCGATGGGCATCTTAGGTGTGTAAGTCCCCGATGGGCATCACTGATTTGGAGGTGTAAGACCCTGATGGGCATCATTGACTTGGAGGTGTAAGACCCTGATGGGCATCCTAGGTGTGTAAGTCCCGGATGGGCATCACTGAGTTTGGAGGTGTAAGACCCTGATGGGCATCCTAGGTGTGTAAGTCCCCGATGGGCATCACTGAGTCTGGAGGTGTAAGACCCTGATGGGAATCCTAGGTGTGTAAGTCCCCGATGGGCATCACTGAGTCCTAGGTTGTTTATGTAACAGCCCAGTTTCCTATTCCAGTTTTCAAGGTGCCTTCGGGTCAAGATTCGGTTGTTTGGTTGGGTCGTTAGAGCCGTTTTGACCCTTGGGGGTATTTTGGTCTTTTGCACCCCGAGCAGGATTTGTGGTTTTTAGGGCTTCGAGGTAGCTCCTGCCTTTGTCGAGGCTTGTTTGTTGATGGGTGCGAGTCCCGAGGTGTTTCGGCTAGACGGTGGGATGCTCGGTTGTGGTTTGGGCTTTGGCAAAGTGTTGGTTGTTGGGTGTTTCCTTTGGGATTCGAGCCCGGGCCCTTAGTGTTGCTTTGGGAGTTGGATTTAAGTGAGTTTTATTTATTGGAAAAGATTGCTTCGGTCGGGTCTCGAAGGAGGAAGCTGGGAAATGGGATTTTAAGGTTTTAAAGTGGATAAGGATGGATTTTTGGGATAAAATCCCTATTTTCCTTTTTATTTTCCCATTTTCCTTTTCTTTTCTAAATTCCTTTTCTTTTCTTTTTATTTTTCTTTTTTTTCTCTCTCTCTCTATCTCTCTCTCTCTCCCCGAGCCCCCCACCTAGCCGAGCAGCCCCAGATAGCCCGAGCCCCTGCTCGCCCGAGCTAGCCCAGCCCAGCTCGCCCGAACCCCAGCTCTCCCAGGTCGCGCCATCTCCAGCCCGAGCTTTGCCCAGCCTCGCCTAGCCCGAGCGTCGCGTCGCCCTCCCCCTGCTCGTGTCGCCCGAGCTTCGCCCAGCCCGCGCGCCCTCGCCCTACCTTGGTCCGTGTTGCCCAGTGCAGCCTTTGCGAGCCGAGCGCCGCGCGATGCTTGCGCGTCGCGTCGCCGTGTCGTCGCGCCGTGTCCGGCAGATCACGCGGCCCCGTAGCTGGACGCGCGTCGTGTCGCTTCGCGCCGCGCGCGCCGTTCGTGGCTTGAGCGCGCCACGCGCGCCGCCGCAATAGCGAAAGCGAGCGTCGCGCCCGCGCGCCCAGTGTCGCCCCAGCGCCTATCCGCGCGCAGCCCAGCGCCTGAGCCCAGCACGCCAGCGCCCATCCCTGTGCCTGTCTGTGCCCAATTGTTGCCTAGCTTGTGCAGCCGGCTCGTTTGCGTGTCAGCCGCGCCTCGTGAGTTGCTCCCGAGCTGAGCCCTTTGTATTTTATTATTATTTAGGCCTATTGTGTGATTATTGATGGGTTGTTTTGGCTTGTTATAGGTTGCTCAGGTTAGATCGCAGTTAATTTTATTGTGTGTTGTTGCCTTCCGACCAGGTAAGGATTTCTTACCGGAGTTGTGTGGACCCTGCGATATTTTCATGATATGCCTTGTATGTTTCTTGTTATTATGAGCATGATAGTAATAGATCGCTTTGATTGATTTCGCTAGCATGTTTGCTTGATTTTACATGTTAGTGCCATGCTAGGTTTGTTCTCACAAAGATGCTTATGATTCCGCTAAGCTCGTAGTATCATGCTAGGTAAATGTGATTGATGTCGGTCATTGTTTGCTAGCCAGGAATCATTGCTTTTTACTCTGTACTCTTAGATAGAGTTGTAGGGTTTGTCATCATCTAGAGGCTGAGCGGACATAACGTACTTTGTCCCCACTGATCGAAAGTAAAGTGTGCGCAGCATAACGTATCTTGCTTCCCCCCGGTCGCCAAGGTGGATTTAGCTCAGGTCGGGAGTAAAGTGTGCGCAGCATAACGTATCTTGCCAGCCTGCCCTGGCCGGTTCTTAGCTTCAGGTCGGTGGATCATGCTGCACAGATGAGCGCCAAGGGCCTCGCGCTACTGTGATCAGTTACACCGCTTCCGAGTCATAGGCATGCGTACCTGGCCCGCGTAGTTTGCCCTTAGGCCCCCGCATTTATGCCGGTTGCATAGAGCATGCGGTGTGCGCCCACATGCGTTAGTTGCCGGTTCGGAGAGCTCCCCCGGGCTAATGTCGTGAGTACACCATTTTTCCGTTAGAGCCTGACTTCGGGTACTCTCCCGTAAGTCCAGATTAGCATGGGCAAAGAGGCCCTTGAAGACATTCTAGGGATCAGTGTATTCCCCCCGAGTGACAGATACCTCGGTGATGTCCAGGATTGGTCAGTGTATCCAATCCCTAGGCCGGAAGAAAGAGACTTCCGATGACTCCAGATCTTTCTTTGTAAGCTCGTTGAGCTATGATCTGTGTTGTTAGCTGTTTGCTTGCATGCTTTGGTACTAGATGACTGATTATATCGTATTGTACCCCGGTTGGGGATTCTTACTGAGTAATTCGTTACTCACCCTTATTTCTGTGGGTTTTCCACAGGTAACCATGGTGCGAGACAGGATGGCTAGAGGAGGAGCTGTGATCATGGAAAACCTGTTGTTCAACTCTGAGTCTTATGTTTATGTTGATGTTTTAAATGTTCTCTGAATGCATGTAGTTGGGCACGGAGCCCTAGGGTGTTTTCTGAATGTATTTCCGGATTCTATCATTGTTGTAAAGTTTGTATGTTTTAAATAAATCTCTGATCAGAGTATGTTTTGTAAATGTATTTGTCTTGGAACATGTGCTTGGAAACAGGGACAGGTTCCAGGAATTGATGTTGATTTTTTAAATGGATGTTTTATGTTTTAGTTTTTACTTAGAATCCGAACACCATCTTGCAAATTTTCTGTAGATTTGTAATGCATGCATTGAGGTAACGACCTAGTTAGAACCCCTTTCGGGTCGGGTCGTTACAGTTTAAGACCTCGAAGGGCATCCAGGTGTAGAACCTAGGATAGGCTGTAGATGTAAGCCTTGAATAGGCAATTTCTAGTTCGGCAGTTAGTCTGAGCCAACCTGAGGTTTCTAGGCTCGTATTTGTTTGCATGTATACTAGGGTGCTAGATGACTGATGTATCGTATTGTACCCCGGTTGGGGATTCTTACTGAGTATGTTTATACTCACCTTTATTTCTGTGGTTTTTCCACCTTTATTGTACCCCGGTTGGGGATTCTTACTGAGTAATGTTTTAAAAAGTTTTAAATATGAGCACTAAACCGCTTGTTGAAATATTTAACTTGCGTGTTGAGTGAGGACCTAGGTTTAGGACCGTATTTTAGGTCGGGTCTTTACAGTTGGTATCAGAGCACAAAGTCATAGATTCTGTAGACTAACCTGCTTTGTAGGTTGTTGTCCCCATGATCATCAGCACTCCGCGGCCGTCAGGTTTGTCTGAGTTCATTAAGCTAAGGGTTTTATTTTACAATACTGCACCTAGTATACATGTGTTACCCTTGTTGGGTAGTGAGAGTCCCGGTGTGGACTAGCTTTGTGTTTAGTGTAGATCACTTTTGCTGATTACACATAGAGGAGCAGGGACGTTGGGTATTTCCAGCCAAGGAGTTGGACTGCGCATGTCGATGATGAGACCACGTCCAGGGTTGTCTAGACCCGTAGGCCACATTTGGCCCTGACAGTTGAGTTGCCAAGAGAAGAGGGTAGAGGCTAGCATGCCTCAGAGTGTGACTCCTTGAGTAGAGTGTGCTCTAGCCATGAGAGAATTGATGGCAGGTCTTTTAGCTATCAGAGAGCGGAGACCCAGGCGCAGATTGTAGCGCGTAGTGATGAGTCCCGGGCACAGATAGCCCAGCTGATAGAGTTTATTCAGGAGACACCCCCCCAATAGCTCTTGTAGCCCCGGAGGTTCCCGGAAGGGCAGGAACAACAGGTTTATACTGATGAGATTGTTGGCATTGATGGAGCCGCCGAGTTTGGCAAGCAGAAGCGAGGTGGTTGGCCGAGATCGAGTTTATCATCTGAGTGTGGGGATGACCTGATGTTCAGAGGCCAAGGCGTCTTTGTTGCGGTGTTGTTTGATGCGTTAGATTTGGTGGTGGAAGTCCTTGAGAAAGGTGGACTAGCGAGTCTCCACCGATACCCGGTCGATTGGCAACTGCCGTGTTAGTAGCTTTTGAGGAAGATGTAGAGACATCTTGACCCCTTGCAAGCCTGCTGTAGTTTTGCAGCCAGTTCTTTTAGTACCCCCGTAGCCAAGGTGTAGTGTGGAGGTTGCTTGTCAGGACTTAATCAGTCCGTGGATTTCAGTTGGCTAGTAGAGTGGAACACTCTTTTTGTTAGCATGTTCCAAATGTGGAACTATTTGTTGCCACCTGAGGGTTGGCCTGAGAATTTGTTGAGCATCGAGTGGGATGCAGGAGTAGGCTGTGGCATGCCTGTTAGATGAGATGCCAGAGATTGGACTGTTCGAGTGTTGGGTTTCTTGTTTTGAGTGCCATTGTCCCCGTCACCTGGAGTGTGACCTTCCCTACCCTAAGTGGGGACGTAGAGCTCGTTTATAGTTGTTTGAGCCGAAGAGATGTATTGCTTGTTGGCACCAAGCTCGGGCTGGGGAGGCAGAGGCGCGTGGGCGCTAGGCGAGCTCGGGCTGGCGAGGGCGCGCGCGGGCTGGGGCCGGGCTATCTCGGGCTGGGCACTAGGCTGCTCGGGCTGGGTCTGGGCGAGCCAAGGGGCTGGGTCGGGCTAGGTGGGGGGCTCGGGGAGAGAGAGAGAGAGAGAGAAAAAAAAATGAATTTGGGGAAAAATAAAAGAAAAAAAGGGAAATAAAAAGGAAAATGGGAAAAAAAAGGAAAAATGGGATTTTATCCAAAAAATCCAACCTTATCCACTTTAAAACCTCAAAATCCCATTTCCCGGCTTCCTCCTTCGAGACCTGACCGAAGCAATCTTTTCCAATAAATCAAACTCACTTAAATCCAACTCTCAAAGCAACACTAAGGGCTCGGGCTCGAATCCCAAAGGAAAAACACAACCAACCAACATTTTGCCAAAGCCCAAACCACAACCGAGCATCCAACCGACTAGCCCAAACACCACGGGACTCGCAGCCACCAACAAACAAGCCTCGACAAAGGCAGGAGCTACCTCGAAGCCCTGAAAACCACAAATCCTACCCGGAGAGCCAAAAGACCAAAATACCCCCAAGGGGCCAAACGGCTCTAAAACCCAACCAAACAACCGAATCTTGACCCGAAGGCACCTCGAAAACTGGAATAGGAAACTGGGTTGTTACACTCCGTGCCCAACTACATGAATTCAGAGGACAACAAAAACATAAACATAAACTTGGAGTTTTAAAATAACTGGTTTCCATGATCACCATCTCCTCCTTCAGCCATCCTGTCTCGAGCCCTAATTACCTGTGGAAAGCCACAAAATAAGGGTGAGTAACGAATTACTCAATAAGAATTCCCAACCGGGGTATAATAGGATATAACTGGTAATCTAGTAGAAAGTATGCAAGCTATGAATATAAACATAGAAGATAGCACATCACTTTAATCCATACATAATTACCACGAATGCCATCTTACGGTCTTACTCTGGAAATCTACAACGCATCTCGATACTCTACGAGAAACTAAACTCGGCCTCAGCTTTCCTACTACTGTCGATACGAAAGGTGCACTTAACTCAAGATCCCGAGGAGCTCTCTAGTAGGCGCTGTAAATTTTTAAACCAGGGAGGTGTTGGGTCTAGGGCATGTTGTCCTAGTCTAGTACCTGATGACTGTCGGAGTGCTGATGATCATGGAAAAACGACCTACAACAAAAGGTCAGTCTACAAAATCTATGACTCTGAGCTCTACCAATTGTAAAGACCCGACCCGAAAGAGGTCCTAAACTAGGCCTTTACCTCAATACAGGTTTTAAAAACTTAAAAACAATGTGCAAGATCGTTTTCCAGATTCTGAATGAAAACTAAAAACTTGAAAACAATCATTCATAAATCAAATGTAAAATGTCCTGAAACCTATCCTTGTTTCCAAGCACCTGTTCCAAGCTAAAAGTTATTTAAAATATACTCTGATCAGAGATTTATTCAAATCATTCGAAAATCCCAAACAGTTTACAACAGTGTTAGCATCCAGAAAACAATAAGAAATTAACCTAAGGGCTCCGTGCCCAACTACATGCATTCAGAGGACAACAAAAACATAAACATAAACTCAGAGTTTTAAAATAGCTGGTTTCCATGATCAGCAGGTCCTCTTTCAGCCATCCTGCTCGCGCCCTAATTACCTGTTGAAAACCATAAAATAAGGGTGAGTAACGAATTACTCAGTAAGGGGTACAATACGATGTAACTGGTAATCTAGTAGAAAGTATGCAAGCTATGAATATAAACACAGAAGAGAGCACATCACTTTAATCCATACATAAAATACCATAGATGCCATCTTACGGTCTTACTCCGGAAAACTACAACGCATCTCGATACTCTACGAGAAACTAATCTAGGCCTCAGCTTTCCTTCTACTGTTGATACTAAAGGTGCACTGAACTCAAGATCCCGAGGAGCTCTCCAGTCGGGTATTTGTAATGAGCGTCTTGCGCGCACCGCATCGCATTTGCAAACCAAGGAGGTGCTGGGTCTAGGGCATGCTGCCCTGGTCCAGTACGCATGCCTAAAATAATCTATGGATCGGTGTCACTGAACATAGTGGTGTGAGACCAGGACACTATGACTATGTCAGCCTGTACCACCGCACTTGAGGCTAAGAAATCGGCCGTGGTAGGCTTACACCAGGAACCAGTCCTTGCCCTATCAGATGGCAATCAAGGGCTACTACCGACACGATGAAGTCGTGTCGACTGCCGGGGACAAGGCAATGCCTCATCATTCCCCCAACCGTTGGGGCATTTAGCAGTCTGCCATCCTCACCCAAGATTGCACTGGGCTACCGTTAGGGTTAGCTAAACAATAACGATGGATCAGGGACGGACTACTGCCTCGCACGTTGTAACGGCTCAGTTTTCTATTTCGGTTACCCAGGTGATTTCGGGTCATTATTCGGATGTTCGGATGGGCCGTTAGAGCTATTTTAACCCTTAGGGGTATTTTGGTCTTTTTGCCCCCGGTCAGGGTTTTGAGGATTTTCAAGATTTCAGGGCCATTCCTACCTTTGTCGAAGCTTAATGGTTGTTGGTTGCAAGACCCGAGAGGTTTGGGCAAGTTGTTTGGAAGTTTGGAGGTGTTTTAGAAAATGGCAAAATTAATTGTAATTTTGGTGCTTCCATTGGGTTTTGAGCCCTTGCACTAAATGGTCTTGGGGAGTTCGTAGGAAAAGAGAGTTTTATTTTTAAAATAAGTTT